>CAHIKZ030002966.1:1977500-2030000 GCA_903632075.3 Acanthosepion pharaonis
AGAACGTTACATATGTATATAACACTTATTTTTAAAAAGTACGCCTGATAGATAGATAGATAGATAGATAGATAGATAGATAGATAGATAAGAAAAGAAACAGTTTTTATTATAAACCTCTTATTATATATATATATGTGTGTGTGTGTTTGTGTCTGTGTGTGTCTGCAGTGGGGTATTTGTGTGTGTGTGTGTGTGTGTGTGTAGACACAAAAAAAGACAAAAAGAAAACTTATCTTAGCCCACGCGTTTCGTCCTCTGATGGATTTTAACAAGGTAAAATTAAGTTCATCAGAGAACGAAACGCGCCGATAAGATAATTTTCCTTATATCTTTATTCACACACAAACACACACACATACACACACACACATATATATATATATATATATATATATATATATATATATCGATTGCGTTCAAGCATGACACAGACTGTTGTCTCTGAATGCTGACTTACATTTACATTACCTCTATCTTAATACTGAACACTTTAACTCTTAAATATAGCATATCTTAAAACTATATTTTTATATATATATATATATATATATATATATATATATATATATATATATATATATATATATATATATAATTATTTATTTAAAAATTATAATTATTTAAAAATTATAACATAAATATGTTATAAAATCACTACAAAAATAACCATTTTGTTTCATCACCTCTGGTGTCTTATCAAGTGATGATGCGCAATGTCTAATAATTATATTCGCTCTACTCTGTATTGATCAGTCTTTTAAGAATAGTAATTGTTGATTATTGGAATTTATTCAGTATATACCAATCATATATATATATATATATATATATATATATATATATATATATATATATATATATATATATATATATATATATATATATATATATATATTCTTCGTAAAAGTTTGATATTTAGTCATTTGTATTTGTTCCCGTTTCCGAAAAGGTTGTCGGAGCGAAGAATATTCGTCATTTTTCGTCACTTTTCGTAAACGCTATATTTCAAACGAATGGAGAGCACTTCGATATTGTGAAATGGTTAGCCAGCTTGTCTCGCTAGAGCAATTTCAAATGTGTGGTGGGTTCGAACCTCGCTGGTTACTCCATAATTCCGGTCTCGTACCACATCTATGCTACGCTTACTAAGTCGCTCTATCAAAATAACTGAATGTTCCGTGATCAGGTAAAAATTCTGTGTAATTCGTTTCGTCCTTCAAAAGGAATTCATCGTACCAAGCATTTTTATTGGTGGAATATATGTAAGAGGAGGGGCGACAAAATATAATCAAACATCGAGTAGAATGCTGAAGATGTGGTGACACTGAATTTTAAAATTCTTTCGACATAAAGAATATAGTTTTAATTTCGACTTTTAAAATTGCAGTTTTCATTAAAATGTACACAATGTGCACTAATTTCTGAATTTTCTACAATAAAAAAAATCACCTTTCTACTATTAATATAATGTGGATATTTAGATACAATAACGATAAAAGCAAAATCGTTGGGAAGCTGAATGAAGTCGGCTAAGCTGTACATCTAGACACATCGGACGAGAGAAATCAAAAATATAAATTTAAAGTTTAGCATCCTACGTCTTCAGCGTTATTGACGTGAAAGTACACTGTACCCAAACACACACACACACACAAATATGTGTGTGTGTGAACACTTACGTTAGGCCTGAAGATTGCATTCAAGCATTAATCAGAATGTCGCAGTGTTGACATTAGTTTGCACACTTGTCATATTTAAACACGATGTAGCATACATTAAAACTATATTTTATCATTCATATATATATATATATATATATATATATATATATATATATATATATATATAAAACTTACTCTGATGAAGTCCTAAAGGACAAAACGTGTTACACGAAAACTTTTTCTACTTAAAACAGATTTCCCCCAAAATTTGATATATATAAATTTATATATCTTTATCCAGTGTGTGTATATATATATGTCAAATATGTGGTGCAGTTCAATTTATATTACAATGAATCATTCATGCAAAAAGTAGATTAGTAAAGTTAATGATATAAAATTTGAAAAAGTTAATAATAAATAGTATAGAAAGAAATTGTCGATATATATATTTCGTATTTTTTGCGTGTTCAGTCATGATTTTTTAACAAAAATACAAAGAGCTATTTCTCACGCCTTATATATATATATGTATATATATATATATATATATATATATATAAGGCGTGAGTTATATGTCAAATATGTGGTGCAGTTCAATTTATATTACAATGAATCATTCATACAAAAAAGTAGATTAGTAAAGTTAATGATATAAAATGGCGAAATCTTTTCGCAAACAAAATTGTAAAGATGCATTAACCTACCAATCACTCGATGAATGTTATGATCCTTGTTTTTAAAATTATAAACTTTATAAGGTCTTTCTTTAATACACAAGTACTTTCAACTGTACTTTACTAATCTACTTTTTGTATGAATGATTCATTGTAATATAAATTGAACTACACCACATATTTGATTTAAAAGATCAGAAATTTTCGGGATAATAACTGATACATTACTTTATTTTTTGAAAAATTGAGAACATTCCACATTGACTGATAAACTCCTACAACAACAAAAAATTCTCAAATTGCCATATTAGTAAAAAAAAAAACGCACTCTCTTAAATTTAAAAAAAAAAAAATTTCAACCTTAGGGTTGCGACTGCACGCTCCAAAAGTTTGCATCCGTTAACAATAACTCATTTAAAAAAAAAATACATTTCGATTCGCATTTAATTTTTTCGTCTCCGATGCTACCTGAATTTTACCAAAAACAAAATAATTTCCATGCGTAAGGATGACTGAATACACAGTTGAAAGTACTTTTTGTTAAAAAATCACGACTGAACACTCAAAAAATACGAAATATATATATCGACAATTTCTTTCTATACTATTTATTATTAACTTTTTCAAATTTCTGAATTATTTGTTTTATATAATCGGTAAACTTACATATTTCATATTTATTTGTATTTGTATTATATCTTCCGAGTACTTTCGAATGTTGCTACATTTGTTTTCAACGATTTCGTTTTTGTGTACTCAGAAAAAATAACATAAAACTAAAAGAAATGTGAATTTTGGTAAATTTCCCTGTTATATAACACAGCTAATTCGGAAATTTGAAAAAGTTAATAAAACATTGGATAGACAGAATTTGTTTATATTATTCAACCAAAAAAGATACACCTTACATGACTAAATACACGTTATATATATATATATATATATATATATATATATATATATATATAACTCCGAAGTAAAAACGAGTTAAGTGAAAAAACCTTTACACATTAATTTCTCTCTCTCTCTCTCTCTCTCTTATATATATATATATATATATATATATATATATATAATAGTTGGCCACTCGCATTCGAGGATACCCGTCTCCTAGGGCCGCTAGCCAACCCTTATTGTAGACGCTCGCTCAGTTACATTTGTGTATATTCAACACCTACAGAGCCGACCTGTGGTTTATACTGTAACTATGCTGAGCAGACCTGAGTTACAGTTTTTGGAAAGAACGCGTTATCTATCGTGATCAACTAGGTCAGCACTCTCAAAACCTCGGTCACGATGACTTGTGACTTCGTGCTAGCACAGCTATCGACGGCCCAGCTAAATTCCGTCTATATAGTGTCACCCACAAGGCTTGGGTCAACCCGTGGTATAGTTTTCAGACACTTTCTACACACACACAAACAAACACACACACACACACACACACACACATATATATATATATATATATATATATATATATATATATAAACTCATGAAAGTATTTAGCAAACTAGTCTGCTAGACGAACTATTTAGCCAACACTCTGCAGTTGTCATCCAAAATGCGTTTAGTCAGCTTAATGGGACACAGAGGTACTAATAGATGGCACCCAGCGAGGATCGAACTTACTGCAGGTGTAATGATCTGAAATCAGCGCACCTACCAGTGTTCCATGTAATCTGTTGCTTATTGGTTGAAATTACGATGGATTTGTAGCAGAATATCATCACCGAGAATCTACATATTTCATTCATTACAACATAGCCTTGTGCCAAACTTCATTATGCTAAGTAAATATCAATAGCAAAATGTATATAAATATATAGACATGTGTATATAAATATAAGAATTTAAAGTACAGATGTTGGTTGGTTGGTTGTTTTGTTTTATGGTATATCAACCTCAGTGGGTCATTTAATGCTAACAAAATTTTTGAAATAGATTCATAGCGATAGTTTGGTAAAAAAAGGTGTGTACGTATACATATATATTTGAACCATTTTTCAATTACTCATATTTTTGAGTACAATCCAACTTCTTTTAGGAAATTTACAATTTTGGATGGTTTTATTTTCGTAAAAAGTTTGTTTTTTTTTAATTACTCACTTGGTAATATTAACATGCTTGTAATATTTTGTTTTGTCAAAAATCTATTTCTGGTAATATTTTTTTTTCCTCAAAAAATGTATAGCTGGTAATATTATTTTAAAAAATGTATTGATGGTAATATTTTTTTCAGAAACGTATTCCTGGTAATATCTTTTTAAAAAAAATATATTGCTGGTATTGTTTTTTTTTTCCTTCAAAAGTTTATCTCTGGTAATAATTTTTTACAAAGTATTTCTCGTATTAAAATCTATTTTTACACTTTCATAATGCTTGTTACCTCTGTTTAGGGGTTAACTATTTGCCCATAGCTGACGACCTTAACAAGTGCTACCACCCCGGGTCAAGATGGACCTACGAACACCAGCAATTCAGAGGTGGTTCCACGCTCCTCAAAACCTCCTGATCAGAGGCCTTGCTGTTGGACGTAGTTTATCGTCTTGCCCTGGAAGCGCATGTAGTTTATCGTCTTACCCAGGACGAAGTACAGATGTGTGTGTGTAGATGTGATGCCCGTACGACTCTATTGGGCTATGGAGCTCGTGATGTAATGTGATCGATGATTACGAAGACAAAACAAAAATGCCCAAGAGACGTTATAGTGAAGCATGCAAATGCACTTGATACACTTGATTTCGCAACAAACAGATTGTGTGCTCTGAAGGATTAGGGAGAGAGTTTTTTTTTTTCTTTTGTTTTTTTATTCTTTTGTTTTTTGTTTTTTTCTTCAAATCAGCTTTTCAATGTTTCAAACTCGTTTTATGTCGTTATACAATCGTAATCACAGGGTAGGTTATATTTGTAAAAAAAAAATTGAATGAAAAATAGACAAAAACAAATTAAAAGAAATATAAGCTTAAGATATTTGTTTGAATAATTGGAATTTTTTTTCGATGACAGTGTATTATTATCGTTGAATCTATTCATAAACTCTCGTCACAAATCTCTCGAGAAATAGGTAAAGTAATCTCGTGGAAACCCTTTTAACAATACCATGACGACAAAGACGACGACTACAAAATATTTCCTTGTCATTTTCAACACGTAAATTTTGTTAAAAGGCAAATACATTAAAAAGCAATGTAAAATATATATTTTGTTATAATTTTTATGAACCCACAAATATTTTATTAGATTATAATCATCACTTTGTGCATAAATGCTATCAAGTTGTAAGCTAATTATGCTTGCCTATTTATGTAAGTAGGTTATTATATGTATATATTTCCTTTATTGAAAAATGAATATTACTCTGCTTGGTGGCTGAGATAGTTGCGAATTTCACACCAGCGCCAATGGACAGCATTTGAATGTAGGTCATCCTTCGTTACTTAACGAATTGGTACGATTTGTGTTCGTTCATTTCTTTACAAGGTATGTTTGCGCCAAACTTCGTTATGCTTTGTAAATATCAATAGCAAAATGTATATAAATATATAGACATGTATTTATAAGTATATAAATTTAAAGAACAGATGTGTGTGTGTGTGTGTGTGTGTGTGTGTGTGTGTGTGTGTGTGTGTGTGTGTGTGTGTGTGTGTGTGTGTGTGTGTGTGTTCCAAGAAATGACTGAGAAGATGTTTAATGGGATTCAGGAAACATTCTGAACTCATTGACTGAAATCTAGTGTTAATGTCGGTTGAAATTTATAAAATCTTTTCTCTTCAAGAGAAGAAATTTTGCAGGAAATTTTAGACTTTTTTTTATGTCCACTAAGTGTTGCCTAAAAGTCAGAAGCTTTCATAGACGATATTATAAACTTGAATTTAAAAATAAAAACACTCAATTTTTTTTGCTTCCACCGAAATCTGACGGCGCATTGAGATAGCGAAAGATGCCTTCCAAAAGCTAAGCAAAGCATTAAGAAACCCTAAATTTTCATTAGAAACGAAGAATAGAATACTTAACTGTTATGTAATATCGGTCCGCCTCTATGACAGTGAATACTAGACAATCTCCGCACAGATGAAGAAGAGACTTTAGACAACAGAAAAGCGGTTTTACAGAAGGATGTTGAGAATGCCATGGACTGAATATGTGAGCAACGACGAAGTTTTTGAGGAAGTGAAATCAAAAAAGACACTTATGCTTAACACCAGGAAGAGGCAGCTAAAATTTCTAGGACACATAATGAGGAAAGAGGGCTTGGAAAATCTGATACTTGCAGGACAGATTGACGGCAAGAGGGGCAGAGGAAAAGAACGTATAACATAGTGAGCATGAGTAAATGGATGACGGAACAGGGTTTGGGAGAAAATAACAAAGAAAATTTATTAAGAGCTACAAAGTACAGGGAATTGTGGAGAGCCATAATCGTTTACGTATTGAGTGAACCCGACGCATGAAGAAGACAAACTTAGAAGTAAAAGGGCTGTTAAAAATATATATACTACGACATATAATGAGCAAAGAGGGCTCAGTATTTTTGACATTGAGAGCATATTAAAAGCAAGGAGGACAGAGGAATACAATGCATAATCTCCCTAACGAACTTGTGTAAATGTTTGACAGAAGCGGTATTAGAAGAGATAGCGAAAAGACATAATTTACCAAGAGCTACAAAGGACAGGAAATTGCGGAGAGCCATGATCGCCCACATGTTGAAGGGATATGGCATATAGAAGGAGGAAAACTGTTGTCCCTCTTTCTAGTACTAATATGTCTTTCCTTCCAAACTTTTTTTTATTTTGTAAGCATGGAAACTTAACGGCTTGATTATACCATTAATTTCTCTTCCTGTTAAATGTGCTACCCATGATGTTGGCAAATTTTAAGTGTTGTGTTGTTTTTGATTTGCTTTCTTCTTTTTTCTTTTTTCTTTTTTTTTTTTGTGATTCTATTCCGCCAGTCTGATGAAGGTTTAAGAATTATAGGCCATTTTTTAATCATTGTTCTTGGCTGTACACAGTTGACGGTTTAAGCATTTCTGAAGAAATTGGATGGCATACATAACATCCATATGAAAGTATAGATCTGACGACGCTATTTAAGAATATGATTCGAGTTTTCTGGTCAATATTTGGGGTTTGTAACAGATTACATTGTCGGATAAAAGTACCCTTAGCGCAACCTATCTTGTGTTCATTTCCTTCTTAATGTAACAGTATCTAGCCATTTCAACTGTAAAACGGTGAGACCTTGCAGCCAATCTAGTACCGCGCTTAAATTCATAAAGTCCGCGTAACAAATAAGTAAGCTCATCAAAATAATTATCATGAAAATATTTAAGCACAATAATAGAATAGGCACAGGGAAACTACGTCACGGGGGTGGCAAAGTGACTGAAGCTGAGATGCCAGGTATGGACCAATAATATTGCAAATAATAGGCACAGGGAAGTTATATCACGGCGGCGGCAAAGTGTCTGAAGCTGAGATGCCAGGTAAGGACCAGTAATATTGCAGATAATAGGCACAGGGAAGCTACGTCACGGCGGCGGCAAAGTGACTGAAGCTGAGATGCCAGGTTAGGACCAGTAATATTGCAGATTCTTCTTTATATCTTATCAAAAATTTATATATAGAAGAAACACACGACAAGACGCGATAGCAATATTCAATGCATTACTTTCTAACTTTAGTTTACGAATTAAATGCAATGTCAATCCTTATCGTCTGTCCTCTTAATTCTTGTTCTTTTAGTGCCCTCTCTCCTTAATAATATATTTTTCTCATATTTTCTAACACTCATAAACCCTAAGCAACTTGGGGTGAAATGATTAACAAAAAATGTTCTAAAATTATGATTATTACTGCCCATCTAATCAAGTGAAAAAACTGTATTTTTTTTAATTATTTTATTTTTATAATGAAATCTCGGTCCAACTTTTAAATTCTTCAAATTTAGATGAAGACATCAACAAGCACCTTCGAGCCGACCGCAAGCATGTTTGATTCATCTTTCCCGTGATAATTATTTCTCTCATCTTCCTTCCGAGATGAGCAAAAAGCCGGATGTGAAAGCATATCTGAGTCGATGTAATAAAAGGTTTCGGTTCATATTCCAGGAAGAGCATCCAATGCGAGAGGAACCCGAGTAAGGCCGGTGGGGTTGCAGCGAACCAAACGCCGCGAGAAAGATAACAGAGTCGTTTGAAATTGGTTTCAATAGATTATAAAGTGTCTGTGATGTGCAGCAATCATCTAATGTGAACATACACACGCATGAAAATTATACATGTATTTTCTATTCTACCTGAAAGTTGGTTCACGGCACCGTGCTAGAAAAATTTACTCTCCCGAATCTATCTTACATATTTAAAAAGTCTACAATTCGTCCTTACTTTGAATATTATTGCCACATTTCTCACAGACGTGCCGTGGCTTCCCTCTGTCTCTTCTACAAATATTTTCACGGCAACTGTTGCGACGAGCAACTTTCGCTGGTCCCGAGACTGCACGAATTTAAGCGGTTTACTTGGCTGGCATCTCGGTCCCACCCTTTCACTGTCGAAACGGTTAAATGTAACCGTCTCTTCTACTCAAACAGCTTATTCTCTCGCACTTCCCGCCTGTGGAACTCCCTTCCTCTTGCTTGCTTCCCTGATAACTATAATCTTCAGATATTCAAGTGTAATGTCAATCGACATCTTCTGATACCTTGATCTTGTTCGCCGTCCTTCTCTGTATCCTTTCCTCAAACACGCCTCTTTACTTTTGTTCTCAACCCTCTGTAACCTCTTGCGTACTAGTGGCACCCCCGCCTTGCTTGGGGTGAATTGCTAAAAAAAATATGGTCTGGGGTTACTGTTATATATCTAGACATCTTTGATAAAATCCAAAGTAGAATCTGCAATGTCATTGGTCGTAACCTAGCATCTCGCCTTCAGTCACTTTCCACAAATGTAACTTCCCTATGTGTTTTCTATAAATATTTTCATGGTAATTGTCCTGATGAACTTTCCTCTATGGTACCTAGACTTTATGAATTTAAGGGCAGTATTAGATTGACAGCAAGATCTTTTCATTTTACACTTTAAATGGCTATATGAAACCGTAAGTCCTATGCTAACAGTTTCTTCTGTCGCAATTCTCATTTGTGGAACTCTCTTCTGGTTTCTTGCTTTCCAGTCAACTTTAGTATTCAAAATAAATGCAATAACAATCTTTATCTTCTGTATTCTTATTTTCTGTTCTTTTATTGTTGTTTCTCTGCAATAATGTTTTACTTTTTCTTATATTATTTCACCCCTTGCGTCTTAGTGGTTTTATTGCTTGCTGGGATTGAAATGATTGAAAATTCGATGTTATGTTGCCATCCTTTAAAAATAAACCGTGTCTATTACATAGCTGACAGTCTTAAAGATTTATGGAGGCAAAATAAAATTTAAGTAGCAGTTATAACTCAATCGTTTGTTTACGGAAATAGTAACCATGTCTTATTCATATTAATAACATCGTAAAATAAAATAGAAACATTTATTGGTGATTAACAAACTTGTATTCCAACTCCAAACGCTTTAAAATAACATAGCCCTGCCACCAGTACTGTCACTATAATTATTCAAATCCTCGTTTTAATTTGTGTGGGCTTGTCCTGCTTTCTTTAACTTCACCTCTTTCCGTCTTATGATCGTAAAGTTTATCATGTGTAATTGATATATGATTTGAACGGAAAAACAATTAGAAGTTAGCCAGTTCATTAGAACATTTATTGGGTTCTATGTGTTACGCAAATGACACTGTTGATGGCGGACGCAGTAAGAAACTCCAGGAACTTCTAGACGAGATAGAAGAAAAGAATAACCATCAATTGTAAGAAGACAAAATGTTGTCGTTAACAAAAGGTAAAGGTTCAAGATACGAGATATGAATTAGAAAATTCAGAATCGAATAAGTGAAGAAATATAACTTGGAAGTGTTACAACAGACGACAGAAAATATGGCACGGAAATCCCAAAACACATTAGGATAAAGAAATATTTTTTAATCAATTCATCCCAAGGAAGGCGATAATGCCACTAAGGCGCAAAAGTGTCATTGGAAGTGAAGGAGGAGTGTGAACCGGACAATAGGCAAATCTGTCTACTCCTATTGAAAATAAATAAATAAATAGTAAATAAAGGTTTAGGCAGAGCTGTTAGAAGTATAGAGTCGAAGTAGACTTTAGAAGGAACCTGAACACCTAATCCTAAACAGGAAACACGGAGTAAACCTCTATTCCTTTTTTCAAGAGGCAGTGGAGGAGAGTGAACCGGGTGATGCCTTCTAAAAGTTAAATAAGGTATTAAAAAACAATAAATTTTCGTTAGAAACAAACAAAAAGTACTGAAATGTTATGTAATATCAATCCTTCAGTTTCGAAGTGAATGCTGAACATTTTTTGGGTATTTGAAGAGGAGACTTAAAACAAGAGAGACGTGATTCCAAAGAAGAATGCTGAAGAAGAATTTTTAATAGAAATGGGGACAGAATTGGGACATACATAAAATCAGAGAAAACGGCAACCTATATTCTGTCTAGTCAGTCATGAATCGAAAGAGACATGATCGCCTAAACGTGTATCATGTATGACCCTGATGACTGATACTTAAGCCACGTGATTAGATTACGTTCTTTGACTTCTTTGATCACATGTATTTCTTTGAGCTATATCTTTTGTATTTATATTCATTAATATAAATATAGACTGTATATGACATAATAAAACTTAAACCCCACCAAACGAGTTATTCCGAAAGATTCTCCCGAAGAACAGGATCATTTTTGGAAGAGACTTCAGTGTGGATGTTTCCCAAAGCACTACAATCTTAACATCTTCAAGTCCAAAACCAAGCGTTATCTATCCTCATTATTTTAACTTCCTACTTCCTCCTCTTACATTCATATCATATACCTCATTCAGTAATACTCTAACTTCAGTAGCTATTGTGCCTTATATTTGGTGAAATTTTATGATTTTCTTGTTTAATATTATAAGATTAAATTCAATCTTATAAATATATCCTAAAAATTTTACCAATATTGACTGGTTAATGCCAACTTTATTATGAAAACATTGATCTAGATAATAAAATCTGACATACATATATATATATATATATATATATATATATATATATATATATATATACAAATGAGAGAAAGAGCAAATGGAGTAAAATCCACAGTTCGTAGCATTTACTTTTTTTAAAAAAAAGGTCTGACATTTAATTAGTTAATCGTGACATGCCCACAAGTCTATTTTTAATTTCTGACCTTATGCACCCCACTTTAATTTCAGGAAAAGAGGTAACGAATTGTTTTTAAATTTCCCTAAAAATCACTTTATAACCAGTTACCTATCATCGCCTGAGGATGTATAATCATGGTATTGAAACATGAAAGCTTTTGTGTAGCGATTTAAAAATGTTTTATTATAATCCCTTATAATATATATATATATATATATATATATATATATATATATATATATATATTCTGTGTATTTCTATTTTTGTTGTTAGTGATCTCCAAAAGCTGAAATATAATTAAAAAGTTCATGGAACAGAAATCAATCTTCAATGTCAGAATACAACTTCAGTTTTTATAGTTATGGCCAAGATTTCTCATTTCATTTAGATGTCGAATGGAGAATTAGAAATCGAATAAAAAGATGACGTTTCTTCCTCAGTCAAAATAAAAATAAAAATCCGCTTCCGACCGCATAGAAAGTCGAGAACGGGTTAACATCCACTCTAAAAGGCAGCTTACGTATGATCAACAACTTTGGCTTGTTGGTGGCTTCATATGCGCTTTTATGATCAAAACCGCATAATAATTACGTATATTTAAGTCACGTGATTAGATTACATGCTTTGCCTTCATCACGCGTCCTCTTGCATGCTCTACAATGACATTCAATGATCGCCGAATCATGTTACTGAATGTATTACATGTAATGCGCCAGTTTTCACCTTTGATAATATGCTATGATGATTTTTAGAAGATATTCCAGAAAATGTCGGTACATTTCCTTAATCTTACCATTTGTTTACACTTTCTCTTTCCAGGATCAATGTTTACTAGCACCAAGTCCTCTTGCTATGCTTGCAGCCCAGTGCAACCAGATCACTTGCAGACCGCCTGCATCATTAGCAGATCCGACACTCGACAAGAATTTCCATTCGTGGACGAAAGCAAGATTTGGGTTTGGCTTAAGCGGAAGCCACATCGGTTTTGGCACTAACGGAATGGTAGATGGAAATAGCACCATGGGAATCCGAAGTTCTTCAGGAAATGAAAGGCCTGCCAGTAAAACGGAAACTCTCTATCATCCGGGTTTTACTTCCTCGTTTCACATTACACCGGTCCTAAACACCCAGCACCCTTCAAGCCAACACCCCAATTCTTACTCCTCCAACCCTTTTCCTTATCTAAATTCCCATCCAACTTACGGAAGTTCCTTAACGGCATCAGACTGTGGAGCCCTACCTGCTTGTATTCCGTCAACTAGTGCGGAAACAACTGGGACATATATAGTGTCTAATTCGTGTGCAAAAAGCTTTGAAAATGCTGATGTCAACATCTTTTGCCAGAGCAAGGCATCAACAAATCTGCTACATCCAACAGACACTACAAGAAACCGGGGGAATAGAGAAACTTGTTATATGGACACGGTGAGTCATAATACAAACAGTAATAGCAACAGTAGTAGCAACATCAGCGATATGACTCGAGGTCATGAAGCAGATGCAAGAAATACTGTCCGTGTCGATACCAATAATGAAACCAATCAGTGTGCATCATTACGAAAGCTAGGCAACGATGGCGCCCTAATGGAATCAGGAGCAATGAGCGACATCAAAGAATTGCCGCCCCTTTGTAGTGAAAACAATTTAGCAGCCGGCATGTTTTCGTCACATAATTCTCACTACTTTCAACATCCGTCATTACGTCCAGCTACGGCTACACCGAATGTCGATTCGTACCACCTTGTTTCGTCCTCTTCTTCTCCTTCCCCTCCCTCTTCTTCAAGCTCCATTTCGCTCACAACAACGGGCAAGTCATGGCACTTAAACACGAGATCAGCGATGAGTCTGAGCGGAAGCCCGCCTCAGCTCCATCCTCAAGCCCCACTTACGCATTTCAAAAGCGAAATGCCCAGTAACAAGACACAATCCATGGTCGGCTCTCCCTCGGCGATAGATATGCACACAGCAGCCAATAATTGGTTATCGGAACTACCCAGTGTTTCCTCAGCATCAGGTGTTATGCAGATCCCGACTTTATTGCCTAACGGTTACTGTAGCGTTAATAATCAGACTGGAATTAGTAAAATTGAGCAAAATAGCGGATCTGTGGGTAATGGCTTCGACTATAGTGGGGGAGGGAGCTCAGGAGCAGGCATTGGAATAACAGAATTCTCACTTGCTCACCGTCATTCTTTAGCACCAAACAGCAATCAATTTCCAACGGCCTCAGCGATGAGACAACCTCGCTTTCATATCCAGGAACACGCGCATAAATCCATGTTACAGGCACGAACCCCAAATGAGCTCACACGCTTAAATCATTTGTCTCATTCAATCAATCCGCCAATGATGATCAACTCATTCTTCAATCGGCCACCTTCGATTAGCTCTATGGCGTCATCATCTGCAGTGGAGATAAAGAGAAACGTTTACGGAACGCGAACGGTGGCAGCTACATCGTCTTCGCAGAGACGTTATGTGGGTCGCTCGACTTGTGAATGCCCGAACTGCATGGAAGCCGAGAAACTAGGCCCCGCCGTTGCCCAGCTGCGAAAGAAAAACATTCACAGTTGCCACGTGCCTGGATGTGGCAAGGTATACAACAAAACATCACACCTGAAAGCTCACCTACGATGGCACACGGGGGAGCGACCGTTCGTATGCAATTGGCTTTTTTGCGGGAAACGTTTCACACGGTCCGATGAACTCCAACGCCATCTTCGCACACACACGGGAGAGAAGCGCTTCGTCTGTTCGGTCTGTAATAAGAGATTCATGCGGAGTGACCATCTAAGCAAGC
The DNA here is from genome assembly GCA_903632075.3 of Acanthosepion pharaonis. Classification (NCBI taxonomy): domain Eukaryota; kingdom Metazoa; phylum Mollusca; class Cephalopoda; order Sepiida; family Sepiidae; genus Acanthosepion; species Acanthosepion pharaonis. The sequence continues at coordinate 1,991,922 of CAHIKZ030002966.1, forward strand.
ACCTTAAGACGCATAACTGTCCTCCCACAAGTGACGCTGACTGTACAGAAGACAATTGCAATAGTGTAAATAATAGTAATAATAATAATAATAAAGAAGGGAGTAGTATTAATACTGAAAAAAAGAGAGTCAACAAAAAAGCTACAGAGAATGGTAATGGTAGTGATTCTGAGAACAGCCAGGAGAACAGAGCCAATGCCAATTCTTCCATATCGACTCCAATTCTACCTTTTGGTGTATCCGTACCCCTCCATACACAAGCAACTAAACAATCCCTGCAACGTCCAGTCCCCCAATTCTCCCAGCAGCAATCATTTTCCCTGCATCAGCACCAAAGACAATTATATCAACATAAACAATTTCAAGAACCTTTCGAAAAAAATGATATATCGTTAATGATATCTTAGGTCAGTTATATTCTGATCGTATTTTATTTAAATCTATTTTTTAATGTTTTAATTATTTTCCATTTGATTTTATTTTAATAACAGAACGAATCATTGTACAAGTTTGTTTAAACCTTTATTTTCTGACTGTATAATCTATCATCATCAGGTGATTTTGTATAGAGTTGCGGTTTGCTACACCTTCTAACAAATGTCCGCTGTAATTCAAAACGACATATAAAACGTTTTTAAAATCCTTTAAGAGTTATTTGAAAATCTTTGATCTTCTAGCACAATCTTTACTTTCCAGCCTTGACAGAGTTCAAAAGCGACTACGCCCCCTTGTGGGCGATGAATTATTTTCAACCCTACAACCTCTTTCCCCAGAGACAAAATATCGTAATGGTAGTAGAAATATTAGCTGTTTCTCTACATTGACCGAGCAGCCAGTACTGTTTCCAGTTGAAATTTATAAAATCTTTCTTTTTATGAAAATAGTTTCCTCAAGTCCAGTAGCTGTTATCGCTCTTTCCAGTACTGATGAGGGTTTCCTTCCTAACCTTTTGTTTGAAGTGGTATGGAATGTCAGCATCATGATTATGACAATATTTTCTCTTTGAGTTACATATGCTATCCATTTTAGTTGTTGCTGCTGTTGATAGTCCTCAAGTGATGTGGTTTCTTTTATTTAGTTGTTGTAACCTAGGGAAGGTTACTGAATAGAATAATCATACGAAGGTTGGTAATGAACGATAATACTTAGGACAAGAACAACACATATAAGATTCGCCAGCGACGCGTAGAAGTAGTCAACTGCTAGAAGTGAGTCAATGGAATACCACAGTGAATCTCCAACTGAAAGATATCTACCAACCGCCCACGCTGTCAGGTGTGACACAGTCTGAATTTAATATTGTGTATCCTAGCCAAAAATTTCCCGTATAAAACGGGGCCGGGTAGCTGTTTCCCGAGACAAGACTCTGCCATTCAACATAGCCTTTCTGCCCGGAGACAGAGTTTGACCAGTACAGCTGGAGACGAATCTCCAACTACAAATCAACATACAGTATTTACTACTGTATTTATGTGAATGGGGGCATACCCATTATCGTCCGTAGGTATGCTACAACATTAGTACAGTTCTTGGTTTGCGATTCTGTAGCGCCAGTTCACCGTGTTCAAAGAAGGATGATCTCTGTCAAGACTCACAGGCATTACTCGCTCAAAGTCTTTTTTAACCATTAATCTTAGGAACAGTTGTATACAGCTGAGAGTTTAGATATTTCTGAACGAGTTTAGTGACATGCATGACCTCCATATGAAAATATCGGTCTGACGAGGGTATTTAAGAACATGACTCTTAACACTGTTTCCATGGGAAAATGTTCTGACTAGCTACACTCCTTAGTCCCACCAGTTCAGACCTTTACAGCTAGGACACTAAATGCCACATCTACAGTACATTATTATTAACAAAGAAGTTCCACTCAACTTTTTCCATTTGGGAAACATATTCCCTAAAGGATGCTTTCCAAATCTCTAGACTCTTAACCTATTCATGATTTGGGTCAACAGTTATCTACATTCAACAAACTTATTCAGTAGCATTCTACCTTGAGTGGCTGTTGGACCTTGTATTGTGTAAACAGCAGTAGAAAATAATCATGTTACTGTTCAAGATTACCTATTACATTTGCTGTGCAGGTAAATTACAAATATTTCGCAGCTTCAGAATGTTAAACATATTTGCTCATTTCTTCGTGACAAACAGTACTTAATCAGATTAGAAATACATTGCAGAATCACCTTTGAATATATAGATATCCGAACTTCAACACAATAGCTTAGGAAAGAAGATATATTAAAGCTAACAGACTCATATACATATAGTCATTCCCCCTTCATATCTGGTAAACGACGTGAGACCAGGAAGGCGCAATGGGTTGCTCTCTTGGAGGTTAACATCCGTCATACTGATGGAAGACAAAAAAAATAGTTATCTTAGATGATTATGAGAAGTTTATTTTAGATGTTCAAATTTATAAGCCATTACTTACCCCAGTTAACAACTGATTACAGGTCATTTTCGAAATCAGCTGCCACTTTTACTTTATCGGACCTATCTGACTTACGAGCAAGAGAGGAGTAAATAGTTGTGCCATCAACATAAATGCCGAGTAGGGAACTGATGACATCGGGGAAAGAGTCGCTGATAAGAAACGGTGTAGATCCAAAGATGTAGCTCTGGGGGACCTCAGCATTAATGTAAAAGGATCTAAACGAGTGGCCGTTCCAGTCGACTTCCATTGCACATATATATATATATATATATATATATATATATATATATATATATATATATATATACGTGCCAAATTATTATTGTGATAACTTTTTTTTTCTAATATTTCAAAAACTGTCCAACCAATTCACACAAAATTTTCACACAATGTTGGCAATACTGACCTGCGCAATCACTGAAATTTTCCTACTGATCTGCGCAATGTAAACAAACTGGCGCCATATTTGTTATCAGCACGGTGATTTGAACGTGCCACATTATTAGAAAAGTGTAAGAATTTAGTGAAAACAGTACAGATATTAATTATATTAAGGAACAGACAACTTTATGGTTTAATGGTGATTATAATTTATTTCCTTAAAATTGAAATTATATACTAATTCCTCAGATCAACATTTTCCTACAAATACATACATACATATATATATATATATATATATATATATATATATATATATATATATATATATATATATATATATATAGTAGACTCAGCATTGATTTCAACGTATGATTGTCCAATAAGAAATGTCGTGGCTCCAAAATGAAACTGCTGACTTTTAATCATCTTAGAGAACCATTTTTGCCTTCCATCGGCATGGCCGATGCTAACATCTAGGAGAGCAACTCACTGCACCTTATTGGTCTTACGTTTTCCACTGATATTTTTCTTCAGCATTTCACCCCAAGCAAAGCAATAATGATATTAAAATGCAAAGAGTTACTGAGTTTGAGAGAATATTGAGAAAAAGAAAAATTTTATTCAGGAGACAGAACAATAAAAGATCATGAATTAAGGAAACACTTAACGGTTGACATTGTATTTAAATCTTAGACTTAATAAATTTCAATGCAACATCAATCGCCATCTTCAGTCTTCCGAAAGTCATTTCTCCTCACTAACGTTTTCATATTTCCTTCCACTCTCAGTAACCCCTTGCGTCTTTGGTTGAAATAATTATATATATATATATATATATATATATATATATATATATATATATATTTAATTGAACAACAGACACTTTAAGATACCATTACAATAATTTATTTCACCAAAATCCTTTTTAAAGGATTTTGGATCATCAGGTAACACTTCCAACAATGAAATGAGAGGAAAAATGTGATTAGAAATTGATACAAATATAGATAACTATACTCGTTTCGAAAAACCCTCGAATTTTTGATTTGTCAATAATCAAATCAGTCTCGAGGGAAAAAAGGTTTTAAAAAAAGAAAGAGCTACAAACATGAAAGTCTGTCGAAAAATATCGCACAGATACAGGTTTAAAATCCAAAGAAAAAACTCCGATACGAGTAAACAACTAACTAACAAAAGAGCCCAATACAACCGTAGGGCAGACCTAGATACACCTAGTGAGCCAGACAAACCTACCTAGGTTTCACCCAAACGGATCGTCAGCCAGTTTTCCCTGACGATCCGTTTAGGTGAAACCTTGGTAGGTTTGTCTGGCTCACTAGTTTTATATATATATATATATATATATATGTCTGTGTGTCTGTGTGTGTGTGTGTGTGTGTGTGTGTGTGTGTTAAGCAGGAATCACGACCACTTATTTCTTCTAAAATCTTACAACAAATGTGAATGAATAAATTTGGTTTAGATGCTGCAGAATGTTTATTCTTTAAATCAGTCTTAAAGGACGTGAAGAAAGAAGCAAGGAAACCACTCCACTATCTTTCAAAAAAGGCATGGTAATTCATAGAAATAATTTGGATTATGCTAATCTTTTTTCCATTTTTTACATCTTCCTAACTTTGATTTGAACAATTATAGAAATTTATCTTCTCTCGATTTTACAATCATGGGTTAGTTTTATAACAAACATTACTATCTCATATAATTACAAACAATAAGTAAAATTACTTGTGAGCATTATAATCTTCACATGTTAATAACTCTTAAATGAAATTTATCGGAGGTCTCCCAAGAGAATCGAGGAAATTATCGAAGTTGTTGATGAATGCCTAAAGTTTAAAAGAGAGTCTGTAAACATTGCGTAGTCTATTGAACTTTGGGGGTTGAAAACTGAAATTTATTAAAATACTAATATTAAATGTGCTTTTGATCACTTTATTCTCCTGTCTCGATATTTTTTGTTATTGGTGATTTTTTGCTGCCATACGCCTGTTCAAGTTGTTCTTTTCATAACTACGTACTGTATCAACTGAAACCTTCACTGTTAAGACTACATTTACTCCTCACTTGTCTGGCTGTTAATTTGGGATCGCCTACCGAGACTCGCACAGTCTTTCTTTCATCCCTCGTGTCTAACATTTGTGGTCATCCGGTTTTCTTTGCACTTTAAATAGTTTCAGTCTTAGCAAACATCTTTTCTATGGTTTGAACATTGTCTATAGAAATTTCCAGTCGCTTCGTTATCTCCGGTTATCTTCCGTTTCAATGTCACAACCTTTATATCTTTGTTTCAGCAGGAATTTTAGCTATTATTTTAGTGTAAAAAACAAACAAGCTAATGTCCATCTACAATGATTGCCTAGTCACATTCAGCCAGGTAGTTGTGACATACGGGATATACGCTTAGGCGATCATGTATCTTTCGCGGGAGGTTGCCATTTTTTTCTGCGGGAGACCATCCAAGGCTATAGAATCCGGTCTGACCTACACTTTACTGGCAGGGAGAGGAAGAAGAAGAGGATCCATACCTTTCCCAACAGTATTAGCATGTAAGTGAATGTAACGGATTCAACTGGAATTCGAACTCGGCTCTCCGATTTCTCAATCGAAGCCGCTATACACTACTCCACCGTACATTCATGTTAATAAGGCAGAACAATTATTACTAAGAAATTTGTAGATCTTTCAATGGCCCAATAGTTTTGCATGTCTTTTTTTCAGCTTCCAAAAAGAAGCGGTCTATCTTCTGTTTCACGGCACCTACGAAAACGCAACAACTTCTTTTTGAATCCTCCACGTCGAAAGACACGACTGATAAAATCCTACTTCTAAACAATCTTAAAATAAGGATGTATAATCAGTTCGTGTAGTTGTACCAAACCCTTCGTACGCCAGTGTATATAGTGATTCATCAAGTATCACAAGTATGGAGCACTCAGTTTAGATCAAAATCCTTGCTCTGTCGCAATTGATCTAGTGAAACAAGCTTGCTAACGATTATACCACGTACTCAGTGGTGTAGCGATTTACTAAGCATATCATAGATGGGGCACAAGGCCAAAGGTATGGAGCACCCAGTGAAGATCGAACTCACTACTCAGGCATAATTTATCTAACGGGACATGTTTGCTAGCCGTTGCACCATGTCGAAGTGCCTCCATTAGTGATTTAATACGCAGAGTTTAGATGCGGGACAAAACCGAATGTATGAAATATCCATTAAGGATCGAACTCACTGCTCAATCTTAATTTATTTAACGCGACAAGCTTACGAGCCATTACATCACATCGATGTACAACCTTCAATTCTGTTGCGATTTACTAAACATACCTTAGATGGCCGAAAGTATGGAGTGACCAGTGAGGATCGAACTCACTGCTTCGTCGTAATTGATCTAGCATGACAAGCTTGTTAACCATTACACCACGTCGAAGTACTTCCCCCACCTCCCCAGTATTGTATATGACAATTGTATATCTACATAACTAAATATCCAAACTTGGGTCTGGTCCTACTGGAGTACACTTAAGTGCATAATTTTAGCGGCTGTGGCAAGTTTATGGGTGGAGTAAGATTAGCAAGCTAATCCCATTTACAATTACTACTGAGTAATGTGTTCGATCCTCATTAAAAGCCCCCTTATGTGTGGCCTTGTGCTCAGACAACTTTATTTTGCTATTCATTTACATTTTTCCTCAGTAGGAGTAGATAGCTTTGCCATATCTTCCTCGTCTTTGCAAAAGGCGTAGAGGTTAATCCCTTTTTTTCCTGTTTAGGATTGGGTTTCCAGTTCCCTCTAATGTTTTTTCATTCTCATTGACTTCCGGTGGCCCCTTACGTCTTGGTGGCATTGCCACCTTGCTTGAGGTGGTGCTTCTTACTATATAACCCTCTACTTCGAGTGGCTCTTGAGCCCTGTACAAAGTGAACATGATTGTAAAAAGAAATATTGACCACACGGAAATATATGATTGCGCTTCATCAAGTGTGCGTCATTGACAATAGGAAGCAATTCGGGTGTCTTGGTGTGGCTTAATGGTTACAGGGCTTATTTGGTTAACCATTAGTAGTGAGTTCCATCCACATATGTATATATCTCCAGGTAAATGAGAACAAATGGAGTATAATTCCACTGTCCATTTGTTTAAATATCTTAAAATACAACACCCTACCCTCGAGCGCTTAACCTTGGAGCGGGCAGAGTGGAGATCAACGTCTTTTAGAGGACACAGTGGTTTTCAATCTGCTAGTCTGAATCGTCTTCAAGGAACGAGAGCAAGATCTAAAAGATAAGCCAATCTAACAGTGACCTCATATCACAATCCTATCTCTTGCTCCATATGAGGCATTCTTTGCAAATCACTTGCGGGTCTTAAGATTATCGCACAAAATTCATAACTAAATCAATTGGTTGTTGTCAAATCTTCATACGTCGAAACCGACGGGAGAGTCTATATATATATATATATATATATATATATATATATATATATATATATACGGGGTACGATGGGTAAATTGTTGCCATTTTATATTTTTAATTTTGCGCATGCGCGTTGTTTGTTTTTGATTTTGTCGACTGCACAGTATAGTAGGGTCAGTTGGGTACCATTTGTGGAAAAAAAACACCATGACGAAATTCACTACGCCAGAAATTTGGAACACTGTACTTCTTGGCACCGGAACCTAGCATTTCTGAGTGATTAGGTGTCAATCTGAGGTCAGTGCAGAGGATTCGGAAAGAGTTGGAAAGAGTTGGATGTTAAGTAGGTACAGCAGCTCGGAAAACTTACTCTGGTCGTTCTGATAAGAAAACAATTCCCGAATTTGTTAGTGAGGTCCTCTGACTCAACACGGAGGCCTACATCAAGTGCTTTGAGGAGGTAGTGCTGCTTTGAGACAAGAGAGTGGCTGCTGGAAGACTCTATATCTGACAACAGGACTCTGCAGCAGGAGAACCCAGTCATGGCAGTCAGACAATTTCTGCAATCAGATACTCCCTTACACCTGGTCACTTAACTCCCCAGACTGCATTATTATATGTGGAATGCAGTTAAGAGAGAGAGAGAGAGAGAGAGACCAACAAAACTCTTTGTAACACCAAAGATGAACGGAAGGCAAGGATTATGGCTGCATTCCCCAACTTAAAAAAGTAGACCGTCCAGAAGAGATGCAAGAGATGGTTGAACCCATGGCGATTTTATTAAATAAATTTACTCTTTATTATTTCAAGATATTTTTGTGTAATTTACATAAACATATCTGTTAAAATGAGATGTCAGTGTTATTTTCATATTTGCGTAGTTTAGACAATTTATCATATATATATATATATATATATATATATATATATATTATTTTAAAGAAAAACAGACCACTTTAAGGTACCATTATAATAATTTATTTCACCAGAGCCCTTTTAAAGGACGCCGGATCATCAGATAGCACTTCCAAAAATGAAATGAAAAATGAAATTAAAATTGATGGGTAGTGTAAGTTTTTGTAATTTAACAGAGAGTGTAAAAGGGGTAGTTAAAGAGACATGGTAGAGTTTAGGGAGGGATTAATTTTATATCTCTCTCAATCATACTTAGTACTGGGGGAAGAGGAGTGACCAGACCTATTTAGACGGTTAACTTAACGGAAGTGATATATTGAAATGGGAGGGGAGAAGGGAGAAAAGAAAAAGAAAAAAGAAAGAAGAAGGAGGGGGAAGTAAAGAGAAAGAAGCTGTAAATGGGTTTTAGCAATTTATGTAAAGAATAGATTTTAATGCTTGATAGTAATTTTGATGACTAAAAAAACCCGAAAAAATTAATTTGATGCTTGCTAGCAATTTAAATATTTAACTTTTTTACAAAATAGTTTAGGGATTTAATATAAGTTAAATACTATATATATTAACACATTTCTAGAGAACATATTTAAAAAAAAAATTAAATTATAACAGTTTGTTTACCCGACCAATAGTACTTTTTTTTAATATTGTAAAAGATAGTTAAGGTAACGTCTTTATCAGTTTGAATCTAATTTATGAATGTAATTTGTAATTATTTTTATATGGGTAAGCTTTCTTACTTGCCCTGGATAAAAATTGTGTCAGAGTGGTTTCGGAAATCTCGAAATCAATCTTATTGGCGGCTAATAGATGAAATACAACGGTGAAAAGTAAATATTCATGTTGCTATGTCCCGAGATACTCGATGTTGCACAATATGCGGACTTGCAGGTCACTAGCAGAACTGAAATGTCGCATATGATACAAACAAAAAACTGAATGACGCTGTTGGATCCTCAACAGTCAAAATCGACGGGAGAATCCATCATATCTGACGATTACGTGGTGCGTGAAACTCCGAGTCGTACTGTCAGCGTGGATGCATTATGTGCATTTATTAATATATACTTAGTAGCTCTGTTATTTTTCACTGAGCAGTGTATTACTTAAACCAAAGAATATATCTATATATTTGTATATGAACACTTGCACGTACATTTAATTACATTTATTTGATTATATTTATAAATATATATATATATATATATATATATATATATATATTTATACTTATATATACATTATATATATACATGCATTATATATGTACATACATTATATATATATACATTATATATATATATACATTATATATATGTATATATTTATATATATATATATATATATATATATATATACATACAATGTAACCCGGATATAAGAGAGTTGTCGGGAGTGGAGAAGAAGTCTCTTATATCCGAGTTTCTCTTATATCCGGCTCTAATTTATATTAATATACATTAACACAGGCTCTAATTTGGGACCAGAGAAAATCTCTCTTATATCCGGGTTTCTCTTATATCCTGGTTACATTGTATATACATATTTTATATATACATATATATATATACATTTATATATACATATATATATATATATTATATATATATATATATATATATATATATATATATATATATATATATATACATACATTATAAATAGTCTCTATATGTAAAATTTGTCTGTCGGGTGGTGAATAAAATAACTTTTAAAAATGAGAACCACAGTGGAAAAAAACAATAGGAATAATACTATATCCACAAGAATCTAAACAAAATGGTGTTAATAATAATACCCCCCCTCGCACACAAACATTCTTTAATTTTGGCAGAAGTTTCAATTATCTGGAGTCGGTAATGAATAATTAAACGATAAAATGTTTCGTATTTTTCATGCTATTTCCATATTGTGAAATTTTATCAAATCAAATATTTGTTCCTTTGTGGATGAAAATGTATTACTTAAAAATACATTTTGGCATTAAAAAAATGTCTTTCATATCAAAATATTTAATTTAATTTTATGTTTTTGTCCATTTGAAATGAACAAATATTTAAATAAATCAACGCTATTTTTTTAGATTTATAGATTAATTTGCAAATTCCAGAGAAAGAGAAATAAAGCATGAGAAAAGTTAGCCCCTAACATAAAAACAGGATTCTGTAGTTAAATATCATCAGAGAAAGAGTTTAAAACACTTGAGGAGAAAAATGGAGGAAATGGTAAATCGTCTCCAATTTTGCCTTTCTTAGATTTTCGATAATTTGAGTCATAAAATGTCTTTCGCCAAAATTGCCTGAGATCCAGAGATTTTTCATTCATATGGATGTTTCACATCAATAATTTACGTGAGTGTTTCATTTAGTTTCTTTCCTTTCAACGAATGATTTTTATTTGACGGGAGATCAAACAAATATTATGCAGTCAGTATCTTAATATTTAAGTTTCTTTTTTTTTGTGAAGACTAAAACAAGATGATTAGGATTTATTATGTTAAAAAACAAGTTTCTTTCGTCATGATAGATGGAAATATATTGTATTAATTACATGAAAATCAGTCTTCATTTTTAAATAAAAAGTTACCCATATTAAGATATTTTTGTAAATTAACTCGGCAACGCATTGGGTCTGCAAGTATAATATTAGATTTTGCATCTTGCCAGAATAATTTTTGTAATGACAACATCAAGACCACTGTTCAAATGCATGTCTATTTCAAATACATATATAAGGATTGATGTCTAAAAACTTAGAGCTCTTGTTTTAAATGAATTTTAAAAAGTTCCAAATATTACGTATATTTTCCGATATTTTTAAAGTTCAAATATTACATGTCAAACCATTTTGTGCTGAACTATCTTACGTAGCAGGTACTTGAAATTAACACCCCCCCCACAAAAAAAAACACGCACATTATACAGATCTCAATTTATTTAACCTCGAAAACAAACGATGTGCTAAAAGTTTTCTTCTTCTTCATGTAGAAGAACGTCAGTACGAATTCCAGCCATTTTCTTTTCCCAGGGATCGTAATAAACACAATTACAATCTTAAAAACGTGAAAGAAATTAACAATACACTCTTTAAAACAGTTAAAGAATTGTCCAAAAGCAATTTGGACAATAGACACTATGGACAATTTTTACACTCTCTTCTCCCCACTAAACGGAGAAGTTTAAGAATACTAAAAAAAAAAAAACACAAAAATAAATCATCAAATTTTCTACATTTTCATATTCAGGAAAGATTTACCTATATATATATATATATATATATATATATATATATATATATATATAATTATTATTATTATTAGGAGTGATTTGAGATAATTATAATTAAGTAATTCGAGTGTAGAAGAAACCTCAACAGAATGCAGAAAGCACTGGACGGCCGTTTTGTCCTATATTTGAGACTCATCAGCATTGCGCATTCACTACCGAGAATTGAAACCCGGACAGTTACGTTATCAGGCAAACGTCGTACTAACGGGCCTAGGTTACGAAGAGTTAACAAATTAGACTTGATATAGCGATGATCGATTACATATTCCAAATATGTCGCTACCTCTGCGTCACCGAGGCCCGTTAGTACAGTTAGTATGGCGTTTGCCTGACAACGTAACTGTCCGGGTTTCAATTCTCGGTAGTGAATGCGCAATGCTGATAAGTCCCAAATATTGCTTTCTGCATTCTGTTGAGGTTTCTTCTAGACTGGATGAATTACTTGTATATGAGAGACAACTAGAAAGCAATTTTTATGCTGGATCTCTGAGAGAATTTTTACGTTGTTTATTCTAAATGACTTTTTTTTCTCTTTTAAATTCGCGGGTGGAGAACTTAAATCAGATATTTTTATATTTTGAATACACCTTCAACGGAACATTATTTTTTCTTAATTATTTTGAAAATTAACGATTGTAATGATTTTTAGATAAATGAAGCTCAATAGTTTTCTCATAAATTGCGGCACAGGTAAAGATGTGAAGAGAAGCAATTGCTAGGCGAATGGGGTGGGACCAAGATGATAAATCTAGTCGTCTGTTTAGTTTTCAGTCCTGGGCAAAATAGGACCATGAATGAAATTAGATGTTAAAATATTCTAAAACCTAAATGCCAGCTATGCATCAGAATAGGAAGGTTTTGTTTGTTTTGTTTTTGTTTTTTTTTTACATTAGAGGAAATATAGACGGGAGAGAAGATTAATGCTCAAGTTTAAGACTCGAAATGGCTTTTACAATGAAATAGAAAAATTGTTTGTTTTTTTTCTTTCTCTTTCTCTCTTTTTTTTTTTCTGTGTGTGTGTGTGTCTTCCTCTCTCTCTCTCTGTCTTCCTCTCTCTCTCTCTGTCTTCCTCTCTCTCTCTCTCTCTCTCTCTCTCTGTCTCTCTCTCTGTCTTCCTCTCTCTCTCTGTCTTCCTCTCTCTCTCTGTCTTCCTCTCTCTCTCTCTGTCTCTCTCTCTCTCTCTGTCTTCCTCTCTCTGTCTGTGTGTCTCTTCGTGTCTGTGTGTGTCTCTTTCAAGTGGCGGACAGACTCTGGAATTGCTGACAGATGACCAGATTGACCAATTTATTCAAATGCTTTTGCCTTTAACCTTGTGTGTGTGTGTGTGTGTGTATATATATATATATATATATATATATATATATATATATATATATATATTTCAACTGGTAACTATTACACTTTCGCTCCCTCGTTGCTTCCTGTCATTCAGCAATGAGTTGCCCCAGGTACGATAGTCTGGACTGATATGTGGGCCTCATACAATGGTTTAATAAACAATAGGTTCAACCATGACACTGTCGTTACCACGAATCTAGTTGAAGCAATGTGGCAGCGTGCCCAGGTGAAACTTAAGGCCATGAATGGCCCTACCAACAGAGGGATGATTTCTGAATATCTGGCGGAATTTATGTAGTCTCGAAGGTTTGGTGATTTGCCTTTTTTCAACTTCTGGTATCAAAGTGCCACAGAACTTTATCCGTTTTGAAAATACGGAACACAAGAAATATGGAAGAGGAAAATGTAATCGGAAATAAAATAGTCGCGCGAAAAAAACACAGGGGAGGGGAGCGAAAGTGTAATAGCGCCATCAACTGAATTATTGTCTGCTTATTAAAAAGAATGTGTTTGAAATGACTCAATTAAATTTCCTAATAAAATTTCATAACATGCTTGAATAAAAAGAAATAACCCCATCATAGGAAACAATTTTTTTGTTTTGTTTTTTTTGTTGTTTTGCATTTTGGGTTTTTTTTTATTGTTTTGTATTTTGGGGGGTTTTTTTGTTGTTGTTTTGTATTTTGGGTTTTTTTTTTTTGTTGTTGTTTTGTATTTGGGGGGATTGTTGTTTTGTATTTTGGGGGGTTTTTTTTGTTTTGTATTTTTGGGTTTTTTTTTTTTTTTTTTTCTTTTTTTTTGTTTTGTTTTGTATTTTTAGGGGTTTTGTTGTTGTTTTGTATTTGGGGGGGGTTGTATTTTTGTTTTTGCCTAAGTGTGCCCAGTGAACGGTCGTCGATCCAAAAAGATTCATATTTTAACATTCTAAAAACAGTTTTTATGGTACAAAATAATAATAGCAAAATGTGTTTACAGAAAATAGGACGTATTAGTATGTGAACCCCACTCTAACATCACCACTCGCACGATCTAATGTAGTCCAAAAAAACAAGTTACCCGACGAAAAATAAAAATAAAGCGAAGCATCGCACATCACCGGGGACATTTTTTGCCTCCAGTCATCTGACTGAGAAGAGAAAGAAAAACGAACATTTTGAAATGTTACACTATTGAGGTCTTCGCTAGATATGTACAATTTATGGTACCTCTGTAGCTTCAGATATAGATATTCAGTGGAATCAGAGGTTAGAAAGTGGTTTTTAATGGCTGAGAAGAGGAAGTTTTGACTGAAGATGTCATATGCTGCTGTAAGATCAATACAGTTTGATGACCCATAACAGAGGTGATTCAACCGCCATTGAGAGACGTATACGGCGGCTCTTTAGCATTTAAAATGTTTCGTTGTTGGTTGAGTTCCTTTCATCTTCCTAGTTAATATAAAATGTATATAAAAAACATTAAAGACTTATAAATTTGGGGTTGAGTTATGCATCATTTCCATTTCTGTTTATCAACTTTATTCTTTAAAAAAAATAAAGTACTATTATATTTTATTCAATACCATTTAACGGTAGGAGCTGAACTGTTTTGTTCTATTGACGTAAGGTGGAAACACACTGACAAAATTTAGCCCGACGCGAATTTATAAAGATATTTTGACTAATTTACAGACTATACTGTACTGAGTGCTAGTGAATACCTGGCATCTGTACAGAACTAATCCAAGTTTAGTAACTATAAGTAATCTGAGAGTACTACAAAATGGTATTATTATTAGTTTTTCTGCCAGTACTCTTCAAGCAATTTCTCACTTTTTCTATATTAATTTTATGAAACTGAACGTCTATAGTATTGTGATGGTTACTTATCTCGCAAGCTGTTGCTAGTTTAGACAGTTCTTCATAGTCTCTCGCTGTTTATTAATCGTATTTTTTCTCCACGTCTTTACTGTGAAGTTGTATGAACTACTGAAGGTAGCCAGATTAAAGTTAGCATAGATTCTATGAGTTCTACAATGATTATCTAAGAAAACTATCTTTTTCTTTTTTTTAGTTTATTAGTTTAATAGAAAGATAATTGGTGTTTGATAGTTGCCTAGTTTCACTCAGTTTCAGGTTTGGTTGTCATCGACACGCTGCAAGCATAACACATTTTGGTCAAGAGATTAAAAGAAAAAACGAATACGTTTTCTGGGTGAGCATTAACGAAGTCTGTCTGATTTTGTTTTCCTTTTGACATTAATTATTGGAAACATCTTGTTTCGTCTTTCTTTTTTTTCCTATCAATGTCTGGAAATCAACTTCGACTGATTGGAGCGCAGCAAATGTTCTTTCATAAAGTTTAATAAGCAAATTGTCTGAAATAATCTTTTTTGAAAACACCGCGACAACGAGATAGTTAGATTTTATTATGCAAGCCAATGGTTTCCCAATAAAACTGCCACTAACAAATTAATATTGGCAAAGTTTTCAGGATATTCTTGTATTTAGACGGTAAATATACCCCTTGTGAATTTTAGATTATAATAATTGTTTTTTCTTTATAAATATTGGCATTGACTTTTTCGGGTAGTGTAAGATTCAAGTTTCACTTTACAGTATGAATTGCAAAATGAAGTTATTGTCCATTTTTCACCCACAAAACAAATTATCCATATCTTCAATAGTAATAGATATTACAAGATGAAACCCACTCTATATGTTACTCATATAAATACAAGTATATCCTAAAAAATATTACCAATATCGGTTAGTTAATGCCATTTGTAAAAATGAAAATTTGGCGTTCATAATGAAATCCTATATAGTATAATTGTACTATGCAACTCTTTGTTTTTATCATATTTCTAACACTTGTATACAATATTACGGGTATTTTTTAACTTCAAACCTATAAATATTGCTGGGTTTTGTAAGGAAGGTATAAATTCACGAGACTTTGTAAATTTATTTCAATGCAATATTTGAAATAGCGGACAACTTAAGCAGTCGGAGAAAAACTGAAAAAATGTTGAAAATGCTATAAAAAAAAAACTACATCAGCATGGCTGATGCTAACCTCCAGGTCGAGCTAACATTCTCTGCTAATATGAAATGGAAAAATTATGTTGAATCAATTCCTAGGTTTACTGCTAGAAAAGTTTGTTCACTGTGTTGGGCTAGAAAGTTTTTCTCTCTAGAATCTATTTTACATATAAGTCTACCATTCGTCCATATATAGTTGCCACATCTGCTCTGGTACTCCTGTGATATAGAGATTTTTTTTATATAAAATCTAAAGAATCCGCAATGTTATTGGCCCTGACTTGGCATCTCAGCTTCAGTTACTTTCCCACTACCATAATGTCGCTTCCCTGTGCCTTTTCTATAAATACCTCCATGATAATTATTCCGAAGAACTTTCCGCTTTGGTATCTAGACTTTATGAATTTAAGCGCAGTACTAGATTGGCGGCAAGGTCTCACCAATTTACAGTTGAATTGGCGAGATGCAACCGTAAGTTCTATGCTAACAGTTTCTTCTCTCGCACTTTTCACTTGTGGAATGCTCTACAGGCTTTCCGGCCAAATTCGATCATCAAAAATTTAAATGCAATGTCAATTGTTATTTACTGTCCTCTTAATTACTTTTCTTTTTTATTTTCGCTCCTTGATAATGTTTCTCGTTTTTCTTATTCTTTTACACACCGTAATCTCTTGTGTCTCAGTGGCTTTACTGCCTTGCTTTGAGTGAAATGATTACAAAAAAAAAAATGTTGCTGAAATGTGATTTGAGGAAAAACTGAAAGGCAAAGAATCTGAAAAAGTGAACTGTCAGGCAAGAAAATATTTACACAATTTACATTGTTCGGACTATCATCCTCATCTTTGTTGCCATATTTATCACAATTTTTCAGTCGTTGTACGCTCCGACCTTCTTCGGGTGTTTGGTATGTCGAACTGAAATGTTGTGATAAATATGGCAACGAAGATATTTCAGTTCGACATTCCAACCACCTGAAGAAGGCTGGAGCATACAACGGCCGAAACGTTGTGATAAATATGGCAACAAAGATGAGGATGATAGCCCTAACAATGTAATTATTGTACATAATACCTCATCTCGGAAATATAGACAGATACTGAAGAAAATATTTGTTACGAATGTTAACAGGCAGAATGCATAATATTAAAAACATTGGCCAAAGAGATGAAACTAACCAAAACTACCACCTTCAAATGATGAATGTGGAGCTATATTGGATGGTCCAAAGGTTCGGGCTGTTAGGGAAATGCGTAACCAACATGACTAAGACAACAAGAGTAACGGAGGTTGATTAATGTTTTCAGTTAGTATTCTTGGTATTAATGTCTTTTTTTTCCTTAATAGTACACACCACAACAAAGAAGCTTTAACTTGGGTATCTTTTATACAAGACAACCTTTCAGAATTCTTCAAAGCTGCCAATTGTCCATTAGTTACTAAGTTATTTGAAAGGCTTTCATCTTCTCTAGATATTCCTTAGAATATTCACCCTGTACAAGTCGGTTACACAAAGCACTGTTATGTGGGAAGAAGCTACTGAAATGAATGAGGGTTGTTCACTACGATGTACGTGATATAGCGGGTCTTGACCGTGAAGGTTTAGAACTGGTGGAACGTGGTTCGTCTGGACACTTTACATGGAAATGGCGATAGAGCAGCAAGAGTTTTGCGACGTTTCGTCCGTGGGGAAAGAGGCTGCAGGACGGGAAATAAGTCATCACCCACAAGGACGCGGGGACGCTTTAGAACTCTATCGAAACCAGAAAGTGAAGACTGGACTAGTCTGTTGCGTTCACTTTCCGACAAATGGCACAGAGAAAGGCATGAATCCGTTTCTTCTCCGCCTTCCCCAGTTTTACGTTACACTTTATCGTTGGATGGAAACTAGTCGAAGAGAAGGAAAACACTGAATTCAGAAACGTGGAAAAAGGTAACGGAAGATCATTCCTGTCTCCTTCCAAGGATTCATTGCAATTCACAGATAATGAAATAAAAGGAGTCTATGGAGAGTTATGATCGCTCACGTCATGAAGAGACAATAAAAAAGTATTATCTGTCCAAATGAAAAGTGAGTTTGAATAAAAGGTCATCAAAATAGATTAATATACCAGAACAGTGATTCTCAACGATCCCTCTTATGTGTGCCGCGAAATATTGTTACGACATACAAATGTGTGGGGGGGGCACCTCCTCGGCGTGGTGTAATGGTTAGCAAGCTGGTCTTGCTAAAACTGTTACAACTGAATAGTGAGTTCGTTCCTCACTGGGTGCCCCATACTTTCGGTCTTGTCCCACATCTAAGCCTCGCTTAGAAAATGTGTGGGGGGGGGAGTAGTAATGGCACAGCTTTAGCATTTAAATAAATGGATAAGTATTAAAATTTTATCCCACATTAGCTAAAAATAAGCTTTATCAGTTTTATTGTAATTTACTACTTCTTATGTGAATTAGGCTACTCAACCCTAAATAACATAAAAAATAAGAAGCAAGAAAGACTATACTCATCTAAAGAAATGAGGGTTTGCTTATCACACATTCAACCAAATATTGAAGAAATCACCAAAAAACACCAGGCACAGATTTCACACTAAATAAGCTGTACAAATAGTTGAATAGAAACATTGAAATAAATTAAGTTCATATTTGTGTATTTTTTTAATCTATGGTTTTATTTCCTAATGTTTAAATGTATACCCTTTAAAAAATTGGCTAAGTGTGCCATAATATTTTCATTTGCTCCAAGGTGTGCCATTGCTTAAAAATGTTGAGAAATGCTGTACTAGAGGAATACCTCTTTTACGCTGTGCATTTGCTGAGAATGTTGAATCGTGTAGATTAATAATTCTCCCTTACTTTTCTAATGGCCATTTCCAGAGTCCGAGAATATACACTAGGTCGCAAGATGAGAATAACTCTACTTGGGTTAATGGCTAACAACCCAATCTAATTAACCATGACGACTCTGAACTTTCACGAATTCAGTCCAAACTTCTAATTTGTTTCATATTAACTAGTCCCGCAAATCATTTGACTACTAGTTAGTTCTATCCTCTTTAGAGGTTCCCTCTCAGGATAAATCACGCTTAAGAAATCATTATCTACATTTCTCATCTTGTCTCTGCTGATAGTTAACCAATAGCTGGAGGGAATAGATGGATTCATGCCTTTCCCAAGGGTATGTGTGCATCAGTGAATATAACAAACGCAACTGGAATTCTGATCTCAGATTAAAAATTCCGAACCATTACCCATTGCACCAGCCGCACATTCAAGCGTATAGCACATGGTATTCCCAAGCGGTTACCCATTTAGGTACTGACCAAATTCGACTTTGCTTAACTTCGGTAATCGAACAGGAACCGGTGTTTCAATGCCACTTGACTGTAAGCCTCAAGGTAGAGGGTTACTTAGATTTTTGCATGGACTTGAGAAATTTGAAACTATAAGGATATGTAGGATAGACAACGGGTGGCCCTAGTCTTCAAAAGGTTAACATTTGTAGCGATCAGGGAAGCATCCACTTAGGAGGATATTCGGCAAAGTAACCGTTAAGACATTTTTCCGCTGTTTTATAAGGAAGTTACTGCGTGTAAAGTGGTTTGTGAATTTCGTTCAGAAGATTTCTCTCTGAACAAGTAGACTAATTAAGGTTGGTAGCAATCGAATCAAGAAATTTTCTTGAAAATGACCAACGTATAAAAGATATTCAAATCAAGCACTAAAAATCATTTGCGCCAGTTTGATTATATTAGCCGCTTTGACTTGTGTCTTTTACTTAAATTCAACGGGGGGAAAAAAACTACTGAATCATATTTAATGTTTCGTTTTTTTAATTAAATAAGCTACGAAAAGTGGATACTTTAAAACAACGTATGCCGTAAATATTGTGGTATTGACAAATTTCTCTCTCTGCTACTTCCGGAGAAGCAAGCGATTGATTTGAACATTGATTGCACCCAATCAAACGGATCTAACCCTAAAAGAACGTAACATATAAAAGAACGCTGTTAGTAATTTATATATCGTTTGAAGGCAGCAATAGACGAAAAGGGTCTGGAATTAGTTAATAGAAATTTCCAAATTTTCATTTGAAATAAAGAAAATACTAACCTTAAACGAAATAGTAACGATAAAGATTTGCACTTTCAGTGAGATTCCATATATTTCGAACATCTATTACGCCTTCAGTCCATTCCGAACTTCAAGTGGAACTCATCTATCCAAGCCATTGCTAAAAATGGAAAAATGATCGTATCTATCACCCCAGGAAATATCCGATTTCTCCTGCTGTTTTCTTTTACAAGAGTTAGATTAAGCCAAAAATGGTGCATTGATACCAATCTGTGCTGTAGCTGCTCAATCCTCACTACTCGGCTTTGATAAAGTTCAAAATCGATTTTTCAAGGGATAAAATTTCTCGCTATACAAACTTGATGTTGCAAGCGTGTTGCTGTTCTATCACTGACTCCCTGGTAAATGTTGAAATGAACTCCATTCTTTACTTCTATCAGTTCACATATTTACAACTAGTACATGTCATGGAAAAAAAAGGCGTCAATTTAAATTTGGTTAAAAGCAAACATATTCTGTCAAGGATTCTATCATTCTACGTTTAATACTGTCAAGTACTATCCTTAAGAAACTCTCTTATAGCCTTGGTTAACAGTCTAAGTGGGGAAACTCTGTATTGAAATTAGCGTGCAAAGGACTACGCTCCGTCAGTTGAGCTTGCCTAAGAAACACCACCATTGCCAACGGCTGCAGTAAATGTGCCCCCCCACCACCACCACCTACAACCCTCGGTGGTTATGAGATTCATGACCGTGATATCGGAAAAAGAACGTGAATTTAGATAGACACCAGGAGGATCTGGGTGAAATGGGACGGGGTGGAGAGATATCTCGAACAAAAAACTTTGAAAATAGTGTTTCATTTTAAAGAAATTTGATAAGACTTGATTTTTTGTTTGTTTTCAAGCATAAGCTGTGTATCGAAGAATTTTCAAATATAAATTTTAAATGAAAGCAATGAATATGAAAATTTTAGATTTTTAATGAATGGTTGCACACACACACACACACATATATATATATATATATATATATATATATATATATATATATATTAGTAAAGAAAAATCAATGAATTAAATAATAAAATAAACTGTATTCTTTTGTGCGGCCTCGTTTCCAATAGCCGTTACATATGACGTCAAGTTATAGCATTTCAAACGTGCATCTTCCCAAAATATACCAGAATGCAGACAAAGGAATTCTAACTACCACAGATACACCACGCCGGTTCTAAATAATGACGTCGAAAGTACTTGAACAAAAATAAGAAAATATGAACTTTGGACAGTTTATCCACAACTTCCAGCCGAAAATCGGAATACAAAAAAAAAAATAAATACAGACATATTTTGTCGTTTCTTTTAATCAAACTTGTTATATAGATTAATCATTTCACTCCAAGCAAGGCAATAAAGCCTCTAATATACAAAGCGGGTTGACTGTGTGAAAGAATAAGAAAAAGAAAACATTAAGGCGTGAGAACAATAGAAGCGTGCATTTCATTGTATTTGTCATAAGGTGATTTAATGTTTGAATGTGCAATGTAAAATCTACGATAGCCAAGACAAGAAACGCTATGTAAGCATCAGTGCCATTGGTGATAACTCAATCAAATTATATCTCATTATATTACATATTTTGCATTCGAGCAAAAGGCTAACAAAGATTGCTCTCTAATGAGACTTGCTTGATAAATTTAGTAAAGTGGAAATCACGATTTCGGATCTTGAATCACTCCAATTAATTTTAGAATTGGCTACATTTCTTCTTCTAAATTTGGATGTTCTCTGCACAAATGAGAATTCTGCCTTTTTTTTTTTTTTTTTTTTTTTTTTCGATGTAAATTGAACATTTACATTTTGAAAAAGGAATTTTCTTTCCTGTTTTCGTCTTTTGAATATTATTCTTATTAGGCAGCCTTCGCAATTCACATTCGATGACGACTCTTTGCATTCTGCCGCAAAAAAAATAATTAACTACAAAAATGAAAGGTAATTATTATAATGTTGCAATCAATGATAAATTTGTGTAATTGAACAGCATCGAAGACAATGAAGATCATTTTTACTTAAAATAGATAACAATCAGGAACACTTTTCTTTTCTAACACCAACTCCTGTAAATAGCAATAATTATTTGCAATTCGTTTAATTTTTGAGACAAAACGGAGAATTTATTCTTTAAATGTAAATAACTAGAAAGAGAATTTGTAATTGTGTAATATAGTAGCGCTCTGTTGGAGTGTACATCATTAGATATTTAAAAATATATAAAGAACACTATTTATATGAATAGTACTAAACATGTTTGATTACAACCAGCATCGGAAACGTAGCAGTGTCAAAACTTCTTTTTTGGCTGACGTTATTTATAGAAAGTGTATCCAAATTATTTTTTTCCACGGGCCTTTAGTCCAAAGCTTACAATGGGGTGCTGACTAGTTCTCGGGTCGGTAAAGATAGATTGATTCGTTTTCTACGGCTTATCAAATCTTTTAAACTTACTTAAAGCCAGAAAATATTTTTAGACTGCAAGATTTTTTTTTAAGATAAAGGTTTAGTGATATAAGTCTTACTAATTAACCCATAGCTGGGGTGAGTAGATGCGGATTCTTACATTTCCCAAGGATATTTGTATTTACTCAACCCCACGACACAACCTGGCGAGCTTTAGTATATGGGTGACGGAATATGATTTGGTAGAGGATAACAAAAAGACTAAATTTATTAAGAGCTACAAAGGATGGGGAGTTGTGGAGAGCCATGATCATCAACGTCATGAAGGGACAGGTCACCTAGAAGAATCAGTTTTTATTTTATTGATATTTTATATAATGTGTTTTCTTGTGGGATTAATGCAAGGAACAAATTTAGCTAAAAATAGGTAATTTCGTCAAATGATAATGTCTTTTCTGATGATGACAAACCAAAGTAAAGGAACAAAGAAATACTTGGTGACTGGCTTTTTCTACTGCTTCAAAGTACTCTATTCCACCTGACATGTCCTCTTTTAAAAGTCAAATCAAACCAAAACTGCAGTTTTGCTGTATTATCTGGGTTGAAGCTGCCCAATGCTGACGTTCTAGACCTTCACTGAATTCAAAAGCGTTTACGCAGATTATCTTCCATCCTACCGCCTCTTTCTTCCAGATGCAACGTCGCAAGCCTGTCGCTAATACTATGACAAATGTTCAGACGAGCTCTATTCTTTAGTGCTGTCAGCTCGAACCATTACAGTCAAGACTCATCTTCTTATGTCCAATGTTGAATCGCCCCCCCCCCACCAATTCCCTACATACTCCTTTGCGAAGAAGATAGGTCTACCCAGAAATCTTCCCAAGAACCTCCACTCTTTGGAAAAGACTCCGGTGTAGGTATTTCCCCCATCTTAACCTCTTCAAGCCTACAATCAATCACTATCGGCTTACGGCCACATCATGTTGAAACACCAGTTCCCGGATGATCACCAAAGTTAAGCAACGTTGTCCCTGGTCGGTACCAAGATGGGTGATAGTTTAGAAATATCAGGTGTTGTATGCTTGGATGTGAAAGTGATGTAATGGATAATGGCTTGGAATTGTTAATTGGAGAGCTGAGTTCCAATTCCCATTGTGTTCGTTATATTCACGTAAGCGTAAATTCCCTTGGGAAAGCTATGACTCCACCTCTTCTTCACCCAACTATTTGTTAGTAGGATTTGGTATCACTAGGCCATTCTTAAAATCTAAAAATATTTTCTGGTTTTAAACAATTTGCAAAGGGTTGATAAGTCATAAAAAATGAATGAACCTATCAGCTATATCTTCGTAATCATCACATTTTACTTAAGTTCATATCACGCACCTCATTCAGTAACCCTCTACCTTGAGTGGGTAGGATTTAGTGTTAAAAAAAAGAAAAATCATCCAAACAAGGAACACTGGCAGAAATATTAGGCAGGGTATTCATTCCGTAATAACTATATTTGAATATCCTTGTGATATTCGCCCGACACGCCATCCCACCCAATCCCCAATTTTATTTTTATCCAAGAAGGCAATGGCAGAATTGCGAAATTACGATTATCAGCTAGAGGCATGGACACCTGCACCCATCACTTCCTCACACACATTATATATATATATATATATATATATATATATATATATATATATATATATATATATATATTATTCGGACTATTGTTCTCATCATTGTCGCCATATTTATCACAGTTTCGGCCTTTGTATGCTCCTTCTTCAGGTGGTTGGAATGTCAAACTGAACCCTTTATTTCGCTCTCTGGGGTAGACTGTTCTAGTTTCCCGTTACATTATCTAATGGATGTCTGTTATCAGTTATCTCCAGTTAATTCTCCTCTCCAAGTTCTACACCGCCTTAATCAGGTATTGATCTCACACTCTTTGGGTTCTCTCACAGGATCTAACTAACGCCTTTATCCACTGTGCCATGTGTCCTTGATAAATTTGCCGACCAAGGTGAGGACAATAGTCCTAATAATGTAAATAGTGTACATAATACCTCATCTCTGAAATATATATATATATATATATCATATATATGAATATATATATATATATATATATATATATATATATATATACGAGAGAGAATATTAGCAGGAGCATGCAGGTGGAGTGGAATGCGATCTTTGTATAATGAAGGGACCGATGATCTTGTAAAGAATGAGTAATTGCTTTGAATAAAAAGAAATAAAATTATGGCGACCTGAAAAATAAAAAAGAAAATTATTTGCATTATTTGACTATTGTCCTCACTTTGTCGCCATATTTATCACAACATTTCGGCCGTTGTTAGTTCTGCCTTCTTCAGGTGGTTGGAACCACCTGAAGAAGACCGGAGCGTACAAACGTTGTGATAAATATGGCGACAAAGGTGAGGCCAATAGTCCGAATAATGTAAATGTACACAATACCTCATCTCAGAAATATAGACAGACCCAAAAATTATGTACTAAAAAATACCCATCCGGGATAACTGCATATCTAAGAAATCAATGTCATAGATATGATATAATTTAGCCAAATTGATATGGTTCCTATCAATTAATATTCCCACTTAAAGATTATTTAAGATTTATTTCTCAGTCGTGGTGTAGTGCGTAGAGGCATAACAATTTTATTATTAGTTATATATAACTTTTGTAAGTTGAATAAATGTGTTTAAGATATTTATAATAGAAATCTAGATAACAATTGACAGAATATTTTTCTAAGGATTATTTGTTTATACTTATTACAGAACTTAATCTATTTTAACAAAAATACAAAAACTTTGAATTTTTCCTGAACATTTGAGAGAAGAATATTTAATTTAAGATTTTTATTTAATGTTTTTTGCTACTTTTAAAATTATTTCCATCCTCCTTTTTATGTCAGTTTTATCTTATTTTCATTTTTACATTGTTTCTTTTCTTCTTTTGTCCTTTCTTTTCTTTTGTCCTTTCTTTTCTTTTCTTTTTCTCTTTTTTTCACTTTATCTATTTTATTTTATCTATTATTTGTTTTTTTTGTTTTGTTTTTTTCTGATTTCATCGTTTTTTTTTGTTTTTTTGTTTTTTGTTTTTGTTTTTTCTTCTCTCTTTTCCCTATTTTTTTTTCTGACATTCCACGTCCTCCATTTTAGTTACAAAACCTCGTTCCCCGCCAATACTCAGAAGCCGAACGAAAAAGTTGAGGTTGGGGGTCAGCAAGCCGATCATTAAGGCGCTTTTTTTTTTTTTCGTTCAGAGCCGATGATTGTATCTTGACGTATCTCCTTTGTTAGCAATGGACATATACAGCTATAGAAAATGGATTCTTTTTTTTTTTTTTTTTTTTTTTTCTTGTAATGCTTACTCATGTCGCATTTATATTGCGAAAGAGGAACCGGAAAGTCTGAAAGTATTCTCTACATGACACTCGGCCAAAATTCTTTGTCTTTAAGGATGTGCCAATGAAAACGTTACAAAAATATTCTAAACCACCAAGAATAAAAATAACTGTTCTTTCAAAACGTTTCAGAAAGCAAAAGGTAAATGGCCCAAAATATTTATCCACTACGCGATACGATATATAACAATTACCTCCCTTGCTTTTCGTGCAAAATCCTTTGAATACAGTTAAGAGCCATTCAAGGTAGAGGGTTATTGCGCGGTGATGAATGAACGTAAGAAAAGGCGAGAAGTGCAGTTCATGAGCCTATGCAAAAAAGATAAACCTGGATTTGAAGATTGTCAGGTATGGGCTATGCATGATACACTCTTAAGCGATCATGTATCTTTCTGTACATGACTGACTAGGCAGATTTTTTCCCCGCAGTAGGTTGCCATTTCTTTCTGCGGTAGGCTAGTTGCCATCCAAGGTTACAGAACCCTGTCTGTCTTGCTATTTACCCATAACTGGGAGGGGGAGAAGAAGAGGGTTCATACCTTTCCCAAGGGTATTAGTACGTAAGTGAATGTAATAGATTCGTCTGGAATTCGAACTCGGCTCCTCAATCCGAACCGCTATCCATTGGAAAAACATCCTGTTGAGTATTCCACAAAAAGCAGTCCCGGGGAAGAAGCTTTTTGAGTGGAACTTATTAATGGAATACGAAGAAAATGAATGTGATTCATCCTTGTGTGCGTAACATGGTGGATTTCACCCTCAAAGATCAGGTCTGGTGGAATAAAAAAAAATGTAGCTCTTCTGAAGGCTTGCTATGTTTCGTCTATGTGAAATAATTAATCACCCAAAGGCCGCTTAGATGTCTTTTGAATATCAAGGCAAGCAAGTGAGGATTGTGCAGCTCCAGCCCAAATATGGCAGCAATACTCCACTTTTCGTTTGATTTGGCTTCTGTAAAGTTAGTGTGGCAGGTAGTCAGATACTTATTGAAGCGGCGCGATGAAACGGACATTTTTAGCAATAGATTGTATATCTGTTCCAATTGAGATTTTATGGTGAGCTTGAGTCCCATTACACATTCAAGGCAAAGAACCTCCACCATGAGAGGTAAAGTTCAAGGTCTGCATAGTGGCGGTGGAACGTTAGTAGTTTGGTTTTGGACCTATTGGATTTTACAAGCCAGTCCTTCCTCCATTGTGCCACCTTGGGACAGATCAGAGGAGAGATCAGATGCCAGGATCTGGTCGTCCAGATTTTCAAATATTTTAAGTGTCAACGTTTTATACTCTTTACTTAGACTGAACAAAAGTAAACAGAATCGCTTGTCATCATCGTATCGTAGGCAAACAAGTTATGTTCAAAAGTAATTATAAATGCTCTTTCGTGAAATTTAAAAAAGAACTTGTAATAATCAAGGTTAGTTTTTTTTTTTAAATTATAGTAAAATTTAAACCGCGATTATGATCACTAAAAACAGAAAATTTCATATGAGCTATCAGTCGTCCTCTTACAAAACGTTCTTAACTTTATGTAGTTGTAGTTCTGCTTGTTACGCGTTTGATTTTGCTGTTAAATGTTTGTTAGCACAGTGGAGTAATGAATGGCGGCTTGGAGGGAGGAATCGGAGAGCCGAGTTCGAATTCCAGTTGAGTTTATTACATTCACTTATTCTTTGGGGAAGTTATGAATACATTTCTTTGGATTTAATCTTATGAATCCATCTCTATGGGTAAATAGCAGGACAGACTGGGTTCTATAGCCTAGAGTGGCGACTAGTCTAGAAGAAGGAATATTCTGAACTGAAACCAACCTGAAGCGAGTTGGGCTACGTCAGGCTCTTGCCTAGGAAACACCACTGCCCATGCTATACATGGTGTTCCTACGAACCTAATGGAGGTTACGGGACGTGTGATCATGGTACGTATATATATATATATATATATATATATATATATATATATATATATATATATATATTTCAAAAATACTTTTCCAAACTTTGTGGACGGGTCCGTCACAGCAAAGCAATGTAAATGTACATATAAACCGTATGACCAAAAGGCCATTGCTGTACCTCAACACGGCAACTCATAACAAATGTTCAAAATGTCCTCCGCTTGCTTCTACGCACGCATGCACCCGTCGGATCATTGACTGGCAAAACCTTTCAGATAGTCCTACAGTGTCGAATGGTTTCGCAGCCCCCAACCCATGACGCGTTGAAATCAATTTTAATTGATTTTATTTACTGTTCTGATAGACCTCTCCAATGACAATCATACATCTTGTCGAAAAAATACTTTATTTTTGTTTTGTTTTTTTATTAAGTTCTTACGATTTTTACTTTCATGACAAACATGACATAAATTTGCCTCTTGCAATTAAAACCAACAATTTAAGGTTTTATTAAACGGCTATGAAGTAAGAATAAAATAAAAATCTCTTGAACCAACCAAAATTACAATTGCCATTTGAATAAAAAATATATTTTTAAAAAAATACATTTTTATAGTAAAAAAATACCAGCAGTACATTTTTGAATAAAAAAATATTTAGAAAAAAATACATTTTTATAGTAGAAAAAATACCATTTATAGTAGAATTAGCAACAGTACCTATTTTTAGAATTAGCAACAGTACCTATTTATAAAAAATTAGCAACAGTACCTATTTATAGTAGAATTAGCAAGTAGAATTAGCAACAGTACCTATTTATAGTAGAATTAGCAACTTATTTATAGTAGAAGTACCTATTTATAGTAGAATTAGCAACAGCAACAGTACCTATTTATAGTTAGTACCTATTTATAGTAGAATTAGCAACAGTACCTATTTATAGTAGAATTAGCAACAGTACCTATTTATAGTAGAATTAGCAACAGTACCTATTTATAGTAGAATTAGCAACAGTACCTATTTATAGTAGAATTAGCAACAATATATTTTAAGAGCAGAATGACCAGCAATGCATTTTATCTGTAGATGAAGACATATGCTTGTGTTCCAAATATTTAGATTTCGGCATTAAATAACATATGGCGGTCGATATGCCACTAAACAGAATCAACCAAGTGGAAAGTTTCATGCTTTTATTTGAAAAAGATTATTCATATTTTGTTGCTACTGGTTAATTGGAACTGAAACAAATCTATATTTTTCGATGATTTAAGACACTTTCTCGCTGCGTTGCAACCAGATTTTACTCTGCTGCGAAAGTATATTTTTTAATCCACACTTTTCTTTATGCTTTGTTAAATCTTTACAACTATGAGCAAAAGCTGAACAATCTCAAAGATGAAGAGACTTTAAGCAATAGAAATGTCGTTCTACAGAAAGACGCTAAGAATACCATGGACCGAACATGTGAGCGACGGCGAAGTTTTCGAGAAAATGAAAACAAAAAGGACACTTATACTTAATACCAGGAAGAAACAGTTGAAATTACTAGGGTACATAAGGAAAGAGGGCTTGGAAAATCTGATACTCACGGGACAGAGAGACAGAGGAAAACAATGCATAACCTACTTTGGTGAACTTCAGTAAGTGGATGTATTAAGAGCTACGAAGGAGAGGAAATTGTGGATAGCTATGAAGGAATACGATACGTAGAAGATGCTATACTGCAGTTTCTACGCTGATCATTACTTGTATGCAGTAAGCAATGTACACGGTTCAGACAAAGCGCCAGATTTCAAAAGAGAAGCTAAAGGCCAGGAGACGCCTTAAAAGCGGCTACATCAAGTTTTTATTTGGCTGGACAGAAAAAAAATGAAGTAGAAATCCTTAGCAATTTTATCCAAATAGTTGAAGTAACTTGTGCGACCAAACGTATTTTTTTTATTTAAAAGTTTTTTTCAAAACAAGTGCATGCTAGTTTGTAATATTTCTATTTGCTCGAAATATTTTTCATATTAATGTTAAGTACCATTAGTTTCTGTGCAAAAAAAAAAATCTGAGAATAAAGTTATTTTAATGGAAAGATGTTTATGTAGTTGTCGGATAAAAAGGGTTAATGTATTTTTTTTTTATATTCTTTGTATTGGATTATTTTTTTCAAACAGAACTAACTTGTGTTTAAAATATCTTTAAAATGGACGACTTTGACGTATTACTGAAAAAAATGAAAATCGATTCCAATCAATATAATTTCTGTTTGAAATGCACCAGAGTATTTTGCTTACTGGAAATA
Source organism: Acanthosepion pharaonis (assembly GCA_903632075.3). Taxonomy (NCBI): domain Eukaryota; kingdom Metazoa; phylum Mollusca; class Cephalopoda; order Sepiida; family Sepiidae; genus Acanthosepion; species Acanthosepion pharaonis. The sequence continues at coordinate 2,021,908 of CAHIKZ030002966.1, forward strand.
ATAAATTTGATCTTTTTTGCTTTCAGTTGAAGCTGAAATAAAAGAAAGGTTTTTGTATTATTTTTTTAATTAATTTAAACCTTAAGTATCATTATTTTGTGGAGTTGTAAGCATAAAACACCCTCCCCGGTCGTCCAAGACTTCCAACACCCCTGCTGGTCGCTGAAGTGTCCGCTTCAGTCCCGAGCTAACCTTATCCCACTTTGTGATTTAAGTTTGATCATAAGGAGACCAAGATCGAATCGTCGCAGGTATATTCGTGTTGGGTGGGTCCAAGCAGGGCGATGACGTACAGAGAAAAAAAAATATCACTCGAATAAACTGAACGAAAGTAAATACTGTTTTTATATCAGTCCGCCGTACACTAATTGGTTTATATCGGAGTTCGCATGCAATTAATTATCGGCCCAACCAAGTGATATTATTGTTGACCTGGCAAAATTTGGTTTGCTGTTGTTGGTAAGGTTGGGCACAAGGCAAAAGTAGGAGGCTTTCGTCGACAGATATTCACGTGGGTCTCTCTCTCTCTCTCTCTCTCTCGTCTCCGTCTGCCTTTCTTCTATCTTCTACTTAATTCGCTTCGCGCATTCGTATTTATGGACATTCGCCCACATGGCATAGGAATATGGCAAGGTAGGAGCATTTCGGTGAATCCCCCTCCGCCTTACGTCATAACGTCTCTACTCTCTCTCTCTCTTTTATTATCCTCTCTCACCGACCTCTTCAGTAAGCGTGAGTGGTTCTTCTATCTTCTTTGATAACTTATCTGCGCCTGCTATCTGGACCATTTTCCGTTCAAGAAAACTCAATTCCCAATTCAGTTGTTTACCAAAATCTATTTTTTCTCTTTCTAATCCATATTTACAGGTGTGTGTCAATCAACATTTCCTCCTAAGTCTGGGTCACTTTTCCATTGTTCAAATTGTTCGACATACAATTCAAGTCGTTTATGTGTGAATTAAATCCTTAATTCTTCCCACGGGCTTTTGGTATTAACTCTTCTTGTTTCAATGTCTCTCAGCACATAACACTTTCTATTGATAAGAAAACTTTCTTAGGTTTTATTTTACCGCGGTAACAACAAATAGTATTACAGAGGTACCTATAATGATTATATACTATTATTTTGGCGAAGAAATGAAAGTCTACATCATGGAAGATTTTTGTGTGAAGAGCCGTGATAATAATCTTGCAGTTGACTCTGGATTGATTTAGTTTCCAGCTTTTCTCCTGTGAAATCTGAAATAGCAACCACAATAAATTTTTTTTTTTTTTTTTTTTTTCACTTGTTCCCAATATCATTGAATTTGTGTTTGGATAAATGACTTTGTGATGCCGGGAATATATGTTAATATATGCGTAATTTGGCGCGATCTATACTTTTTCTCAAATCATTCTATTCGTCAGGAGCCGGAAACGAATTAATCAATTTTATTACTTTTCGTCTCTTAGTCATTTTGGACACTAAAGTGACGATACTCGACTGTTTCTCTTAAAAGAGGGCTGTCGTTTTGACATCCACGTATTTTGACGTCCCTCCATCAATACCTTTTTATTATTATTATTATAATTTAAGTGTACTTTACAAAACTGGAGATAACTTGCGGTGTTTACGAAAAGTAGAACTGGCGGGAAAATGTGATTATCACCAGTCCCCACGACGTCTGCTGTCAGATCTTGACGGCTTATGGCGCGTGTCCTGTCCAAACCACGTCACCATGACACAAACAAACATCCAAACGTTTAACGCTGACTTCAAGACTACAAAATGAAAAAAAAATCGTGAATACGTTAATCCAATGTTTCTCAACCTTTTTAAGCAACGGCATACCTAGGACCAAATGAACATATCACTGCACACTTAGCAAAATTTTCACAGGGTGTGCATTTAAATGTTTTGAAAAAAAAAACAGATTTAAAAAAAAAAATACATACACAAATATGAACTTATATTATTTCAATGTTCTATTCAACTATTTGTACTGATTAATTAGTGTGAAATCTGTGCCTGATGTTTTTTTTCATGACTGCTTCAATGTTTGGTCGAATGTGCGATACGAAGACCCTCATTTCTTATTCAGTTGAACGTAGTTTTGGTCGCTTCTTATTTTTTATATGATTTAGGGGTAAAAAGCCTAATTCAAATAATAAATACGTAAAAGATTGCAATAAAACTGTCCTATTCCGTGAAAATAGGAATATATACTTGAAAAACAAGGTGAATAAAATAAGTAAAGGTTTATTAAAAAAAAAAAAAAAAACAAAAAAAAAAAAACAGTACAATAAGAATAAAGGTAACAGTTATGCACAAGGTCGTCGCAAGTCAATCCAGTAGCAAGTGCTACTATTGGAAGGTCAGTAGTTCTCGCGTAGTTTAAGTCGTACTCAACAGATCCCAGCTAGTAATATTTACCAACCTCCTCACGGGGTAGTATGTGGCACAAGGCCGAATTTAATGTGAGGCAATCCAAGCCCGTAGGCTCGGCCAAAAATTTCCCGTAGCCGCGCATAAATATGTTCGGGTCAGTCTACCTCCCCGGACAAGACTCACTCGGGTCCCTCTCTGCCTTCGGGCAGATAGTTCAACAACACTCAGCTAGACTCTGATGTCCGTTGACTTACCGCTTCTTATAGGTAGTTACTGCCTATAAGTGTAGTCACTCATGGAAGTGACAGGTTATTCCATTACATCAAAAACTGATAACGCCCTTTTAGCTAATGTGGGATAAAAACTTAATACTTATTCATTACCATTACTAATTCCGTACACACACACACACACACACACACATGCTGTGACAATATCTCGCGGCACACTAGCGTGCCGCGGCACAACGGTCGAGAACCACTGTGTTAATCTTTTGTAGTGCATACGTATTCGTGACTGATATTTTGGCATATAGATTTTGTGTAGGAAAAACAAATATATGCTCACTTAAAAATGACTTTCAGTGAATGATGCTTGTCTCTTGGCGAAGACTACCCTTATTCGAACCTTGTGGATTGGCGCTACAGAATCACTAACAAAAAACTGTACCTAATAACGGAAACATCACTTGATGTCTACCAACAGCAGCAACAACTAAAATGGCTATCATTTGTAACTCGTAGAGAAAATAACATAATCAAGATGTTGACGTTCCACACTTTCAAATAAAAGGTTATGAAGGAACTCGTGCCTCCCCCAACCCCGCCAATACTGGAAATAGCAATAACAGCTGCTGCACTTGAGAAACCTATTTTCCTAGAAAATATTTTCTATAGATAGTTTATAAATTTCAACCGACAACAGTACCGTCCGCTATGTTAATGACTACCGAATGTTTCCTTATAAGGAAAGTGTTAATATTACTATTAGCACTGGTTCTGTTCTGCTTTTTTTGGGGGGTGGGGGGAGTCACATCACCTTCTACCGTCCGTTTGCATGTCTCTATCCTCATTCAATGAAGGCGATGCCGCCCACTTTGAATATCGCTACTGTAGTCTGTTAAGAGGATATTCAGGTAGCGTAATAAATATCGACGAAGAAAATGAAATCGGTTATCCGGGTTCAAATTACAGCTTAGTCTTTTGCGTTCACTTTCGCAAAAACGCCATTAGGGAAGGCATGAATACCAAGCTATGGATTAAATAGCAGGTTAGACATGACTATCTAACACTGAGTGGCAGTCAATCAAGAAAGACTACTGTAAAATTCAAATGTGGAAAAGGCAACGGGAAACAACTCTATCGTTTCTAAGAATGCATAGCAATTCAGATATAATGAAGAAAGGAAGCTGTGAGGAGCCATGATCGCCTACATCTTGAAGGTATGAGGTATTAAATAAAGTATATTAAGTCTGAAATATTATTAGGTTTAAAAAAAAATTATTATTTACTGTTAATTTACCGTTAAAATGCTAATCTTTATCAGTTTTCAGCGAGTTATAATCTTTTGGTTAGTTGAGGGATTTACCACGTTGTTTATGGATGATAATTAATAAAGATGGTGGATTCTGATAGTTGTGGATATTTTAAGACCGCAATGAAATTTGTTGCATCGCATGACTCCTCCTTTCACGAAGGATTTTTCTGTAGCTTGCGATGCTGTTTACTAGTATTTTATTTTTAATTTGAAGTCTATCCTTTCAATTAAATCTCGTCACTTCTTCATCGACTTAGTCATAGGTCACAAATTCTATATTGTCAAAATGTGACACTGACACAAGAAGTAAATAACGGAATTGACAAAATGGCGCCGATCGAAAGACCAAAGAATTTTTTTTTATTTTTAAAGATCATTTTTTTTTTTCCTGGTGAAAACATTTTGATTTCGAAATTCTTGTAAAAAAAAAAAATAAAAAAAATAAAATGTTGGATTTTAATGAAACTTTCAGGACTTATTCACAAATGAATTAAATTATTTTAGAAATATATATATATATATATATATATATATATCGCACCTCACTTATTTAATTTTACAAAATTTCGAGGAATTAATTTTTGTACCGCTTAATGTTTATATTAGTTAAAAGCAGAAGTCCTTGGAGAATTTAAATCGTCAATTTTCTTTGTAAAACAGGACCCACAGCTAGATTACTGGGTAGTTAAAAATTATATTTAAAAAAAGGCGCTCACGTTATATTCCGCAAGTATTTTAAGATATCTCACCCCCCCCACGTTAAAAAAATGCATAAACTTCCGTCTTTCAGTCAAGCTTTCAACCTGTAAGCTCCTTAAATAAACGCCTGCTCAGTGTTTAAAAACGTGCATTTCTGCGATATTTTAAACTAAAATTAATATTGGTTTAAAATCGGATTAATTAAACTTAAATCGGCTAATATTCTTCAAACAAATTTCAGAATGTATTTTTTAAATATTTTTCAATAAAGAGAATTGCATAGTGTAGGCTAAAAATGGAGCTAAAATCAACGATTTTATCAATTTCAAAATGAAAAAAAAATTCTAAATCTAGCAGAAAATTCCAGGGTGATCCGAAAGTCTTATCACCGCCTACCGCTCTTTCAAAACTGTAGGAGCTCGTGTCAGCTATATCAAATAGAAAATTATATTATATTATAAGGGGGGGTGACAAGACTTTCGGACCAACCTGTAGATCAAGCTATGTAAGTTAGTGTCCCTTTTACTCTACCGGATGTTTTGATTGTAAAAGTTGAATAAAAACTGACTATATATAAAGGAAGGATGGAGATATATAGAAGTCAACACTTTGAGGCGACAGTCTGTTTCATGCTAGATGCAATCGTCAGGCCTCTAGCATGAAACAGACTGTCGCATCTAAGTGTTGACTTCTATGTTCACTTTTATATTTACACACACTCTATCTCTGATATTGAGCACTTTATCCCATAAATATAGCACATCTTAAGGCTATATTTCTTCATTCATATATATATATATATATATATATATATATATATAGTGTGTGTGTTTAAATATATATGATAATGCAAGTTAAATTGTGTCGTAAAAAATGATACAATATTTGTTATTGATATTTTGTAAGTATACTTCAAGTACAAAATTCTTATCCATGAGATTAAAAATTTTAGACGCAGTAAATTAATTATAGCGTTTTATTTGTAAATAAATACAGGGCAAGTTAAAAACAATGAGTGAGTGCAATACAGAGATGTCAAAATTATTGGTCGTCACCTTTTTGTGTTTTACAAATATTGAAAAGCGTCGTATGAAGAAAACTTTTATATATGAGAGATATATTATGATTTATTATATAAATTAATTTAATATATTAATAATAAATATTATTTTTAAATATTAATATAAATTAATGAATATAGTAATAGACTCGATATTATAAAAAGGAGTGATCTTAGACTCATTGACATCGAGGGAGCCGAATATGAAGAAAAAAAAAAACTCTCAGATCGGCTCAACCACGGAGATCGCATTGAATAAATCTGAACTTTTTAAAACTTATTAATTACATATTTTAAAATAGTTTACTATAAGTTATTTTACTAGTGTACATAAATGTTCCATAGATTTTAGTTGTTAAATACAAGTTTATTTTCATTAAATTAGTTTTACTACAAAATAATGCGTATACATTTTACTATTTCTATAATAAAATTCCGAAACTTATGTATTAGTAAAAATAAGATAATTTTTTTTTTTTTTTTTTTTTTTCATCGAATGGTTATGGGATACACCAAAAAAATTAAGAGTAAAGGTGGTCCATGGGTAAAAAGGTTTGAGACCACTGCTTTTTAACACAAATACTCTTGGCGTTAGGTTAAACTGACGTGTTCTCTCTCACCTATATACAGTACGTCATTTTATTTATAGTTCGTATTTTGATTTTTCGAATTAAATTTTTTAAATTTTGTAACAGATTTCAGACAATTTCCATTTTTCATTTTTTACAGTTTATAATTACAAGTTAAGATATATGGGGAGTGGGGAATATGTGTCAGTTTGAACTGGGTTCAGATTATATTTATAAAAAGAAAATACAGCAAAATAATAATAATAATAATATCTTAAAATTTAAGATAAATTACAAAAATCCCAGCTGTAGACTTTTTTTTGTAGAACACCGATACAAAATCTAAGGTGTAAAAGGATGACAATGAATTGTTTGTGTCTTTGTAAAACTTTCATACCTACAGATATCTATCTTTCTTAAGGGTCTTTTTTTTTTTTTCAGTTTTTTTCTTTTATTTAGAAGTGCTTTTTTTTTTTCTCTGGGATACATTTTTTTTTTCTTTCGTAAATCTCAGTTATAAAATATAGATTTCACTAAACAAGGAGGGTGGAAATTGTAAAAAAAAAAAATAACAGGTGCTGCAGTTTCAGAATTACTGATGATACTATATCAAATTTTCTTGTAGGTAGTTAATTGTTAACAACCCTTATACAGGTGGCTCAGATTATATATATATATATATATATATATATATATATATATGTCAGAAAAGAAAGAAGTAGTGTGTGTCGTATGTAACGTAATCCTCGCCCACCTACCAATTTATTTAGCTCCGGGGAAAATAACCAAAAATCATCGAACCACTTTCCAAAATACTCACATATCCCATTGCTAAAAATAAGTAACTGATCCACCCACCCACTTTCGAAAAAATGACAGATGAAAAACAAAATGGGAGAAGACCAAAAAAATAAATAAATAAATAAACAACGAAAAAGAATAAAGATTAGAGAAAAAAAACCTTCTTTGTATTAAAGACAACAACGGTGAAAGAATCTGAATCGATACCTTACTGAAAAAACGGGGGGAAAAAAAGGTTAAAAAAATTGACGCGTAGTGTGTAGAAAAAATATGATGGTGAAGGTGGGGGTGCGCCTCTTCCACCTGTCATCACTCCAATGTGTCCACGGTTAGTGCTTTTGCGATGAAATGATGAAAATCAACAAGAAAAAGTTTTTTGTTTTGTTTTTTTTTATTCTGACTGGTTTGTAATGTGGGTCAGATATCCAGTCGCAAAATGCCAACTTTGATTGAAGGAAATTTCTTCTTTCTACTAATATGCGAATATTAAAAATGATTTTTTTTTCATTCATATATAACGTGTGTGTATAGATATTTGGATAGTCAGTGACTTTTGAGATTTATCATTTTGCTATCGTTGACATTTTCTGACATTGTTTGACTTGCCTACAGGAACTCTATTAGGTTTACGCGCGATCACTGAAGCAACGTCGAAGCTGGTCAGCATGTATGTGCCTGACTGCTTAGGAATACCAGGTGCTGTAAGCTTGAATGTACGGGTAGTGTAATGCATAATGGTACGTAATTGGAGTACCGAGTTCCAATTCCAGTTGGGTTCGTTGTATTTAAGCGCGCAATTTAATTAACTTAAAAATAATTAACACTTGTATCACTAAATCATTATCTCCCAAAAATTTTTTAAATCCAAAAATATTTTCTGGCTTTGAAATAATCTTTAAAGGGTTGATAAGCCGTAGAAAACCAACAATTTATTAGGTTTTGTTTTTTGCTTGGGTAACTACCCCACACCCCAAAAAAACGATGCCTAAGTTTAAAATGCATTTTAAAACATGAAAAATATTTCTTGCAGCTTTTATTTTTAATTCCAAGCTATATGATT
>CAHIKZ030002966.1:2040000-2052699 GCA_903632075.3 Acanthosepion pharaonis
CCAACATAACTTCTTGTAAAGATGAACTGACGTTAAGGATTATGGTAGCATTCAACAATTTAAACAAGGAAACCGTTCAGAAGTCGCCAGAAGGCTGTGGTTGAAACCAATGTCGATTTTATTGAATAAGTTTCCTCTTTAGTATTTCAAGATATTTTGTGTAATTTTGCTAAATTTATCTGTTAAAATGTTTTGTCAGTGTAATTTTCATTTTTGCGTAATTTAGATGACAATTTATCCATCGCATCTTGTATATTTTCTTCTTCTTTTTTTTTTTTTTTTTTCGTGGGGTACCTATATTTACATTTGGCAAATAATGTCAAAATAAATTGTACGTTTAGCTAAAGAAAATAATTTGCTGTTATTCTAATGTAAAAAGAGTTTGACGATAGGAAGCGGGCATGAAACGTCCTAATTGTAATCAGTTTCTGGAGGATAAATTTTACTTTCTATAATTTCTTGATAACCGTAAAACGTTTGGTTTGCCTGGTTCAGTAAAAGTAACTTTCGAGTAGGAACTTAAACGCTTCTTTATCTTTGAGATATTTTTATTTTCTGATCGTCTATATCATGAGACACCATAACGAAATTTGATGAGAAACAATTTTTTCGTTATAATTCTATTCAGTATCAAGCAGATAAGGATTGTCTTTTTTATTATCATACGATTTAATTACTATTTTATAATTTAATTATTATTTTGTGATACTGATCTCCGCGAGTTCATGAAACAAAAAGGGAAAGAAAGAAAGAAAAAAGAAAGCGAGAGATTAGCACCGCCTGTATGGAGCGGTGGTGCGAGATCAGACGTGAAGTGAGTTGGAGTTTAAGGACGGCTTTGTTCCTCTGACCACTCTCAAAAGGGGGCTGGACAAACCCAAATTTGAAAAATCACTCCAGTAAACATACGAAAATTATTGAATTTTAGAAAAAAAGGTTGATGCTAAAGGTAACCAAGTCCAGACCATGATCAACCGCACCCCTGTCGGACGCAGGATTCCATATAAGCTGAAGATTTGTTTGAACAACTTGGAGAGTACCCACACTACTGGAATTCACATCGCTCGCTTAGACCTCTTGACCAAGACCTTGTGCCGGACCTTCCAACATGGGATCCCAGTGTCATTTGTTTATAACAGTAGTGGGAAGAGTTAAAACCGTGGTATAAAAATCAATCAAATCATATATAAAGCAAAGCGTTGTTACATTCTTTATTCGACAGAATAACTTTTTTGTGTGTAGCTCCCAGCCGTCGACCTGTCTACTCTTCAGTTTGCTTCATCAGCAATCTTCTCACCCTCTGAGATAATAATAAAAAAACAACGTGACAGAGTGAACGGTCATGAACAGACAAACGCCAGGGAAATCTAGTGGAACCGTGCCCATCACAATAACCAGCAACGCGTTAACGAGTGAGAAGTCAGCTAGATGGTAACCATGGTGTTCCGAAGAAGCTTGAAGACCAACGCGGAGGTGTGGGTTACATTATTGGTTACCGTTGACGAGGATCAACTCGGAGCTACAATTTGACTTAAAATTATTTGGTGCTACTTTGTTTGTGATCGATGTGTATGATTCTTCTTAAATATATGATCTGCTTTAAAGAAAATTATCTATATGCCCAACTTTACTGAAGTATGTACCTGTCCAAACAATTACATCTGGATTTCATTTGCCGGAAAACTATGCAATCCAACGCCCAAAATTTATTTATTATATTTGTAAATGATGTTCAAAACTCTTTACAATGATAACATTAATTAAAATAATTATTTTCTTTAAATTTTTTGTTATCACATTTGGTATTATTTGTTTTGTATATTATTATAGTAGATCAAATAAAGACTACTTTTTTTCTTGTCTTATTCTGTATGTATCTATTTTTAATATAGTATATTTTAATGCAGAGAAATTTTCTAAACTCATAGATCACATACTTTAATGACGATAAACTGCATCCGGCAGCAGGGCCTCTGATCGGGAGATCGGAAATTTTGAGTAGCGTGGAACCATTTCTTAATTTCTGTTGCTCCCAAGTTCACCTTGACCCGGGTTGGTTGTATCTGTTATGGTCCTAGATATGGGTAAATAGTGACCCCACCCCTGAAAAAAAAAACAATAAACAAAGCACTATGAATGTATAAAAATACCTATTTGTAGTAGAATGACCGACAATACATTTTATCTGTAGTTGAAGGCATACAAATATGTTCAAAATATTTAAATTTCGGCATTAAATAACCCATAGAGGTATAGATATGCGGCTAAAGAAAATCAACCAACATGAAAGAACCTTTGTCATTAATCCATGTAATATTGTACAATTTCTTAAATCAAACTTTATTCCAAAACATAACTTCAACAAAACTACAACATAAAACACATATATCACCGCCTCCAGTAATTATGTCCACACATTTATATTCACGAAAGCAGAGTACCATCTATGTATTCAATTGTCAAAATAGAATAGCATATATTTTCATTAGTTCAAAGCTCTCAAGAAAATTTAATTTCAGCATCAAATGACCCATAAGGATTGCCGTTAAGCAAACAAATAAACATACTTATGTAGCACCAAATATTCGTTACAATCTATTTAGGAATGTCTGATTTCGATAACAATAACCGTTTCATAATTGATTATTGTGAGCAGCTTCTTGATAAATTTGTGGGAGATTTTTGGCAAAAACTGTTTTGAAAACTGCACCCTTTTTCTAGTCGAAAATTACTCTGCATCATATATTCGAGCTCGCTGTCTCTGCGTAGCGCAAGTCGAGCTCGCTGTCTCTGCGTAGCGCAAGTCGAGCTCGCTGTCTCTGCGTAGCGCAAGTCGAGCTCGCTGTCTCTGCGTAGCGCAAGTCGAGCTCGCTGTCTCTGCGTAGCGCAAGTCGAGCTCGCTGTCTCTGCGTAGCGCAAGTCGAGCTCGCTGTCTCTGCGTAGCGCAAGTCGAGCTCGCTGTCTCTGCGTAGCGCAAGTCGAGCTCGCTGTCTCTGCGTAGCGCAAGTCGAGCTCGCTGTCTCTGCGTAGCGCAAGTCGAGCTCGCTGTCTCTGCGTAGCGCAAGTCGAGCTCGCTGTCTCTGCGTAGCGCAAGTCGAGCTCGCTGTCTCTGCGTAGCGCAAGTCGAGCTCGCTGTCTCTGCGTAGCGCAAGTCGAGCTCGCTGTCTCGCTGTCTCGCTGTCTGCGTAGCGCAAGTCGAGCTCGCTGTCTCTGCGTAGCGCAAGTCGAGCTCGCTGTCTCTGCGTAGCGCAAGTCGAGCTCGCTGTCTCTGCGTAGCGCAAGTCGAGCTCGCTGTCTCTGCGTAGCGCAAGTCGAGCTCGCATGCCATCAAAAAAATGACGGCATATTTAACTAATTCTGCGGTTGCGTAGTCCTAATATACAGCCTGTCTCAGAATTAACTATTTCAATGAAATCTGGCACAATTTTGTTCATTACTTGTGATACAAAACAAATAAATTTATAAATCTTACGTCAAAACATCATTGAAAAATTTTCAACATGTGCTCCGTCTGTATCCCTGAAAATTTCAAATCTGCCCTTAGCGTTGCGAAACACATTTCGAAGCATTGCATGGGTTACCTCCTCCTGCACTGCTAACTGGATGCGTTCTTTAAGCTCAACTAAACTATTGATCTTCTAGCGATAAACATTTGTTTTTATGAAAACCTTTGCTAAGAAGTCCAGGATGGGGGAGGGAGTCAATAAAGATGCGTTGTTGTACATTTAATATTAATAGGGTTCTGAAAGGGAATGAAATTAGAATTAGTAAAAAAATAAAAAAAATTATAAAGTTATAAACAAAATTGGAAATTAATATACTGTAACATAATGAAGAAGGAATAAGTGACTTTTAAAAGTAATTGTCCGATTTCAATGAAATAGTTAAATCTGAGACAATCTGTATTATCAAAAACTAACTTCCAGTAGCTCTTTTTTTTTTTTTTTTTTTTTTTTAAGTCTCGTGACTTCATTCTCGGTGATTTTTAAAAGATATTGGTAACCTCACCATTTTTTTTTCTTTTTTCGTCTGCAATGCCTTTAGGTAATGATACTTTTTTGGCCAAAGAGAAAAGATAGAAAAAACCCGCAGTAAGAAGCCGGTCATTCAAGGGAACTAACTATGAGAGATATGCATATGTGGAGCTTACTAACCATAATATCTATAATACAAAGTACTGAAAAAAAGATGACACCTAGGACACCTGTTATATGATAGAATATTGCTTGATTTCACAGCAACGTGTAAATAAGATTAAACAATTTCTGATACTTTATCAGATTTCAGTAATCTGAGATTTACTGGAACTGGGTTTATATATTAAAGAAGTTTTATTAAATTCTGCCAACAAGGTCTAAGTCTTATATATATGCCGGTTGTAACAGCAAAATTGTCCTATTGTTAGATTAAGCACTGAAACGTTGTATCTTAGAAATGATTAAAGATATCTTACTGTGTTTTTCCGAGATTTTTTAAACACTATTGGACTCTACTTTGAGCAATAAGAATGTATAATTACTTTCCAAGCTTAACAGAAGTACCGTGATGAAATCGATCATAAACGAAAATGACATATTCATTATGAATTAATCATAGCTACGGATCGGAAGCTCATGAAGGATTGAAATAACGTTCAAATAATTTTACAGCTTATTCAAGATGATCTTTGTCCTCTCTAACCTTCCAACTTTCGGTCCCGGAGCAACAAGGTTCCTCACGGTTTTCGCGTACGAATTCATTTTCAAGTTTGTTTGTTTTGTTTTGTTTTGTTTGTTTTTTTTGTTTGTTTTTTTTGTTTGTTTGTTGTAGTTGTTGGGTTTTTTGTTGTTGTTGTTGTTGTTTTTTTTGTTGTTTGTTTGGGGTTTTTTTAACTGCTTTTTAGACTGTCATAGCTGAAACTTCTGAGTTAATTGGTTGGACAATATATTTTTTATTCATTGGGTTTGTCAGGAGGGTCCGTTTTTATATTTTGAAAATTTTATGAGCTCTTTCTATTTCTATTTTCATCATAAAAAACAATATAAAATCCAGTATAAGGATTAGATTCTACTTAAGTGCACGTAGAATTTGCAGCCCACAATATTTACATGAAGAGAAATACATTGAAAACACTTTCCAACTTCTTCAGTACCCTAATTATTTTATATTAAAAGGGAAACAAAAGGCTCATAAAATATTCCAAAATAGAAAAACGCCCCCCTGACAAACCCAGTGAATAAAATATATATTTTGAATAAATTGCGGATAAACTGTTGTTTTTTTTTTTGTTTTGTTTTTTTTTTTGTTTTTTTTAATATTTTCCACCATTTCTGTCAGTATAAAAAAGCTATGTTTTGTTACCTACGTCCTGATTTTTTTTAATTTTTTTTTTTTTTTTTTTTTTTTTGTGGAGGGGTGGTTTATTTTAATTTTACTTATACATGCATTTTGACATCACAAAATCTGAACTTAAAACCCTGTATCCATAATTTTAATCTGGATGTGCAATAACATATTCGGAAATAGGAAAATACAATAAAAACAAAAAATAATTCGAACAGACAAAATTGATCGGTCGAAATTAATAAAAAAAAAAATAATTCAATTGATGGGACACGTATGATGGGATTCATGAAAACAGTTGTATGCTTAATTTTTTTTTTTTTTTTCATTTATTTTCTTAACGTTTTGTTCTGTGCGAACATTGTTTTTTGTTTTTTTTTTTTTTGTTATACGAAAACAGGAATCTAAAATTATGGAACGTAAAGGTAAGCCAGATTTGTGTAACTTTACAGTCCATGTAGGAGGCCACAGTAATACTCCTACACAATTTATCGTGTTTGATGATGATAACGATTTCGACGTTATTGGCTGAAATTGGTTTATTTATACATTTCTAAAGGAAACTAGTTTGTTTTATATTTTTTAACAGTTTTATTGTCACGAATAAAGTTTTATTATAATCAGATTACTTAAAAATAACAAATGTTAAATTTATCACTTTATTTCCATAGTGATGCCCACTTTTATACTTTAGGCTTGAAGCAAGATTGGTAATTCAAAGCGAGATGTGGTGTTATCAACCTGTTGTTGTAGCTTCTTTTTTTCCATCGAATTTCAATTTCTATCTTCTTTTTTTCTATTGCTGCCAAAATTGGAATGTCGATGGTAGTTCGGTCCTAAATTCAAAAATTCCTTTTGATGTTTGGTAATCGGAAGGATTGATAAAGTTGTCTGAAGAATGTGGAAATATATATTTTTCAATAGTATAGATTAAATTTCTTTATTATTATTAAAGTATTCCTTTTCGCTTTCAGTGTAGTCGGAGGTTGTGGAGTATTCAGGGCGTTTTCAGTTTTGATTTCAGCGTTTAGACGTTGGATCTTATCGTTGGCTAATGAGACCTCTCTTCCTGTGATAATACGCCTGAATTTCATGGCATTAGTGTCCTTATTCGCTGCAGGGTAATGTAATTTATTGAGTGTGCGCGCGCCAACAAAGGCTGATAAGTCCTCGGTATTTTAAAAGAAGTATGATGTCTGCTCAAAGTTTGAAAAGCACTCTCGTAAGTAGGTGGCGTTTATGTGTACCACCACAGAAACACGATGCCTAAGGTTTAAAATGAATTTAAAAATGAAAAATCGTTCTTGAAGCTTTTATTTTTAATGCGAAGCTAATACGTTAAATTAATATTTCCAATAAGCAAAGTAGTTTGCTGTATTCCAAGCCTAAAATGACCAGAAGGGATTTTATTTTGAAAGTGCTAAATATCACTGATCTTAACGCCATTTTTAGCCATCTTGCATCGCAATGTAATTCTCTTTATTAAAAAAATCTTTCAAAAAATAAAATATACTTTTCTAATTTAAAACGAATATCATTCACTTTAAGTTAAAAATATCGCAGAAATGCATTTTTAACGCGGTGGTTGCTGTTTATTTAAGGTATCGACAGCTTGGCGGAGAGACGAAAGTTTTTCTACGTTGGATATATCTGTACAATTTGCTTCGGGAATATAACGTGAGCGCCTTTTTTTTTATATATAATCTTTAAAAAAAATTAGGAAAATATTCTCCGTAATCTGATGTTTTATTGAATTTTAGCTAATTTGGCTTTAAATTACAGTTATCGCTCTTATTTTCTGATAATGTCGTGTATGGACGTCCGTATTTACAAAAAATAGGCATGTTTATTCACACAAAACATTCTCAAAATTCTTTTTTTAAAATATCGGAGGTTGATGAATTGTACTAAGCTTTTCTACTTATGATTAGTAAATATAGTTTTTACTTAACTCTGTAAACTAAGACCGAATTTGAAAAGATTTAAAACTTTAGAAATTATAATCTTTTTGAAAATTCAAAAATTTTCTTAAGACAATAGTGTCTCATTTATAAAAAAAAATGATAAACTTTTGTAATTAAATAATGTTTTCGTTTTATTGCATTTTTATTTTACGATTCAGAGCAAATTTTTGGTCCTGTTTCCCAAAAAGAAATTTGGGATTTAAATTCTCCAAGGAGGTCTGCTATTAACGAATATAATCATTAAACGCTACAAAAGTTAATTTCTCGAAATTTTATGATTAAAAAAAAAAAGTGGTGGGTAATATAAAAAAAAAATATATATATTTTTACAAATATTTTCTAAAAACATTTTCAAAATAACTTCATTCATTTGTAAATAATTTTTGAAAGTTTTATTAAAATCCGCCAATTATTTGATTTTTGCAAGATTTTATAAATCGACGTGTTTCTCATTGTAAAAAGACGCTAAAATTTCCTATACCCTCGCGATGTCACACACACACATACACACATTAAAAAAAAATTTAACCAAAATTTCTAACATTGTAAAAATGATAAAATACTTAATTTAATAATCAAAAATTACTTTGGTCTTTCCTCTTAATAATAAAAATTTTCACAATAAAACTGTTTGATGTTGATCTACATCTTCTGATGCCTTGATCTCCGTTCACCTTTTTATCCTTTCCAAATTCCTCCCCCTCTACCTAGTCTTTTCCCTTCCCTTTTTCACCCTCTGTAGCCCTCCCCCCACTCACCCTGCGTACTAGTGACACTCCCGCTTAGCTTGGAATGGAATGCTTAAAGAAAATCAGTTTGGGGCATTTTTTTTTTTTCATCATGGTATAGTAATAATGTTAGCGTATCAGTGAAGATATATAAGGAAAATCCATGACAAAGTGGAAAACTCTTTTTTCGTGAGTTGCACTTCGTCGTTTAGAACTTCATCAAACGAAAATAATGTTGACATTGATATGATTACACATGCGCATGAAGATGGGGACGCTAAAAATTTATTTATTTGTATATTTTTATAGATTTTTCTCAAACTGTTCTTGAGATATATATATATATATATATATATATATACACTCACCAAAGATTGTGTATGTTTGTCGCATGTTCGCGCTTCACGGAAAGTTCTTTTCCTAAGACTTTTGCGTCTATAATCTAAAGGAATAAGATAAAATAAAACGCATGGTTGACCTCGGGGGTCATTCGAGATCATCAAAGAATACAGTATACCAATTTTAGCTATATTAAGTAATTTCTACCAAAATGAACTGAGATGAATTTGCTATGTCAACTGAAATATTGACAAGAACTCCACTTGTGATATTGTTGTTCCTATGAGATTGATCTCGAAGGTCATTTAAGGGTCATAATATGCTTTGTTTTTTTTTTCTTTTTTTGTCACATGAATGAAAATGATGACTTTCGTATGAAGTATAAAATGTTTTTGACCACGCAAATCGGAAGTTGGGTACGATTAAATTTTACTTCCGATGTCATCGAAGAACATTGTATATCGAATTACTTTGTGACTTTTATGATCATGTATTGCAGCCAAACAATTACATTCTAGGTGAAAAGTTGGTATATGAGGATAGCTTAAACGGGAAAAAATAAGTCCTGCTGACGTAAGAGGTCAATTCTTGATGGGAAATGGCTTCTTCTTTTTTTAAGATCCAAATAAAGGAAGACAAAAAGAAATTGTTTATAAAACGTTTTCGGATGAGAACTCCAAACGTTTTTCTACTGTTTTGAATGTACAAAATGGTATAAAGGTATAGAAACTTCCAGTGGCCCTCTGAGCGATTCATTCTTGCTTCAAACAACAATGCAATCCAAATGGAGTGGATAAGATTAAAAAAAATCTCAGACGTCAGCAGACATCATTTAAGGTACACTTTTAGGAGTAACCATTATTTGTATTTCGGCTAAATTAGATTCTTGAAAGTAAATAAACGCGTGGTGAGTTGCACCTCCTAAAATCTAGATCCTGACAGCTGATCTCTCCTGACCAAGATCTAACCGCTCAGTTGTGGGGTAGGGGCTTGTTGGCTGGATGGCTGATCACATTTAATGCCTCGAAAATCAAACTAGTGACGTTCCATCACTGTGAGGACTTTGAATTTTCGCCTGTCTCGATGAACGGGTGTCCTCTCAGAGAGGTCCAAACTCCAGACCTCCAAACTCCAGACCTCAAGTGGAGTTTGTACATGATACATCATTAAAGATTCTGAGAAAATAACCAGTTGCTTGTCCACTCCAGTAAGTACCTGACACCTTGTGCTAACCCCCACCTTTTAAAAGTGCCAAATCAGACCGAAAATGAAGTACTGCCATTATATATTGGCAGGAGTTTCCCATAACAGCAATAGTCCATTTCTGGTTTGCTCTCATACTTTCAAAGTTAGAGCATGGCAGGTGGAGTCTTGGCACCTTTCCTGGCGGATGGAGTCGGGTACTTTCGAGAGTGATATAAGGAACTGGCCATTTTTCCAGTGTCTTTAGAATTGGATCGTATATACGATTTACACTTGAGATCTAAGGTGAACTTGGGTTCCAGTAGATACTCAAAGCAATGAGACTCCTTGAGAGTATAATCATTTATCGTGACTGGTGAGAATAGTCAGCTTGGTGGTGATGAAAAGCTCCCAGATTTGCTCAAAGAACGGAAACATTCAGGTGTCTGTCGCATTTGATGCAGATGATTGGCAAAGTTGTATAAAGATGGACAACACACATATTCAGAAACCTTCGACGCTCATAAAAATGGATTGGGTTTCATGAAGGTTTCTAGTGGGTATCCAATTAAAAACTGGTAGGGTTATATTCAATGTCTCGAAAACGAAACTAGTGAATTCTATGATCACCGAGCGGACCCAGAATTTTCATCGATGAACTAGTGTTCCTTCTTGGAGGCCTCGTGCTTTGAACGTTTCTTGGGACTCAAACTCATTCTAGACCTCAAGTAGAGCTCGTACATACGATCCATCACTAAAGTATCGCCCCAGTAAGTGCCCGACTCCTCTTGATACCTTTACAAGAGCCAGATCAAACCGAAAATGTTGCTAAAGATGAGCAGGAGCTGCCCAGTCTTCACTTTCCAGTCTCGGTAGTGCCCAAAAGCGTCTAGACGACCATGTGGGTGATAAATTGTTATCCACTCTGCAGTCCCTATCCCACAGACGAAACGATGCAAGCCTTTCCTTACTCCATCGTTATTGCCATGGAAAATGTTCAGACGGGCTACATTCCTTAGTTCTACCAGATCTAACCTTCACAGCTAAAACCCCACCCTGCCACACACATTGTAGCGAACCACTATCATTTCCTTTGTATTCCATTGATGAGATTAAGTTTCACGCGACCAGCTTCTTACGACCCGCTACTTTGTGGAACTGACTCTCAAGAGGATGCTCCTCCGATCACCCCAGTCTTAACGGTTAACAGGTTATTTTCCCTACATATCCTCATAAACTGTGCCTCTTTGTAACTTTCTACCTCGATTGGCTTTTGGGTCTTGTACAGGATGAACGTTACTGTTAGAAAAAAAAGATAGTATTGGCGATAATGACCTCCAAGAGTATTTGAACTGAATGATCTTAAATCTTTAAAAATACTTATTACAATTTTGTTTGTCGCTAGATAGATACTTAGCGGGGCGTAACGGTCGTGCAATTAACTAACACCTTATAAATAATTGACTGTTCCGTTTTGACCGCGTGAAAACACGGAAATGACATATCAGAGACATAATTTGGTTTCAGTGAGAAAATGGAAGAAAGATAGTGTTTAACGTCTGTTTCAGTGAAATGGAAAAAGTTATTTCAAATCTCTTCATTTCTATCCACTTCTTAGAATGACGGCCCGCGTTCATATTCATGATTGTTATTGTAAAATTTTAAAGTTATTAAGCTCAAATATCTTACGATGCGTTAGGGGAATTTCTACGGATATTTTATTATCGTAGCTTATTGCCATGAGCTTTATTAAATCATTAACATAACCCTTTGAGCCCACCGTTCCTGAACAACTTTAATCCTTCTGCCTGAGCTCCTGAGTCAAAATTCGCAAATAAATGGTATGTAATGTTTCACAGTAGATATAAAAATAGTTACAAGTGTTTCCCACCGTTCAACCGGTGGCTGGGCATTACGTCATTTTTTTCATGCCACTGTTCAACCGGTGGCTGGGCATTACGTCATTTTTCGGGATTTAACTGTAGAAAATACTTCGAAAGAGACAGTGGAAACTAATTATATTTAGTAATTATTTTTCTTGACTAAATCTCAAGCTGTTCCACATTAAATTTCGGTATCGCATAACAATCTGGTTATTTTTTTTCTTCACTAAACGTAGACCGAACATTTGAGTAACGACAAAGTTTTGGAGAAAATGGAAACAAAAAAGAAGCTACTTCTTAACACAGGAAGAGACAGTTGAGGTTTCTGGGGCAAGCATGAGGAAAGAGAGCTTGGAAAATCTAATACACACGAGACAGAAAAACAACGCGTAAGATTTAGTGACCTTGAGTAAATGGATGGTTTAGGAGAAATAACAGACGAAAAAAAGTTTATTAAGAGCTACAAGGGACAGGAAGTTGAGGAGAGCCATGATCACCTATGTCCTGAGGGATCATGGCACAAAGAATATTACCAAACAGAATATACAACGAAAGAAGATAGTGATAAATGCACGACGCCGGAGTGTTTTGATTGAGTGGGCCGGCCTTTAAGTCAAAGGGGCTGGGAGTAAGAATTTACACACTAAAAAGAATTCACATCATTTACACGAGGGAGCGGCAAATGATTCTGGGGCTGGGAGCACCCCGCCACTCCCAACGCAATAAAATACAGGGATTTATAAAATCATTATTGCTTTCCTTTGCTGACAAAGCAGTTTTGCTAAAAAATGACTTGTATTTTCCATGGAAAAATCTTTCACGCACACCATCAACCCGTTATGAGCCATGAATGATACACGCTTAGGCGGTCGTGTATTTTTCTATACATGACTGACGATGCAGATTTTTTTCCCGCAGTGGGTTGTCATTTCTTTCTACGGTAGACCAGTTGCCATCGGTCTGTCCTGCTATTTAACCATAACTGATGGGACAAGAGGATTCATACCTTTCACAAGGGTATTAGCATGTAAATGAATGTAAAAGATTTCGAATGGAATTCGAACTCGACTCTCCGATTCCTCAATCCGAGTCGCTATCCATTACTCCAATGCATACCATGTCTTTCTTAAAGGCGGAAGCACAAGATTATCAGTAACTTCACAACAAAGCATAGACCATAATTACAAGGTAAATTAATAAAAGTTTTTGTTTATTTTTTAATTAATAATTCTTAATTTGTTGCTTTTTATAACGACTACACAGATTGTCATTCTACGCCCA
>CAHIKZ030002967.1:0-2500 GCA_903632075.3 Acanthosepion pharaonis
GTGTCACACCTTTTTTTTAAACACTTACGATGTAGTCAGTGTTTTCTTAAAGAAGTCTTTTAATTATCAACTACAAAATCTACGTTACAATTAGCTATACATTTGATTAACTTCCTACTCCTCTCGTTAGCTTCAATTTAAAGTGAACAAGTTCTATTTGATCATAATTATCATAGACGCTTGCCACTCTGTTATAGTTTGTATCATTATCTTATTCCTCTTATGACCTTGTCAAGTAGGGTAGGTCGATTTTTGTCTTTTTTAAAAATATCAAAAAGAATAATGTACGGAAAGTTGTGTATAGACCATTTAAGTACTGATACAAAAAATTAGATTTGTCACATGAACGTTTTTTTGAGCATTTGGCATCAAATATCGTAGACAAAAAGCACTGAAAAATCCTCGATTTTGCAAGATTTAGACTAAATATTGATAAAAAACAAACAATTTCACTATTTAAATCAGGGAATGTTGTTATTTTGTTTTATAAAATGAAATAAAATGTAGAAATTATAAATAAACTTCAAATTGAAAATTTGCCCCCCCCTATGATGATGATTTTTGAAATGCTGTTTTTTACCTCATGAATTAAGCAGTATTTGTTGAATACATTAAAAAATTGATTTTCTTCTAGTTTGAATGAAAATACAACAAACAAACAAATATGAAAAAATAAAGAATAGTTTAATATGGGTTAATATATAGAGTCAAATAGCTCCATATAAGAACCCTCAGATGAAATTGATGGTCACAATTTCTGACACAAAGCTTTTGATATTATGTGCTGGTGCCTTGCTTCAAAGCCATACACAGATTTGGAAACTTCTGTTGTTAACTTGACTGCCTGTTCCATGCCTTGAGAATGGGAGGGCAAATCTGGCAAGTCAAGTTTCGTACCATTTAATAATTATTCCCGAAGTTCATTTTCAGAAAATTCTTCTGTGAGTGGTGGTTCACAAATTCTACTTAATGACAGATCTTTTAACTGTCTCCAGTGCATAGCTTTAAAATTGATAGTTGTGATTCTTTTTAATTTTTTCTTGGTTTGTTCCCCACTCTTGAAAGAATATAAAATTAATTTGATTTATTTTTAAAAATTGCATCTCTGTACTGCTTTAATATTTATGTTGAAATTAGATAAAATCCTTAAAAATGATTCCATAAATCGGTAAAACTAATTTAGTCAATTTTATATGAATAAATATTTACTAACCTAATTGCCAAAATTCTTTTATAGCTTCTTCCCCACTTCCGTTCATCAGATTTGACCATTGAATATAAGATATTTTTTCAGGCAGTATGGCGAAAGCATTGTATTGTATATTTTCAATGTGATCTGTTGGATTTCATATGTTTGCTTCCTAATTTTTTGGATCATATTGAAAATATGCATTTGCTGATTGTGGAACTTGTTATTTTTTTATTTTGGAACTGGCAAATGGTATACACATTCACAATACAATTTATTAAACTGTGGAGTTTGGTTGAAATATTTCGTGGGTATGCACCATGAGTCCATAAGCACATCAGACTGATGCCTAAAGTTAACCACCTTGACTGGTTTAATGGACCAATTTTCCATGATGCAAATCTAGAGTCCATTTTACCTATACAAATACCCACTGTATATTCATAAAGGAGTCTTTGGTCACAACTATGGGTATCTGCATTTTCAATTTCAAAAAATAGAATCCAGAGGACTGCCAACAGCTGAAAATGATATTTGGGGTAAATTGTGGTAATCATTTGCACGTAATCTTCCAAGTGGACCATTGAATGTGGCAGGGCTATTTTGTGGTACCATCTAAATGTTTAAAAAGAGCTCTAAATGGAAGTTTATTTTGGTGCAAGGAGGAACCAATAGTATGATGATTTCTGTTAAGTTTTCTTTCTAGAGGTGCATAAATCCACCTTCTCAGCCTGAATTGGCATTAGTGTTTGTCAACAAGGATAGCCTTGATAGTGCTCGCAACTGTTGAATTCATGCAAAAACATCACTTTTTTCACTTTAACCTTTGCTCTATCAATTTTACATTTATCTATATAAATATCTTTTATATTAATATTGGGGATGAGAAAGCCCATATCCCTCAAATCCAAGAGCAATGCATTGGCAAGGCTGGCTCTAAGTTTGGAAGACACTTCACCCCTGATCAACTCAACAGCAAACCGTGGAATTTTGATAAGGCTAGCTATATATATAGCCTTATCAAAATTTCACGGTATGCTCGGCCCTTTGGTATGTTTTTCCTGCCATTTTTTTAAAAAATATCTGACAAAGAAAATATATGTATTATCAGAAATTATACAAAAATGCGTTCCTGTGCTGGCTCTTCTTCTCTACAAACTTTACAACAGTTACCTCGCTGCAACCTGCTTACAAGCTTGTTAGCAATCCGCCATTATTAAGAAATCTGGAGAACCCTCTGAACCATCAAAATATCGTTCTATTAAATTCTAATCTATTCTGAAGTTGTTAATCATCCTACATTTAAAGACT
>CAHIKZ030002967.1:17500-62500 GCA_903632075.3 Acanthosepion pharaonis
ATCACAATGCGACTTCGGATACCAGCTCCGCTCTTTTCCATTCTCTCTTAAAAATCTTCCCATCTATTTAAACTCTCGACATGTCTGATTTTGCTATCTTCAATTTGTAATTTGTAGTTTGGGTTGTTCTATTTCATTTTTTTCTTTTTTTTTTTTTTGACAACAAGCTGCATTCTGTCTTGGTGCCATTTAGATTTAGTCCTTTCTTTGCTGATGACGGATATACACATCTTCAAACACAGTCTGATAAAAGTATATTAGGTACATGCAGAACAGCCAAATTAGTAGTATAGGGGAAATGTTTTGTTAAAAGAAGTGTATAATCTTACATATGTAAAAAATATATTCATATTATCTAACTTCGTTCGCTTAGAGGGTATCGGTTAAAAAGCGTTACCATTTATTTAGATATGACCGACAAGTTACTTTGACGGAATTATCCTTCGAACTTAAAAAAAAATAAAAATAATAACTCTCGTCTCTGACAGGAATGTGTTGCCCACAAGTTTTGTCAAAGATATTCTTAGGATTCGTTGGTAAAAAAAAAAAAATCTCTTCCGCTTTAGGTCACTCCATCGCTGGCATATAAGAGTTTAAATATTACATAGCAATTCAGAAATTATGTATCTAAGGATATCTTCTCATGTCTTATCACTAGGTTTAATTTTTAGAAGACCACTTTCGCTAATCCGTTTTTTACTACATTCTTCAGATAGATAAATCAATGTATCTGTTGGTTTTTGATTATTCCGTGATTTTATGGGTGTGACAAATCAGTGGTATTTATATATGTTTATTGTAGTTACCGTAATCATTTTGTGTAGAGATCCCCCAGGAGTTTAAGCCACAGTTAATGAAAAGCAGATACATTTTAAGAAAAAAGTTTATTTTCATGTATAAAACGCACCTGATTTTACAGCAATGCAAATGAAAAACCTGTGAAAAGGAAGAGAAAAAATAAAATAAAAACGACGACATTTTGTTTATTTTTGTGGTTTGTAAGCATTACGTAAACGTGATCAGGATTCGGGGTAATAAGACCATTCAATCGCCAATATATATTGAGAAAATAAATTAAAATTCAATTAAATAAATACAAACTTCTTTTTATTTGTTTTGGTTTTAATTCTACAGTACTTATTTCATTTTATTACAATACGCCATTAGATAAATATTATCTCTTCGGTAAATTCAGTTTGACATGATATTGTCTGTTTCGTGTCCAGGAATAATGGAATTGAGTTGAAAAAGGAAGTCCATGATGCACCAGACATTTGGACACAATTTTTTGGGAAAAAAAAAAACCTTCGTCATATATAATTCAGGTAATTCATATTTTTATCTTCACAGTACTTCTTAATATAAAGAAATTTAAATCCGCTTTTGATGATACCGTGTAACAAGGAAATATAACGTGAGCTTTCAAGTTAATAACAATTTCCTGTTAGCCACTTAATCAGCCACCCGAGGAAGAAAGTATAGTTGCTCTTATCAACGCCAAGTAAAATTAATCTCATCCATCATATTCCCTCTTTCATTTATTATTTTTCTGTTAATTGCAATCAAAATTTTCACTGTATTTTATTAGCCAAGAGTTTCTTTCGCTATCTTAAGAATATAATTTTGTAACTATTGTAATTATTATTTATTCTATTTAATGCCATTTGTTTTTAGATAATCTTTTAATTTTTATTTCTTTTCCAATAATTACCGCCAGCCTTTTAATCATTTGGAGCCAGGGGTAAAATTATCTTCTGCAATCACTTTTTGTGTGTATAGTTTGTTCTTTTTTTATAGATGAAATAATTGCTATTGATTTGTAATTGTTAATCTTCATTGTTATAACGATTTGATCTTTGTTACTAGAATCACATGACATATTATTTGTTTTCTTTCTTTCTTTCTCTCAAAATGATACAGAAAAAACTCAGCGAATAGATATGGAATATAGAGATAGAATATTTTATTTCACATCAGCTAATCAGTAATCTTGTGGAATATATATATATATATATATATATATATATATATATATATTTAAGCATTACGCAAGGCTTGAAGCCACTAGGATGCAGTGGGTTGCAGAAGATAAGATTGGATTGATAGAAAAAAGGATGAGGAGAGGGATAGTGTATAGATCAAGGTAACTGGAGATGTCGATTGACATTACATTTGAATAGTTGGAGATTATAGCTCTCATGGAATCAGTAATTGGGAAGGGTGTTCCGCAGGCGAGAAGTGCGAGGTATGAAGCTATTGGAGTAGAAGAGACGGCTACATTTAAAAGTTTCTACAGTGTAAGGTTGAGAGCGGGATGCCAGCCTCCTAGGGCGCTTGAATTTATTGAGTCTGGGAATCAGTGAAAGCAGCTCAGCGGAGCAATTACTATGAAAGTATTTGTAGAAAAGGCAGAGATAGTTGGCGGCGTGTCTGTGAGAGAGTGACTACGTTTAGCTATTTTAATTAAGATATATTTATAAGAGTGAATTCGTAAATGACGTAGATATAGCTCTTACAGTTATTCACAATGGGGACAGAGAAATCAGCATAAGACTGTGACCCTGTTTCATATTCAAACGGTCGTCAGACCATGTGGCACTAATCTTTTAATGGGTGTAGTGTTGCTGTGGGAACTATAAGTATAAGAGGCTCAATATGTGAGGATATGTTGAAAAGTTGATAGTTAAACCTATGTTTAAATACTTAAGTTAAGCTGTTAGTGGTTGGTATATCATCGTCTTGGGGGTCGTTTACACAGAGTAGATGTTCGTAGGAAGAAACTGTCTCAGTAGAAATTACTTGTCACTGAAGGAATACGCATGGTATGAGAGAGGTAGGCCACAGTGTTACATGGCGTTGCGAATCATGGCTGTGATCGTTAGAGTTGGTGGAACCAAGCAATGTAGCTATGTGAACAGTTTCCATAGAAATAACTTTATAGTACCGAGTGGCTTGCATCGTTTCGTCTGCGGGAAAATGTGTTGATGGATAGAATGTAATTCATCACCCACAAAGCCGAGAATACGATTTTGGATGTTGTCAAAACAGGAATGATAAAAATGGGTGGTTCTAGTCCATATATGATACAGTCGTCTGTTTCCGGCCTGATCTGACAAGTGTAATGACGGAGAAATGCAGGAGTCACTGAAGGGGTACTGTAGACCGATTATCTTTCCAGCATCTTTAGCGATTGATCGTATATACAAGTTTCATTTGAGTTTTGGCAGAGTTTAAGTCCCAATATGAATGGGGCGTCCTTGAGCGAATATTCTTTCATTGAGAGACAGAAAGCAGGGTCTGTGATGTAGCAACGTAAACAAGAAGGCAGTTTTAATGGAATGAGGATGTTTACATTTGACGTCTGCCAGGATCATGTAAAATATTATTATACAGGCACAAGAAAATTCCTCACACCTTGCCTTTTTATATGAAACATATGACTGCGTCACATATTAGCTATATTCGTTTAAGAGTCTAAGTTAGCATTTGTTATATCCATAATGACCATGTTACGGTTTTTTGTGTATATATGTTATATAACTAGTGAGCGAGTCAAAATGACTTAATTCCCTTTATAGTCTACCAATAAAAGAGGTGAATATGTATTTAGAATTATCGAGGAACTCCCTGACGCCAACAGCCCCAACCCGGTTTTTGACGGCGTCAATAAAAAACGAGGCCCGAAACAGGCAGAAATCAGTTCAGCCCCGGACGGCTGAGATGAGTGTCCAGTAAAAAAAGACCCTGGCGGGCAGAAAAGAGTTGGTTCGCGCCCTGACCAAAATAAAAAGGGATGATGTGCCCAGAAGTTCAGTCCCGGACGGCAGAGATGAGTCGGCGTCCAGTAAGTTCAGACCAACGGGCAGAAGAAGTTAGTTCAGACCCTGGCGGGCAGAAGAGAGTTAGTTCGGATCCTGACGGGCAGAAGACAGTTTGTTCGGCCCTGGCGGCAGAGATGATAGACCAAGATAGCTGACCAAGATTCACGCAAAATTTTGGACTCCTCTTCAACCAAGAACAATTATTTTGAAGAGCGACTTAGAACCAGACCACAGAAATAAGTTTTTCGACTTTCGTCCAAAGACACACCGAAACACAAATTTCTTAGAGAGCAGACAACTTGAAGCGTTAGAATTTGCCTAGCGAAAGCGACGTGTCACAATCCACAGAACGGGCCGGGAGATAGATGCAGTCCTATGTATCGAACAACTAGACATAAAGTTTGTTACCTTTTTCTTTGATACTTTGAACATTTTGAGTTTTCATTTTATTTTCTTTTATGCATATTTGTGTTTTATCACCCCCGTTGAACTCAATTTGCATTACGGCCCCAACCCCTGTTTGATCTCGTCTGTCTAAGATCAATTCACAACGTGGGTAGGCAGACTGGAGATCAGTGCAGTTACCTTGGTAACCAGGCGTTGGAAGCGAGTTGGGAACGGCGAGGCTGATATCAAATATAATCAGATTCCCACCCGAATCACCAAAAGGTTAGAACGTCACATCTGGGTGCCGCGACCGATACCAAGCCAGTTGGTCGTCACAGTACGAGACAACACGACTGACGCGACAGGCGAACGTCACGTTTGGAGCAGCGACACCCAGACGGAGCAGCGAGGAGCAAACAGCTGTCGTCGCGGCGAAGACGTCACAATTGGTGCTGTTTAGAGACGTCAGAACTGGTGTCGTGACCGGGATAGGACCTTGGAACGGCCACGTCACAACTAGCGCAGTGGTAGATCAGGATAGAACGTCACAGTTGGCGCTGCGACTGGGGGACGATGTCACATATAGATGAGTTATGAGAAATTTAGTATAGGGGAAATGAGCATAGAATAAGCTGCTCTTGTGGAATATTCGTCCAGCACCGCAGATTCGTAAAAGACGAAAAGAAAAAGACAACATTAACCTATAAACTGGTGTCATGAAAGTGAAATCGTGATATTCGTATGGATTGTCATGCATTGCAGTAAATCAGTTCCGAAATAGTTAAATTTCCTTCTTAATACAGCCGCTTTCCATGTTCAATGATTCAAAATGGCTTTGCGTCTTGATGAACAATTATTCGGGACGTGTGGTCAGGGGCTACAGAATCACAAAGGAAGAACAGTACGAAATACAAAAAGCACTTGTGGTCGTGTAACAACAGCAACATCAAAAATGGACATCACACGTAACTCGAAGAGAAGAAAACATATGAAATTAATATTCCATACTAATTTAAATACAAGGTTAGGAAGGAAACCTATATAAATATTGTAAAGTGCGATTACAATCACTGAATTTTATTTGGTTGGTTGGGTTTGTTTGTTTTACGACATATCAATCTCGATGGGTTAATGCCAACAAAATATAGGTTCGTATGAATAGAATATGTATTCTTTGGAAGGAATCTGTTTGTAGATCAGGTTTTCATTCTATGGTTTGTAAAGAGGTTTTTGTCGAGAGTCGATTATATTTGTAATAATGTTTCGATCCATGTTTAGAGGTTAACTATTTGTCCATAGCTGATGACCTTACAGGTGTTACTACCTCGGGTCATGGTTCACCTGGGAACTACACTAATGAAGAGGTGGTTCTACGCTTCTCAAAGCCTATTGAACAGAGGCCTTGCTGCCAGATGTTGTTTATACTCATACTCACGATTAATGGGTTTGAGAAAAATATTTTCCTTAAAAATCCTATAAAGATTATATAAATTTCAACCGACAGTAATACAAGCTGCTTGATGAATAAATGCTTCATGTATCCTTATAATGAATATTAACATTACCATATTAACAATTTCGTAAGTTATGGAGACAGAGATATTTCACCATATATACATTTTCTGTATTAATTGAGAACTGACTGCGGAAGATGGATATTTTCCCGCTACCTCCTCCGCCGGGTTGAATAATTCTTCCTCTGCCTAGCTAAGCTGGAACCTAAATATAGACAGCCTTGTCTGGAAAACTATTCACCGAATATATGGTGAGATAGGTGCTGGTTTAATACATCTGATAAAGTATTAGTGGAACGAGAAATTAAGAATCTAAGATGTTATTTGAAGTCTAAATGGAAAAAGTTTACTTCTGTCGCGTTTCATCCGTTAGGACTTCATCGAAATTTGATTGTCTAAGTTGTTATGATTACGCATGCGCATGATCGAGAAAGGCTGGTAGTTTTAAAATTTTAAAGATGAAACACGTGCGAAGAAAGGTCTATCCTGATTTTGTTTTTACAATTTACTCAATAATGTTTTACACACACACACACACAGATATATATATATATATATATATATATATATATATATATATATATATATATATATATATTCACGTTTGTGTGTGTGTGAGTTTAAACAGTAATTCACACTACGCTAATCACACGAATCAGAAATACTTAAATTTTCTCTTCACATATTCTTGTGTCTAAGAGATTTAATTTGTTTGCAACAGTTTGCGTGAGGTTTTAACTATATCTCACAAACAATTTTTTTAGGATTTATATTTCTTAGAACACCAAGTGCTGAACAGGACACAGGGGAAATAAACAGGAAATGTTAGATAGAGACAAAAGAAAATCGTGCTGAACCGTTATGTAATATCAGCCCTTTTTGCAAAGGAAATACCTTGAGGAAAATGGAAACAAAACGAATATATAAACTCAAATTTCATGAACACCTAGGGGCGGGGGAGGAGCGGAGAGAGAGCAGATCTACTACGTGATGAGCTTATGTGTATGGATAGCATTTTGACTTGAGACTTGTCAAAGGGATAATATTTGCTACGATATACTAGGATTTGGAAGTTGTGGAGTGCTATTAACCACCTCCTCAAAGTAAGCTGAAAGATGATGAAACAGTTTAATGTTCTTCTGTTTGGTTTTTGTTTTGTGTTTTTTTTTATATTATTTTATTGACAAACAATAGTACTCTTCGTCGAAATGTACTTTACATTATCGTAGTAATGATAACCTTAGCTTTTCCCCTATAATGAGATGTTCGGCATTTATTGACTGAGCATTCGATGCCACAGTTGGTTACTGTAATGCTTCTTTCCATTATTGAGGGCGAAATCCTTCCTAAACATTTGCTTGAACTTGTGCGGAAGATTCACATCTTGATTACAGGGTCCGATGGTAAAATTGTCGCCATTCTATATTTTTTATTTCGTGCATGAATTTTGTTTTTCTTTGATTTTATCGACTTCACCGTATATTAAGGTAAGTTAAACAAGGTCTGTAAGACAAATAGAATCATACGACAATTCACTTCGCTAAAAATTTAGAAAAAGGCATGATGCACTGATTGGTATACGCGCCTGGAACACCAATACGAACATTTAAGTGCTTTGGGGTCTCAATCTGTGGACAATGCACAGGATTCGGAAAGAGTTGGATAAATCGTGATTACGAAAGAGTTTTGAGTGATCACTAGTGATGGCGATGTTATGCCTGTATTCATCTTCCCATGAGGCCTCAGATTAAACACGTAAATCTACACCAAGTGCCGTGAGGAGATAGTGCTGCCCTGAGTAAAGAGTATGGCTGCAAGAAGAACTTGTGTCTGCCAACAGGACTGTGCACCATGCCCCACAAGCTTGTTAACACAGTCATGGCTATCAGACAATTTCTGTAACCACATCACACCTTACATATAGCCACCTAACTCCCCAGGCTGCAACTCTCTTAATTATTATGTGTACGGAGCATTTCAGCGAGAGACCAACAAAACTCCTTGCAAAACCAAAGATGAAGTAGAAGTAGACCCGAGCAAGAATTTTTCAGCATCCCCTCAGATATTTTACTGTTCTATTTTAGCAGTTTTATAAAAATAATAAAAAAAGTTTTGCCTGTACTCAAAAATAATTGCTTCAGAATATAATACATTTAACGATTTGAATTTTTTTTTTAATGATATTTTCCACAGATGGCCGGAAGCTTGTCTAAAGAATCGATGAATTATTATTGGCGCTCGGAGGGTCAGGATGGGAGGCTTGTGCGACGCTGCTCTATCGAAATGTAATTGGTCACTCGATTGGTTGCTTTGTCAGTGCTATAAAAGCTAACCTAACCTCATTAAGCCGATTGCCATTTTCAGTGGTTAGCTTCTTGGCCAGAGTCCCAATATTTTTAGTTTGACAACCGAAATAAACCTAATTGGATTAAGCGTATTTTCAACGGTCGGAAAACTGATCCTGTTCACAGAGGAATTGCTTTTATCGCTTGGTGTCTCATGGCCTTTCAGTTAGGAGATTTAAAACTCAGAAATCTAGTAATGGACTCTTTTTTGAGGCGGTCACTCGTATATTGACGAAACCATCGGTACCTCTGTGATAAGGATATTCTAAGGATGATTCTTTGATGCTTCAATTGAATTGCTTGATTGAAAGACTAGAGATCGAGAGATCTATGCGTTGTATCATATATGTGCAGATCTTACAGCCGTATTAAGTTAAAATGATGTCATTCACTCGACGTGACAGCAGTGCTCTCACTGATAAGAACGATACAGTGATTTTTCGAAGCTTAGCCAAGTTATGGCAGAAGGCTGAAAGTACGGGCACCCAGTGAGAATCAAAGTCACTAGACAGTCGTAATTGTTCTAGCGAGACAAGCTTGCTAAACATTACACCGCTTCGAGGTACCCATAGTGATTTTCCAAGCTTAGCTTAGATGTGGGACAAGGCCAAAAGTTGGGGACACCCATCGTGGATCGAACTCACTATTCAGTAGTAAATGTTCTAGCGAGACAAGCTTGCTAACTTTTACACCGCCTTGAGGTGCCCAGATAGGCTGCTATATACTACTTTCAGTAGCAATGTAATAAATTTAATAAATCAAGGGGATACAGCGTTTAAGATAATAGGAGAAAAGAAAATAATATATAAAAGAGAGAAGAAAGCAAAACAAAAATTAAGCTGAACGGAAAAATCGAGGAACATAAGTTGCAATATTCAGTGAAAACTGTTGATGAATACAAATATGCCATTGACACATAGACAGTATTTGCATTTTTAGCAATAAATTATACGTACTAGCCTTATCCTGCCGGGAGTTTTCGACCATTTTCTTGCCTATTCCGGGACATCTGTCGTAGATTGTTGTCTTCAATTGATATATTTGTCTGCAGTACGACCGACTTCGAATCAATCGTTCCCGTTTCCAAAAGATGAAAGATTCACTGGATATATATATATATATATATATATATATATATATATATATATATATATATATATATGTGTGTGTGTATATATATATATATATATATATACAGGTAACAATACTCGTTTCGAAAAAGCATTTGAATTTTTGATTTGTCAATAATCAAATCAATTTCGAAAAAAAAAAGGTTTTAAAAAAGAAAGAGCTAGAAACATGAAAGTTTGTCGAAAAAAATCGCACAGTTACAGGTTTGAAGCCGAAAGAAAAAAAACCGACACGAGTAAACAACTAACTAAAAAGAGCTCAATACAACCTTAGAGCAGACCTAGATAAACTTAGTGAGCCAGACAAACGTACCCAGGTTTCACCTAAGCGGATCGTCAGGGAAAGCTGACTATATATATATATATATATATATATATATATATATATAACATCTCCACTTTGCTGAGGTTTGTGGACCCGGATAACACATGATCTCCTGTCTTCCATGTAAGTAGAAATTCTTATGTTCTCGTCTGTCGTCATTATCTTGTTTTCGAATAAGTCGATGACGAGTGTAAAACGGTTTTCATTAATTATGTCGGCTCAATATATGGCCAGAGAACCATGTGGAGAGCTGTCTTATTGAACGATGTTGTTTTCTGATTGTAAGAAATAGTAAAATGTCTGGTTTATGACGTTATGTTTGAAAGATAAAGGTTAAACGTCGATTTGAAAGGTTAACATTGTAGTGATCAAAAAACATCCTCTAGGGAGAATGTTCTACCAATTAGCAGTTCTTGGGAAGAAAATGAGTAGTGCTATTTTTTCGTCAAAGGATTTAGTTTAGTGGCACATCAACCACTATGGGTTATTTAATGTCGAAATGTAGATATGATTTAACGCAATTTTATGGTTTCATTTTGATGCCTTCAACAACAGATAAAATGTATTACTGATTATTTTTCTTTAAAAAGTATATTGTTGGTTTGGTTTGGTTTGTTCTACGGCATAGCAGCCTTAACAGGCTATTTTAATGTAGACAATTATTTTATTGATGGTAATATTTTTTCTTCAATCATCTATTTCTGGTATATCTAATTTTTTTACAAAAAAGTATTTCTGGTATTAAAACTTATTTTTAGAATTTCATAATGCTCCTACCAAAACTTAGAGGTCAAACACATGCCCATAGTCGGGACCCCAATAGGTGGCACCACTCGGGGCCAGGGCGAAGCCGAGAACACCAGCAACTAAGTGGCAGTTCCACACTTCTAAAACCTCCTGATCAGAGGCATTGCTGTCAGACGCACCCTACCGTTTTACCCAGGACGCGGACGTAGCTTATCCTCATACACATGACGAATATTGTTGGTCATTTGACGATTAATACATATATAAAATATCGATTGCTGGTATTATTGCTATAAAAATATATTTTGTTTTTATTTCGGACTTCAATATTTGTCAATAGCTAGTGCTACCACTTCTAGTTAAGGAACAACATCAAATATAAGTGGTTCCACGATCCACATCCTATCACTTGATCAGAGATCTACACTGTCAGAATATCCTACAAAATGAATACAAAATTAAAAAGATTTATTCACCTCAGTATACGTAGCATGGTGTGTCTGAGATGTGATGTTCAGGACTAAAGGAACTAAGGAATGCAGATCATCAGAACACCAAGAAACTAGTGAAATTTTGTCTGTAGGCAGTGGGTGGAATATTGGAAAATAATTCATCACCTACAAGGCTGCAAGAACGATGGTGAACGCTGGTAAAACAGGAAAGCGAAGACTGCGCAGCTTCAACTCAGATACGACAGCAATACTTTGTCCAGAAAAAGTAATCACTTATCTGAATGCGAGAAATAATTAATAAATATTTATCAGCAGCCCATTTTCATTCATCTTTATTGAAACTCGTCTAAAATTGTAATATCAATCATGCTACCTTGGTTTCAACATCTCGGTATATTCAGGCGGTATTAGAAAATTGATTTCCTAAGACATTATTTGTGTACATAATTATTTTTTCAATACAAGTGTTACCTGGTATGATTCAGTTGTCTCAAAAACACCTGTTATATATATATATATATATGTATATATATATATATATATATATATATATATATTAAAAGATGTGTTTAGTGGTACAAAATTTTATGACTGGCATGAAAAGAAAAAATCAGTTCTATAATTAACACTCGTGATAATAAAAAACTAAAAATGAAAAACGGGCTAGCTCATAATTTTTTTTCGTACCTCGCTCAACAGAGCTAAATCGAGGTAAATAGAGCAATATAATGAAAAAAAGAACATGGACAAAGTGTATTGGTGGGAGAAAAAATATTTAAATGGTAATTAGTTGGAGGCCTAATATAAAGTCGTTCTGGTTACAAAGAGAAGGCTTTAACGAGAGAATATAGATAGCCTCCAAAACATTCAGGTGGTAATTAATGGGACTTGCTAAGGATGGTAAAAGCGTAACCACTAAAACTAACAGCAGAATGATGGTTATTTATAAAGTTGATATATCTATATATATATATATATATATATATATATATATATATATATATATATATATGATATGAACTGGAAGTCAACACTCAGAGGCAACAGGCCGTTTCATGCTAGGCGCATTCTCCAGGCCGCGTGTGTTGAGTTTATATATATATATATATATATATATATATATATATATATATATGTATGTATATATGTTGCACTTTCGAAAAATTGTGCGAGGGAAAGACGAAAGATTTATTAAATTGAACTTAGTGAATTATTATGGATCATAAAAAAATGTTCTGAATATTTTTACGTCTTTCCGAATCTGTTTCGGATTATAGCCATTAAAAATGCTAAATATATAAAATTGAAAAGTAATTAATTCATTTCCATTAATAATACGTGAGTGGTACAAATGATCCTGGAGCACTTACCAGTCATCCAAACAAATCATCTTTTATAATTCCAGTTAATTTTCTATAAAATGCATGGATATTTTTTTCAAAATATAAAAATATGCAGTATACCAGAAATAAGTGCTCTCTTCAAAAACCATGTAGGCAATTACACAAAATTCTGAGAATCTTGATAAGAAAATCCACACTAATATTTTTCTGTTACTATCCTATGAAAAGTAAAATGTAACCGAAAATTTAATCCGTTTTTAAAGGAAAAAAAGAAAACTCTTCACAGTATGTATAACTTATATTTAGTCTTCGAAGTAATCGCCATCGGCATCCAGCACCTTCTGCCAAGGTGTCACCAGCTGTTCAATGCCTTGCGGTAGAACTCGGTGGGTTTTGACGCAAAGAAGACCGTGAGGGCTTTGCGCAATTCTGCTACATGGGTGAAGGTTTTCCCACGAAGATGATTATCCAGGGAGTGGAAGAGGTGTAATCGGATGGCGCAAAGTCAGGTGAATAAGGTGGATGGCACAATGTCTCCCACCCAAGTAGCTGCATGTTATCCCTGACCACTCGCTCGATATGCGATTCACCAGTGCTCGCTGGCAATGTCTGTTGCGCACGTTTCAATTGCTGCGAGTATAGGTCTCCAGTGACCGTTTGGCCCGTTGATAGCAGTTCATAACGAACCACTTGACGACCTGTCCTCCAGACATAAAGCATGATATTGCGTGGGTGCATAGTGGGTCTTGCGGTGTGAGGGACAGCATCCTGAGGAGACAACCAATGTCTGGAACGCTTGGGAGTTTCGTACAGAACCCACTTTTCATCACTGGTAAGCACTCGATTGAATAAGTATGCGGTGCGGTGGCGAGAAAGCAGCGATACGCAGGCTGCCACTCGTTGTCCCTTGTGGAACTCCAACAGCATTTGCAGAACCAACTTGCTCAGTTTGTACGTCTTACCTAAGCGCTGCAGAGGAAGTCTAACTGTTTCATCGGAAACGTTGAACTGTCTTGCAAGTTCACCACAAGTTAGACTACTGTCCTCTTCAATGGCCGCCTTCAGGACTCGATCATTCAAGACCTGTGGTCGTCCACTGCGAGGCTCATCATGGAGAGACAAATCTCCCGACTTGAATTTTTGAAACCAACGCCTTGAAGTACGTTCATCTACAGCACTATCCCCAAACGCTTGACATATGCGGCGACTTGATGCAGCTGCTGATAAGACCACTTTGAAGTCGTAAAGCAAACAGCCCCGAACGAGGTCTCTAGACACTTCCATCCTTCTCACAGCTGTCCGGCTTATAACTGATAATATTCAGTCACCCCCCACGAGGGTGTCAACATCACAAGGCCTTTTTAACGTGGGCATTCCCGAGCCATTAATTTCGGAAAAAAATAGCCCATTTGAACCCGTATAAACGGGTTCTGGGCCATTTTTACCTCAAAAAAGGAGACTCCACCCTTCGGCGTAGCCTCCTTCGGGTTCCTCCCGCCCGTAGGAAGAGAGTTGAACCGAATAGTCGCTCAGAAAGTGAGCGGCTTATAACTGATGGCCGGGCACGGTACGCGTGTTTTTTTTATAACGTCTGATGTTCCTACTTCCGGCTGACCGAATTTGAAAACAATTGCTACACGCATTTCGTATATATTTCAACTTCATTCAATGACTAATCAAAAAACGGACAGAACTTTTTTGGTTACCTTGTAGTTTTTAATTTGGTTGAAAAATATCATGATATTATTGAAAACAAAAAAGATAATACCTATCTTAAACGAAAAGAATTCTACGAACACACACACACAGACATATATATATATATATACACTTATATATATATATATATATATATATATATATATATATATATATATAAATGAAAAAATATTTTACCCTTGATCTTTGTATTATCCGGTTTTTGGGAGCTCTAGTCAGGTATCTAAGCAAATTAGGTAATTTACCTAGGTACCAGACGACACCTCATGTTTGATAACCGGGTTATATAAAATGGTACAATATTTTCAACATTTATAGTATTAACCTTCTTCAATTTCAATTATTTGAACGGCCGATTGAACACGTTCTTTTTAGATATCTGTCTTGGTCACGGCATTTTTGTATACGCAAACACACACACAACCCCTCCCCATATATATATATATATATATATATATATATATATATATATATATATGTATAGCTAACTAGATAGATAGATAGATAGATAGATAATGGCTGTGATAGATTTATAGATAGGCAGATACTGGCAGCGATTAATAAATTCTGACATTTATGCATAGATACTAACAGCTATAGGTAGATAGATACAGAGAATGATAGATAGATAGATAGATAGATAGATCAATAGATAGATAGATAGATAGATAGATAGATAGATAGATAGATGTCAAATGAACTTCATAAGCCTGAAATATACGTGAATCTATGTATAATATAAGCGTAACAGGATAGTGAAAAATATTTCGGAGTTATACAAACAGAAAAAAAAGAATAAAAACAAGATGAATGTCCTTAACACGCGCGCTGACATGCACAAATAATAAATGGAAGATCGATTTCAGTAAAAGAAAAAAAAAACTAAATAAATGAAAGAGAAATCCTTCATGTCCTTTATTCAGAATAGCCTACAATCGACTTCAAATGTGGAAGGTCAGCGCCAGAGATAAAGTTTGGAATGCAATGCGTTTTTAGAGGAATGGACGGCTTTGTTGGAATCTGGGGCTATCAATGATAAAGAGATACCCTCCTTTCGCAATGATGATCAAGTGTCTAGAACTTGGCGTTTATAGAATCAGCCGTCATTTGGCGATTCGATTCCTGCTACGTTCCACCTACGTATCGAATTAGATGCGTCTTCTTTCATGTGGATGACCTTGCAATCCATTTGATCATGTCTTTCGCGATCGGGCAAGGTCTATATAACTGTGTGATCACATAATGGCGCGCACTAGGGACGAGAGTTTTACGAAGACTGTTCACTCATGTGATAGACGGTAACAGTGAGGCTACGATTAGTCGAACACCTCCGCCAACGTCGATACACTTAAGGGATTATATTAAAGTACTTATTACATTATGGTCAGCATTTCCTATTGCTACAAAATATTCAGATATTTCTAAGACTTGTTGTAACTGGTTTGTCTGTTTAACGGTATATCAAATCCTTGATGGGTCATTTATTGTCGATAATTACGTTCCCTGAGGAGTTTGAAAGTAATAAATATATATGTTGTTCTGCTTTCATCCTATTTTCTACAAGATCTCCCAGAAAATAATGGGATACTTCTAACTCTTGTTTTGACTGATTTGACTGTTTAACGGTATATCAACTCCTTTAAGAGTCATTTATTACCGAAATTAAGTTTCCTGAGGATTTTGAAAGTAATAAATATAAGATATGATATTGTCGGAGTTAACTTCTTTAGTTCGTTAACCCTTTCACCAGGGGTCTCTCTTCCCTGGCTATAAATAATTCGCTGACCATTCGCCTATTTTCTTTTTTTCCTCAGGCCTTTGGTTTAACAATACCATTTAAATCTCAAATTTTCCCTCAGGTTTGGGCCGACACCTGGAGGTAAATCTCTCTTTCCTCAACTTGGTGGTTTATTACTTGAACATGTGAATCACAGAGATAGCGTTTCCCAAATTTTTGAAACACACTAAGGACAATACACTCACACACATGCACATATTTAATATTCACACACACACTTTGTAATTTGTAACTGTTTCCATGTAACTTGTTATTAAATATATATTTGTATACATATATTATCGGTCTTGTGTTTTTGTTTGAATTTTGCCTTCTTTTTGAAATTAATTAAAGTACAACTTTCTCATGTAGTTGGACCGGCTAGCAGGAAAATCTGAACCCACATGTGTTTCTTCTACTTCTACTCAACAACATCACAGCCACGGTCCACTACAATAGTCTGCTTTGACAATTGAATAAGTGGTAGATACTCATCTTTTGTCCATATACATGTTTATATGAACCAGATGACTAGAAGCGGCGATGTGTGCGTCTTCTGTTTTGTTGAAGCCATATTTTGGAATACAATTGGATTTAAGAAATTGAAGGATAGTATATGGCTTACTGTCTTGAAAATTATTTCATAATCATTGTTTGTCAATATTTTAAATGGATTTCGATGAAATCGCCTCAATTTTTAGCATATGCGTATTTTTGCGCAAATACTAATAGATTGCAGCGATTTCATCGAAATCCGTTTTAAATACTACCAAACAATGATCAAGTGTTGCCGGCTTTTTTAATATAAAATGGATTTTTATACTTTGATAGTGTTTTGTCTTAGTTAGGTGGAGGTTCATTGATATACACATAGGTGGGAAACTAAGAGCTGCTACCAGCGTCAGCATATATATGATTTCCTGAACTCATTCGTTGTTTGGACTAGGTTCATTGGTGTGCACATAAGTGGGAACTTGATAGCTGCTACCACCGGTAGCATATATATATATATATATATATATATATATCGTATCCGACGTATGAGGGACAATTAGATCAATTCCTAGGAACTGACAGCTCAGACTCCAGCACATATCATTTGATTATATTGTTGAAGGCTTTGTGCAGAACCAATCACAATTTTTGAGGGGCCGAATACAGAGACCTAGTGCACTACTTGCCACGCTCTGTTGATGTTGATTTCAAAATTTTTAAAATTCTCCTAGATCATTTGCCGTCCAAGGATATAGAAACCAGGCTGTGCTGCTATTTACCCCTAGATAGAGGGAGAAGAAGGGGATTAATACCATTAACAAGGTTATTAGCACGTAAGTGAATGTAATGGATTCGACTGGAATTCGAACTCGGTTTTCCGATTCGTCAATCCGTGCTGCTATCCATCGTGTTTCAAGTATGGTCAACCATACAGAACATTACACAGAACACACACACACATATATATATATATATATATATATATATATAGAATATTTTGTGTTTGTGTGTGTGTGTGTAAAAAAATTGTGTGTGTGTGTGTGTAGTGTGAGTGTGTGTGTGTGTATATATATATATATATATATATATTGAAATTAATTTTATTAGCAAGGTTCTATTCAAAGTTAATCCATTGAAAATGAACAAAATATTAGACATTTGATAGTAAGACTCGAATCATTTTTTCTGGTTTAATATCCTTTAAATCAGATTATTATATGATTTCATAAACTCAGATTAAACCAAAGCCAAGAATATCCATTATCATTATCCTATTATATCTAGTTACTTGGAAACAGTCAATATGCTATTCAATTTTTCTCGTATATCTGCGCCATCTTTCTTGTTTTATCTCGTAGAAACAAAACATTCAGCTATTATTATAGACGACTAAACATAGCTAATAAATCTTTCATGACCTTAGGCGCTCTCCTGTGTTGGGAAATGCGTGTTCTCATCTCCACAGGACCAGTGTGTTTACTTAAACTTTGTACTGTTTGCTCCGATCGACGAAGCATACATAAACCTAAAATATTTTCCCCCAAAGCCAAATAAATTCACTGGGATAAAATAATAAACGTAAAGATGCTGAACACTTAACACTTACTGATAATTTTTACTTATGCGTTGAGTCACTTCAGGAAATGGCCAACCAAGTCTTTCCACAATTTCCTCTCCCTTCATATCTCGAATCATTGTTTTCCCCTAACTATACTTCCCACATTCTGTTTTCGAATCAATTTTCACCAGTTCATTAGGCATTCTCCCCGGTATTTCTTTATGCAATCTTGCTTCTAATATATTAGGTATCAAATTCTCTAGACTTTTCTTACTTCTTTGTTGTAGAAATTTCAAATGCCTCTTTTTTATTCTAAGTACGTCTCATTTGTTTAACCATTTTTCCTTCAAACTTTCTCGTTGCTCTCATGTTCTGTCCACGGTAATATCAGCAACATTCTATGAAATCACACATCCGTTACCACAATGGTCCCCATTGTCTATGACGCCATTTTTCAACATTTATTCCAGTATAAGAAAACTGATATTGCATAGAAAATTAGTTTTATCTACTTTGTAAACATTTTCTTGGTTTGGAAGGCAACATTTGCCGTCCCAATGTAACTTTGTCTCTCAGGGTCACAATTTTTGTCCTCTCTAAAAACACAACCCAGTTAATTAAATTCCTCTTCTTTTTGTATTTACATTTCAAAATTGGCTGTGTACTAGAATACTTAAGCGAAGATGAACAGTAAATGTCTAGTATTAAGTTGCTCATATAAACACCATAACCCTTCTTGCTGGTTATGTTTTACAATACTTTTCCTTGATTAGTTATTCATTAAACCGTTATTACAACATAAATGAAATAATATATATTTTTTTCTAATACCATAATATAGACGAAACTCGAAACATATTGAAAATCGAGTAGTTACACAGGGATCTACTTAACAGGGGTAATATTTGAGCCTCTTTGCAAAAAATAATAATAAATAAATAAATAAATAATTCAAAAGTAAAAGACGCAGTGAACTGAGATGTTCATTCGTCTGTAGAAATCTCCAGACGGTTCCATTTCTAATTATCATATTTACAGGCACTGTGACATCTTTGTAACAGTGCTTTCGTAACAATGTAATTACAGAAAATAAAAAAAATAAAAAAAACGCTTCTGGCTCTTTCCTGACAACATTGTTGATATGCAAAGTCAGGGTGTGCGGAACATAAATATATATATTGCCAAATACGTGTTGGAATCAATGATAGGTATTGTTATTAAATCATTGGTTCACACTGTTGG
The DNA here is from genome assembly GCA_903632075.3 of Acanthosepion pharaonis. Classification (NCBI taxonomy): domain Eukaryota; kingdom Metazoa; phylum Mollusca; class Cephalopoda; order Sepiida; family Sepiidae; genus Acanthosepion; species Acanthosepion pharaonis. The sequence goes on from CAHIKZ030002967.1 coordinate 36,356, forward strand.
CTTATTTTTCAATTAATCTTTTTTCCAAAGATATATCTTTTTACTGTGCACGTGTCTTGTTTATTTTGCGAATACGGAATATTTTAATATTAACATATACAGTAAAGAAGATATGTCCAGATAATTATGTCAAGTACATCGAGGAGGCATTGCCGAATATCACTGCAGAATGTCTAATATAAAAAAAAAACAACCATTCTGAGAAAGAAATGTTTTAATAACATATTAATTTAAATAGAATAATGTGATTGCTAAACGCGCCAAGCCCGTGATCATCATTTTATGTTCAGGAATTTTCTACGACTTATTTAATTCAAGAAAATTATATTTGGTGCGGTTTACAATGGTATCAAACACTATAGCAGTCTACCTCATATACTACAAATAGTATTCGATCTACAGCACTATCTACACTATAGTTTATCTAGCAGATTGTTGTCTCGTAAAAATGCGACTTCTGTTTCTCAGTCAATATAACACGTCTATAAAAAGATTTTCATAAACATTTTAATCTGAAGCAATCTTATCCAGGTATTTGAATTTGTTCCGTATACACCAACCCGATACTTGATATATATATATATATATATATATATATATATATATATATATATAATTTATATTTCGGCAGCAACTCTTTCTTTTAAAATTTTTTCGTTAAACATGACGGACAAGAAAAATTGAATTAATGTTTTTTTTTTCTTTTTTCTTTTTTTTTTTACTTTCAATTATTCTTACATCTTTCCGTTTGGTGGGGATGCGAAAGTACTAAAACTATCCATATCGTTCATTGTCCAACATCAAACTAACGAAGAATGTTTAGGTACTTAGTTTGAGTACAACAAGAAATTCAGTTATCCATATGGTAGAAATGAGAGAGACACGTTTTCATAACATATCTGCTTTTATGTGTATTTGTTTATATGTTTATGCAAATGTATGTATTCGTCCTGGATATGATGATTAACTACATCAGACACAAAACGAAATCTGATCTGAGCAACGCGGAACCGCCACTTAATTACTGTCTTTCCCAGATCCACCCTGACCTGGGGTGGTCGCAACGGTTAGCTTCCCAGCCACGCGCAAATAGTTTACTCCCAAACTGTGTTCGAAGCACTATGGATGTATAAATATAAATTTTAATATTAAAAATACCAGCAATACATTTTGGTAAACCACAATATTACCAGACAAGACGTTGTCATGGATAGTGGCTCGGCTAGAGGAATTGGAGTGCCGTGTTGAATCCCAGTCGAAACCATTACATTCACTTACGTGCTAATAATTGGGAAAGGTATGAATCCTCCTCTTCTCCTCCCAGCTATAGGTAAATAGCAGGGCCGACCAGATTCTATAGCCTTGGATGGCAACCGCAGAAAGAAATGGCAACTTATTGCAGGAAAAAAATCTGCCTCATCATTCATGTATTATTAGATACATTATAGCCTATGCGTGTATCACGCATGACACTTAAATGACTGGTATATTCTTGAATCAAGAAAAATAATACTATCAAGAAATTATGGAAAAAAATATTAATATGTATTCTATTCATACAAACCTATCCTAATAACATTGTCGGCATTAATTCACCCGCTGTGTTTGTTGAATCGGAAAAACAAAACCAAAAGTAAATATTTTGTTTTGAACAAAATAAAAATATTTTCCCTGTCATGAAGGTGATGACAGACGTATGATATATAATCATGCGTATCTTACACTCTTATCATTTATTCAGGATTTTTTGTCAATAACTTATGAATCTATTTAACAGTAGCAAAACATGTATACAAGCATCGATCATTTGAATTAATATTTTACAACCTGACAAAAAAAATATCAACATAAAAGGCTGTGTCATGAACGAGATCACACCTAACTGAAGAATATTTAAAAATAAACAGAATTCGCTTACGACATATCAAGAAAACATTAAAACACTTTGAGGATATTAAAACAATATCTGCCTATTAAATGATTCACCGTTTATTTCGCGTAAGACAGCTCTAGCAAGACAAAGTACAGCAACTCAAGGTGGCTTCCGTTGCATAATTCGGAATATTTCGACAGATGTAGAACAATGCCGTCTTCATAGCTATCACAACTCCATAATATTTGTTACTACATGAGATTGCGTGCGAATAGACATCTCCCTCAAATGAGATTTGGGATAATGTCCGGTGTCCGGGTTAGACAAATCATTCTTCAAACGTCTGCGCACTGCTCGACAATACAGTTCTTGACGAAATGAAATTTTTCTGTGTCGACGTCATTTGCTGATGACGCGTTTATACAGATACAAGCCATGATGCATGATCATACATTTATATATTTATGGAATATCGCTTGCTTGCACTTGCTTATTTGACAACTGAAATCCATTATCTGAGAGGTGTGAGCTATACGCAAATCGTACCCTCATGCGGAAAAGTAGAGGAAACCGCGACATATCGAACAAGGCCGTACGTCACCAATCGTCAGATTGAATTAGCGACATCACACATCTGGTTCAAGAACTGTATGATGGCATAGTATGCTTTCTGTTTCTATATGGAACCTCAGGAACCCCGGTCTAAGGTGCTGTCTATGCGTTTGTTACCCTCTACTATGCGGATCTGAATGTATGGTTTCACCACAGACAATTCCTTTCAGCCGACTCTAATCACGATAATTCAAGACCCATTATAAACTACAATATCGCCCAAGGCCAGTGATATGGTCTTTGATAATATTTACTTGGAAACACATGGCATTAATTATCCCCACAATTCCACTGTTTCGATCAACCAAACTCATCTTCCAGCTGACAATGCAAATATCAGAGTAAAAATATTTTTATATGTGGAAATTTCTATGATGTCAACGTATACCAACTATCTTTGCAAAATATTTTCCCAAACCAGTGTAAAATTCATAGTAGTCTATGGTAAATGATTCCAAGAACACAGGATAATTACTTGCTCAAAAATAAAGAATAAAAACACTTATTACGATTATTTGAAAAATATGCATATGCAGAAAACATATTTGCCAATAGATTTAAAATAGGAAATGTAAATGACTATATAATAATAAAAAATATGAGGAATGAAGGCGAAAATTAGAAATTAACAAAAGGAAAAGAAAAACGTATAGAATCATTGAAAAGACCAATGCTGATTGCAAACATTAGAAATCGTCAAGATAACACGATTATAAGAGAAAATGAAGATAAGTTTAACGGAAATGGTTAGTAAATATGAATAGAGAACAGACCAAATGGAAAATGATTAAGGTAGGCTGGATACATAAAGGAGAAGATATGGAGGGAAAGATTGGTTTTCTAAGACGGTATCAAACGCAGCTGATAAAACCAGAAAAAATATTAGATAGTAATGAATTCATTTAAGACATGACAGCGAATTGCGCAGGTTGGACTCTCATGGAAGGAATTGGGAAAAATTTTATTCCAACAATATACATATATGTAGATAGAGAGATCGATATGTGTGTTTGTGCGTGTACAAAAATGAAATCACATTTTTTGGCTCGGTCTCGCTCGCAATAATGCCTAGTACACAGACACCACATTGGTTCTTGAAAACAGTAGAAAGTGCTTGAATAAAATAATTAAAATAAATAAATAAATATAATAACTCAAAATTTATTCATAATTTTCCTCCCAACAGATTCGCATACACGAATATTATATATATATATATATATATATATATATATATGATCTATCACTGATATTGAGCACTTTAACCGATAAATATATGCACTTAAATATATATATATATATATATATATATATATATATATATATATATATATATATATACAGAAAACAGATCACTTTAAGGTTCCATTATAATAACTTATTTTACTAGACCCTTTTAATGGACGCGGGATCATCAGATAGCACTTCCAAAAATGAAACGAAAAATGAAATGAAAATTGATGGGTAGTCAAAGTTTTTGTAATTTAACAGAGAGTGTAATAAGGAGTGGTTAGAGAGACATGGTAGAGTTTAGAGAGAGTTTAATTTAATATTCCTCTCAATCATACTTAGTATTGGGGGAGGAGGAGTGACCAGACCTTGACCTATTTAAATGGTTAACTTAACGAAAGTGATATATTGAAATGGGAGGGGAGAAGAGAGAATAGGAAAAGGAAAAAGGAAAAAGAAAGAAGGCGGAAGTAAAGACAAAGAGGCTTTACATATGAAGGAGAGGGGTGGTAAGTTTTGGCAATTTATGTTAAAAATAGATTTTAATGTTTGATAGTAATTTCGATGTCTAAAAAATCCACGAAGAAATTAATTTGATGTTTGCTAACAATTTAAATATTTAACTTTTTTACAAATAATTTAGGGATTTAATATAAGTTAAATACTGTATTTATTAACACATTCATAGAGAACACATTAAAAAAGTTTTGAACTCTAACAGTTTGTTACCCGACCTAAAGTACTCTCTTAATATTGTAAAAGACAGAATCTAATTTATGAATGTAATTTGTACATGTGTAATGTGTTAAATTTTGAAAAAAAGGAATATAATCTAACGAAAAAAAGGAAATATATATATATATATATATATATATATATATATATATATATATATATATATATATATATATATATATATTGATGCAGACAAGTTTTGTCTACTTATTTTTGTAAATTCTTTTCATATCGTCTGATAAGTTTAATAACATTATCATTCTATGACGAAATAAAATCACCATATTGATACAAATTTTTTAATGCTATCCAAGCTTTTGGCTTACATTAGCTATTGTCAAACCTTACAATTACATTACAATACATTAAACAATAAACGAACAAAACAATAATTATAAATACTCACATACATATATATATATATATATATATATATATATATATATATATATATATTTTTTTTTTTTTTTTGAAAAAAATATATACTTTTCAGAAATGCTATATTTATATTTATGTTGACTTTAATATTCACTTTTATATTTACACACACAAAAACATATATGCGGACGAGTGTTATTTGTTAGGAAGTTTGCTTGTTTTCGGACGTGATCGAGATCGATCCCAGCTTGCGGCACTTTTCGAAAGTGCGTTAAAACCATACCACGTGTTGTTAATGAAAATGGGTAGACGGAACCCTTGTGGCCCGTCTACAGTTGGGCTAGCACAAAGTCACCCATCATCGTGGCTGAGGGTTTGAGCGTGCTGCATTTGTTTAAATTGTTGATCACGCTAGATAGCACTCTTTCTACAGAAACTGTAACTAAGGTCTGCTCAGCATAGTTGCAGTATAAAGAACAGGAGGGCTTTATGTGTGTTGAGCAAACACAAGTGTACCTGAGCGAGCGTCGGCAACAGGGATTGGCTAACCACTCTAGTAGACGGGTATCCTCGAATGGACGGATATTATATAGATGACGGCCAAGTAATGAATGTAGTTACTTTTCACCTCACAGTATATTTTGTCTATACCCATATTGGAGTTGACGCTCCTTTTATTTTAAACATTTTATTTATTTTAGTCAACCGACTTGAATATTCGACAAATTTATTGAAGAAAAATATGTCAGCAAAAGGAAGAGCTCGACATTAAAATTACAACTTGGACTTTTATAAAAAAAAAAAAAATCTAACATGAACAAAAATGTAAATAACTGGAAGATGACACTGAAATGCGAAAGAGCATTGGTAAAACGATAGGTGCCTTCCAAAAATCTAAGCAAAGTATTAAGGAATGGGAACATTTCGTTAGACACAAAGAAATGTTACTGAAATAATATTTATTATCAGTCCACCTTCATGACAGTAAATGCTAGACAATCAACGCAAATATGAAATAGAAACTAAAGGCGATATAATTGTGGTTCGACAGGAAGATACTTCGAACACAATGGACGGAATATGTGAATAATGATGACGTTTTAGAGAAAATGAATACAAAACTTAGCATTAGTAAGTGTGTTGAATTTTATAGGATAAATAACGAGGAAAAGGTGTTGGAATATTTGATACTGACTGTTCATTCTGAAGGCAAGACGGACAAATGAAAACTTGCTTTGAATCTTAGGTTAGGGATTAGGGCAGATGAAAAAAATGCAAAAGTGCTACAAAAGTCAGAAAATTTTGTAGAGTAACGATCGGCAATGTCTTGAATATACAATTTATACGGAAGAAGAATATCTTATTTTAATATTACTGGTGTTTACATTGTTAAAGTTTAGTATTTCATATTCTTCTTTAAGGTAGTGAAATGTAGAAGCTAGCATTAAACACCCTACTTCGTAATAATACAGCATGCATGAATATGTGTATAAAATCACCAGTATGAAGTAATACGGTGATATATCGTAGGAGACGATCTTAATGCTCATCAAATTGCCAGTCAGATAGACGAGGTTTTAAGGATTAAACTTCGTACGAAATATATATATATATATACTAAAATATTAAAAAAAAAAAAATTATCCAAGGACCATTGAAACATTTCATCACATTATTATGATACGTACATGCAAACATAGATGCATACATACATACTAACACACAAACACGCACACACACACACACACACACATATATATATATATATATATATATATATATATATATATATATATATATATATGTATATATATATATATATATATATATATATATATATATATATATATAATTTAATGAAAACAGACCTTTTTAATGTACCATTACAATAATTTATTTCACCAAAATCCATTTTAAAGGATTTCGGATCATCAGGTAACTCTGCCAACAATGAAATGAGAGGAAAAATGTGATTAGAAATTGATGGGTAGTGTAATTTTGTAATTAAATAGGGAGGGTGAAGGTGGCGGTTAAAGAGACAATACAAAATATAGGGAGGGTTAAATTTACATCTCTCTTAAATAAGCTTTATATTGGGGTAGGAGGAGTGACCTAACCTTGACCTATCTATATGGTTAAAGAAAACGGAAGTGATATGTAGGAATAGTGAGGAAAGGAAATAAAGTAAAAGGAAAAAGAGAAAAAAAATGAAAAAAAGCAGACGTATCCAAATGAGTTTTATGGCAAAAGAGGGAGGGGGAGGAAGTGTAATATATATATATATATATATATATATATATATATATATATATATATATATATATATATATATATATATATCCTTTGTAGCTTTGTTTTCATTTACTTTTTCATAGATGTTATCATCGATAATGAGCTCTCTCATCTTCTGTTGGTAATTGTGTTTATCCATGATTCAATTCTCTGGCCCTTAACAGGAGTAGATATCTGGATGTTTTTGTTGTTAGCTACTTCTTTTAGGGCTTTGATGTATCTTCGTGTAAGTGCGGTGTCGTTCGTATTTTGTGTGTAGCTGTGAATAGGCCCTTTGGTAAAATCGGAGTCATTTTGGTCATGATTTTTAATTATGTAATTTGTGGTGTCATATGTTGGTATTCCAATGACAAATTTCTGACCAAAGCTGAGTTCTTCTTGTTGCGCATCCGATAGTTTGAATCTGGATAAGTTTGTTATTAGGTCTTTTCTGCCGACATTGGACCATTTTCTATTATTAATGAGTTTACTGAGTTTGTTTTGCAAAATACGGACTTTCTTCTAATTATTATAGTTCATTGATTGTTTTACTTCATTCCGTTCGTGTTTTTGTAGGCGTCTGCCTGTCATATATGCCTTATGGTAAAGAATGTCTTCTTTTTCTTCGAATTCCTGTATTGAATTTTTCGAAAGTTCATGGACATAAGGAGGGAAAATATGAAACGAATCAGTTGGTATAATCCGAGCGATTTCTAGTAAAATAATATACGATTTTAAATATTCAATATTATAATTTCAAACTGACTCACAAAGAGCGCTCAATGTTTTATTTTCTCCCTTAATACCTCCCCGGGTTTGTTCTCTCAGGTCTCTTGCTTTCTTTCCCCAGCAATTGTTTTTAACAAACTGAACTTACACCAAGAACAGTTTGAAAAATCCTGTGATTTTTAATTTTAAAATTGCGGGCGAAAATGATAATTCACTGATAGTATCTTAATTCCAATTGTATAACATATATATATATATATATATATATATATATATATATATATATATATATATATATATATATATGTGTGTGTGTGTGTGTGTGTGTGTGTGTGTGTGTGTGTGTTTGTAGAAAGAAAAGTGATGAGAGAGATAGAGTGATAGAGACAATAGAAAATAAAAGGTGAGAGATTTGTAGCGATAATGCTTTTGTACTATATAACGTGTCTTGAATGTCTATATGTACTGAAAATCAACCAACCTAGTCATCGAGTGTAATTCCTATATACGATCTGTTATTGTTAAAGATGCTAGAAGAATGTTCGTCTCACTGTCCTTCCCATCTCCCATCAGTTAGTTTCTGACTCCCCTGCTATAATTTGATTTCAAAAGTGTCAGATCAGTCCGAAAATTGAATATTGCTGCCATATCTTGGATAGAGCTTTCTGGTATTCACTTGCCTGTCTTGGCAGAGTTCAAAAGACCCTACGCGGTTTTGGGGGTGGTTAATTATTATTTCCCTTCTGCAGTCATCCCGTAGATGAAACGCCGCTAGCCTCTCGCTACTCTGTCGCAATATACAGGACAGGTTGTTCTGACGAGTTGAATTACTTAGTTCACCATTCATGACCTTTGCAATTGGGACTCGACTTTCCACGTACAGAATTGTGAATTATCCCAATACGTTCCGTATTCCATCAATACAAAGAAAGTTTTATTTGAACAGCTTCTTCCCAACAACTGCTGGTTTGCGGAACAGAGTCCCGGTAGCTTGTTTTCCCAATCACTACAATCTTGTCTTGTAGTCTAAGGTTAAGAATTATCTTTCCTACTCACCTCATAAATTTCACTTCTTGCCTTTTATTACGTGCATACAAAACCACACTGACATTATAAAGTAATCCAGAAAGTACACGATATGATAATACCGGAAATTAAAAAAAATGTGTTTAATCCAGGCATCTCAACGGTATCCATATGATGTACAAAATTAAGTCTTAATAATTGTACTTCTTTCAAAGAGAGCAGTGATGTGTGTTCATCCCAATCTACATTCGCTCCGCCATACATTTTAAAGATACTCCTTAAAGATTTTTGATTTATCTCCACGATTTATTTTCATTTAGCTTTTCATCTGGTGTTCGATTTAATGAGTGATATTATTTTGTAAATGTCCTAGTTATTGATATTTTACGGACGAAATAATTAAACAAGGTAAATTCGTTCCTCTGTGATGTTTCAATGATGACAAGATACCGTGGCGACAAGTATCGCCACCCATCCTTTAGATTTCGACACAGCAGTGAAATATTCAAATTTACGGCATAGAAAAGGACGTCAAGAACAGTGTAGGAATAACTAGAAAAAAATCAGAAAGGCGCTTACTTGAAACAGAAGTTAAAATGTGAAAGGTCTATGATAAAATTGTTGTATCCTTAAAGAGGTTGCAAACAGACATAGGTGGAACTCGAGTGAAGGAACAGCAACACGCGTAGATGGAAGAAAGTGATTTTTTTTCTTTTAAAGAGAATACACTGCTGAAAGACAGGAAATCGGGTGGCAGGCAATGAATTCTTGAAGCAAGGATATTTACCTTACCTCCCCGTGAGACAGGTTGTGACACAAGGCTTTTTTTTTAATACGGGGCAAAAGTAAGCACGTATGCCCAGGAAAAAAAAATACCCGTATACACGGGGTCGGGTAGCTGTCTACCATCCATCGTCTATGTTCATCTCTGACCGAAGGCAGAGATTTCGACCATCACAGCTGGGAACGAATCTCCAACGAACAAGGATATTTATCTCATTTCCCCATGAGGAAGGATGTGGCCCCAAGACCGTTTTTTAGTGTGGAGCAAAAACGAGCCTGTAGGCTCTGACAAAAATTCCCTGTAGAATCAGTTAGAATAGGATGGATTTTGTATACAAAATGCCTCTACGAACATTTTTTCACGCAATTTTTGTGCAAAATACATGTAGGTCGAGGAGAAAAAATTACTGTCCAAATCATATGCCATGTACTTTACGAACATAACTCTTCGGGCTAACATTCTCGGCTAACATGAAGTCGAAAGACTTTATTTAATTCATTGCTAGATCTACTGCTACAATAATTGGATAACTGTATCGTGCAAGACATTTTTATATATCTTAAATATCTATAAATCTACCATTCGCCCATGCATATAATATTGCTGCCATTTATGGTCAGGTGCTCTCCCCATATATCAAGTGATATTTAACAAAATCCCCAAATAATGTGCAATATTATTGGTCCTGATCTGGTGTCTCTACTTCAGTTAATATTCCGACGTCATCATGCTCTCATCCTGTGCCTTCCCTATAAATATTTCTGTAGCATCTCTTCGCATGATCTCCGAGCCTTGTTACCTGGACCTTATGAATATAAGCGCAATACCAGACTGGCGACGACGTCTCACCAATATTGATTTGAGTTGGCAAGATATAACCGTAAGTTCTATGTTAATAGCTTCTTTTGTTGCCCTTCTCGACTATGGAACACTCTTCTGGCGGCACGCTCTCCAGCCAAATTTACTTTTTAATGATTTAAATGCAATGTCAATCGGTATTTATTGTCCTTCTGATTACTTTTCTTTTCCTCTTACTCGTTAATAAATTTAATATTTTCTGATACTTTCATGTCTAGTTTCTGTCTTAGTGGCTTTAATTGAGATGAAATCGATTCAAAAATTAGTCATGCTTCTCCACAGCTTACTACATTTATTGCTGTAAGAAACACTTAATGGCTTCTTTATATATCGTTATCCTTTTGAGTACTGTTCTATCAACAGTTTACCCAAACGCATGAAATACATTGCACTCTGCATTTCTCTTCATATGCCTAGTGAGTGTCAAATTACCGATGACTTCTCTCCCCATGATGTGTTCCCCAAATCTCAGATGTTGTTATTATTATTATTATTATTATTATTTCACGGAACATGCAATACAAATCTCAGTGAGGTAAATTAGCAATACACTGCAACCTGCTGCATCAGCATTATAATTGAAATATGTCAGATTCTCTAATCCACATATACCAACATATTTGCATCATCGCTGGCTTTTAGGGACAGTTCTTCTAAATATTTACACAAATTCTTTAAGCACATGAAAGACTGTTTTCCTACGCTTAGCTTGTCTTAAATACCCTGTGATTCTTACTTTAATTATGTCTTCTTTCTGAATAACGTCTCCACAAAATTCATGATGTTTTGTGTTGATTGTTCCCCGGAACTTAGAAGGGAAAAATAAGACAGGTAAAATTCGCGATATGCTGGGAAGTTTTTCATCAACTTTATGATGTGAATATCCGCATACAGATTTAATACCACAAACGGTGCCATCGGATAGTGTATTGAAAATATATAATAGTAATAACAGTAATGCTAACAAAAGCAATGAAAACAACAACGCCAGGAGAAAAAAAAATATTTTGCTGCGAGTGAGAATAGTGATAAGTTTGAAATGATTGGGTTGTTTTATTTTTTATATGATATTTTCTACTGCCCAAAACAACCACAATAGCATGAATAATGAAAGGCTGCGTATGGCGTGTTGAAAACGAGAGATGAAGGACTTCGAGCCAATGAACTTGGGGAGCGAAATAAATGACTGTGGCAGCTAACGTAAAGTAAGCGGTATCATCAAAGGATAAGCCTAACTTTTCATGTTCGTACGGATACGTTTGCTTCATTGAAGCTGACAAATTCAATTCTCGCTGTTATTAATATTTCGCTATGGCTTTTCTTCTTGCGCTTTCTACTTCTTTGCATTTTACATTTTCTTCAGCATTAGCAGAAGTGTCAGCCTAATCCTTATCAACAACTTCTCATCACGCCTTGTGGTTAATTCTCCTGAGACAAGTGACAACAAGTCCCGTCAAAAATTTCAATAAATTACACACTCGTTTTACTGACATACCGCGTTGAAAGACCCGTTCTCGTATAATCACCGAAGGTTAAGCAACGGCGAACCTGGTGTCCACCTAGATCCTGCTTGGAGATGCAGATGGTGTAATGGATAACGGATCGTAAATGGCAAAACCGACTTTTAATTCCAGTCCTTTTCGCTATATTCACTTAAGTGCAAATAAGCTTGCGAAAGATATGAATTTTCTTATTTACCACAGCTATGGGTTATTAGTAAAGGTTTTATCAGTAAAATCATTGCTGTCTTCCAACAAATTCCTACAATATAGAAATATCTTTCCTGGCTGTAAATGACCAGCGAAAGATTGATAAACCGTTAAAAAAAAAATCAGATACTTCAGCTACACACTTCTTCTTCTTCTTCTTCTTCTTCTTCTTCTTCTTACTCTTCTTCCTCTTCTCACTCTTCCTCTTCTTCTTCTTCTTACTCTTCTTCTTCTCACTCTTCCTCTTCTTCTTCTTCTTCTTCCTCTTCTTCTTCTTCTTCTTCTCACTCTTCCTCTTCTTCTTCTTCTTCCTCTTCTTCTTCTTCTTCTTCTCACTCTTCCTCTTCTTCTTCTTCTCACTTTTCCTCTTCTTCTTCTTCTTCTTCTTCTCACTCTTCCTCTTCTTCTTCTTCTTCTTCTATATTTTGTGTTCCTTCAAGACTTAGGCGGTCTTATTAACTTTTGACTTTTTACCATCTCTCACACCCCACGTTCCGCCATCCATTCCGATAAGCTCGTCAAGAATAATACCCATTTTACTTTCGATATGCCCCTCGAATATCAAATAGTCCAGCTCCACTTACCCAGTTATATGTTCCTGAAATTTCAGCCGTTTCTTTCTGATTCTGGATATACGTATCCTTTCTGTTTTCATTTTACAGAAGAATTCCTCGTAACTCACATGTTCCGACCATTGTCTTCTCAGCATCCGTCTGCTGAATCTCATTTCTACTTTAACCAGACTTTTCTTAATCTACGAGGAAAACGTCCAATATCCACTATCATTTAGGATATTAATATAACATAGAATTTCAGCACACCTTTCTTTGTTTCTTCTTTGTACTCAGTCTTTGGAATGCATGTTTTTCGATTAAAATTCGCGTCCGGAATCACGGCAATAAACTAAATGCTATTTGCCTGGAATCATACTTAATAAGCCATTATTGCACAATTGACATTAATGGTATATATCATCATCATTACCATCAATGTGGGTGTGGCTGTAGTTCCCTCCAGGTGTCACAGTGTCGTATCAACGTCTGAGTCTCTGTTATAAATCTTTTAGTCCACAAAGTAATGTTGTCAGCCCAGTACTTCCTCTGGCTGTCTCTCCTTTATTGCCTGAGGTGATACTTTGTAGGATGGTTGTCGGAAGATTGTTGGCTTTTGTTTTCTGGCCACACCATTTCAACATCCTCTTCTTAACGATAGTAATAATGGATTGTTACAGGCCTGTCACTTGTAAGACCTCATGACCACAGTCAAAAACCTAATGAATTAACACAGGTATCTAAAAAAATTGTAATTAATACGGGAAATTCGAATATACATTGGCAAATAGAAAGTTAACTTCCAGTAGCTAAGCAGTGTATTAAAACATTGAAAAGAAATTAATTATAAACAAAGAAATGTTACAGAAATATTTTGTAACATCAGTTCTCATATAGGGTAGTGAATTCTTGACACTCTCCTCGTTGATGAAGAAGAAATTTGAAGCAAATGATTTATTGTTCGACAGTAGGATACTGTGAAGTTTTAAAGAAAGAAATTATACACATTTAAATTCATGCGAAAGGACACCAGCAAAAGACACTAGAAATTTCTAGGGTACATAACGAGGAAGAAGACTTGGAAAACTTGATAAAAATAAGATAAATTGAAGGTAAGAGGCATAGTGAATACAACGCATAACTTAGCTAGCGAACTTGAGTATATGACAGAATAAGGTTTATGAGTGATATAAAAAAGACAAAATTTATTAAAAGCTATAAACGACAGAAAATTTTTGAAAGCCATGGCCGCCATCTTCCTGGGTGGACACAACACAGAGACAACTAGCAGAAGAATTAATATAGGAAATATAAAATTAATACTGGACATTTATTTACATTTTGCGGTGAGACATTGATTGGCTGACATTTATTGGTTCAATAGTTCGCCATTCTATTATTTCGTTATGTAATAGATGAATATCAGAATGTTTGTTGGTAACAATTAATTAATAGAAATGAGATAATTTATTTGAAATTAATATTGTTATCTCAATAGTAGTATGTAGGTATATGTATTCCTGACTAAATGGTTAGTATAAGTGTTCCTTTCCCAAGGCCCATGCTCGAATCTCACCAAAATCGATTAGTCAAAGAGATGTCTTACTGATAACATTATCCAAGAGGGACAATGCCAGCATATAGCGTTATCGAGAATTAGAAATCCTTACCAAGTGTAGAGCCCAAGAGACTCTGCGAATTTGCCTTCACGCCGCTGTGCCTGTAAGTATTCAAAATTCTACAATTTATTAGCATATTTTGTTTTTTTTAGCGTTGGTTACGAATCTATCTACAGAAAGGGTAACTTTAAAAATAACATTTTTACCTGTCTGAAAATCAGATGGCTGAATCGGCCTAAAAACGCAAATTACTGAAATTCTTAGCAGAGAGATAAATAAGAATAAATAAGTTCCAGGAATACGTAATCTACCACAGGCGGACCTAGTAAAATATTATTTAGAATATAAATATTTACAAAATCAAACTTTATTCTCACAATCGTATGTGGGTAATAGATGTAGCGTGAAAGTATAACATGAGGAATGTCGGAGATCTTAAATGGAGAAATTATAAAATCATGTATATCTGTTCATCTGTAGATGGAGGTGAAATCGTGTCACCATGAAAGAAGTCAAATAATAGATTCGCTATAATAGAGTGAAACTACAGTGAAAAAACACGCCAATCGATAAATGAAGCAGAGATTGCAGGAGGAATTCAAAAAGAAATAAGAGACAGAATGTCCACTCTAGATTTACGCGGAAACTCAGTGGTATTCCAGCTGTCCACAAGTTTACGCAGGATGTATGACGTTCATAGGATGTGAAATTATTAAGTTCTCAAAACAAGAATGTATATTTCAAACAACAGGAGATAGGCGTAATAAGCCTGAGTATATGGCGTCTGAAAATTTATGATCAGCAATATTTTTTCAGGTTAAAATAAAATAGAAAAATTATCGATTTTAGGGTTTGAATTTCTATGATAAATAATTATCGTTATCTACACAATTTCTATTAGGACTATTGTTCTGAACTATTTTGTTGCTGTCACAACGTTTTGGCCGCTGCGAGCTCCAGCGTTCAGCATGTGTATATCGAGGTGGGTAATCTACAAGGAGGTCTAAACTGAACACTATTTAATCTACGGGGGTAGTCTTCTCTAGTTCCGCTGCCCATATCTAGACATGGTTCAGTTCAGAATTCACTGTAGGTTACCCAGTCGATATACACCTGATGAAGGCTGAAGATTACAAAAAACAGAAACGTTGTCGTAACAACAAAGATGAGATCAATATTCTGAATATAAATGATGGAGTTAATAGTTAACTTTTTTGTCAATTAAATATCTAGGAAATATATACGAATATAAAACAATGTCCTTTGAAATGGTGTATATGAATAATCATGATTAGTGTGGAAGATAAGAAAATTATGTAGAGGATAGATGTGCTAGGTGCGATTTGGTCCAAGATCGCAAGATACTAAGAATGTACTGGATTGGTCCAAGGTAATCACAATTTGAAAACTGTACGAAATAACTAAGAAATAACTTGCAGACTTTCAACAGCAACAGGAACTAAAATGAATCTAGAAGGGAAAATTATTATTTAATCAAGATTACATTAACCGAAGCTTTAGGAAGTAGTCACCCATTAATATTATGAAGAGAAATAGGTTTCTGCACTTGAGATATTTCACAAATTTCCATCAAAACTGACGCTGTTTTGACAATAAATGCCTCTTGTTTATTATAGGTAAACAGTATATCACCGACACCATTTTTATCGTCATTATTATTATTATTATTATTATTATTATTATTATTATTATTTTCTTTGATTTCTGGCGTTTACACATTTCTTTCCGGGTTCCGCCCAGGGACCTAAGGTTAGAAATGGCGTCATGACACTTTCCACTGACAAAAAAAAAATAAATAAATAAATTACATAGATAAAGCCCTTCGTAAGGTGTGGGCTGTACTTGTCAGAACAATTTTTTGTATCTCCTTGAGGCATGGACTTCCAGGAATCCCTTCAATTAGTCTACTACAATCTTTTTCAACCAGTCCTAGGGCACCAACTACAAAAGGGATTGTTGATGTTCCCATATGCCACATTTTCGAGATTTCTATTTCAAGGTCCTTGTATTTTGACAACTTTTTGAATATCTTCAAAGATACATTGCAGTCAGCAGGGACTGCCATATCAATAAGGAGGCACTTTTTTTGTTTGTGGTCTTTAATAACAATATCTGGCCGATTGGCTTTGATTGTTCTGTCAGTGTGTATTGTTTAGTCCCATAGAATTGTAACAGGTCCTATCTCCGTAACCGGGTCTGGGTGGTGTTCATACCATTTTTCTTTCAGTTTCCTTCCCGTAGAAGTTGCGGATTTTCCAGTGCAGAAATTGGTCAACTCTGTCATGCTGGGTTTTATATTCAGTGGGTGCCAACACCGTGCAACCTGTTACAAGATGATCAATCGTTTCTGGACACTTATCACAGAATCTGCATTTTGGGCTGACACAATATTTTAGTATATGTGCCTGATAATTCCTACTTAGAAAGCATTGGTCCTGCGCAGCAAGGATAAAACCTTCAGTTTCCGCTTCCCTGCACTACGTAGCCACTGATGGGTATTATTATTATTATATTATGATGTACACTCATTTCTTTAAGGGTCCCGACAAGAGTCTTAAGGTCAGAAATGACATCATGACATTTTCCACTGAGCATTTTGTAAAAAAAAAAATATTAAAAGAAAATCACACCTATTGTAAATAATAGTTTTTTTTTTTTGTCAGTTAAATAATTTTTGTTATATAGGAAATAAATAAGAATATAAAACAATGTCCTTTGCTATGGTGTATATGAATTACCATGTTTACATTAGACGTTATAGTAGTATGATTATATGAGGTAGATTTACTGGTCGTTACGGTGTGTAACGAGAAATGAAACAAATTGATACCCAGTTCACTCAGACGGTCTCCGATAAAGGTTTTCCCCAAGGATCTAGACGTGACTCCTAATTTTCCTTGGCTTCCAAATCCTTCAAACTTAAAACTACATAAAGCTCTGGGCAGCTGGCCATGTTTCCTCACAACTACCATTAATGAATGTAATTGTATCCTGCGTGGGGCTCATAGGGGTCATGACCAACGCGTTAATCTCGGCGAACTGACAAGGAAATCTATGGTTTTGAACGAGATATTTCCTGCAACACATCTTAATTCAAGAAGAAACACTATTTACGAGTTAATTGTCAATTTAAATCAGAAGCCACCAGAAAAATACCTGGTGTAGCATCACGGTAATAATAATAATAATAATAATAATTATTATTATTTTCCAAAACGGAATTTGAGTAAAAGTAGTGATGGAACATAAGCAGAATAAAATTTTCGAATATAGAATCAATAAACACTATATACAACAAATACCTCGGGATAATTGTCAGTAATAGCAAATTTAGTGTTGAAGATAAGAAAATCGAGCAGAGGATGTCTGTTCTAGGGGCGATTTCGTCCAAGATCGCAAGATACTAAAAAAACAAGATATTCACTTTAAAAAAAAGTGTCATATTCTTAATTATCCTAATCAATTCTAAACTTTCCTATGGATGTTATGCATGAAGTCCAAATCGTTCAGAATTTGTATAAACTACCAACAATCGAAAACCGTCTTCAGAGATAAACTGGCTTCATGAGAATGAATCCTTTATGTCTTAAAGAAGACAGTCATTAATCAAGTACAATTGACTGGCGCTAGAGAATCACAAACAGAGAACTGTACCAAATAACGAATAGATAACTTGCTAACTTTCAACAGCAGCAGGAAGTAAAATGAATCAGCAGGAGCTAACATGAAACTAGAAATGAAATTATTACATAATCAAGATGCTGACTTTCGGCATTACATTAACCAAAGGTTGAGGAAGGAATCACCCATCAATATTATAAAGAGAAATAAATTTGTACGCGTGAGATATTTCCGAAATTTCCAACAACATTGATGCAGTTTTGTCGATGAATGCCACATATTTAGTGTATGGAAACACATTATCTCACCTATACCGATTTTTTTATTATTATTATTATTATTATTATTATTATTAATAATAATAATATTATTATTATTATTAATATTATTAATAATTATCATTATTAATAATAATATTATTATTATTAATATTATTATTAATTACAAAAATATTATTATTATTATTATTATTATTTATTATTATTAATAATATTATTATTATTATTATTAATATTATTATTATTATAATATCATCATCATCATCATTCGATTTCTGCTATGGACACACTATGAAACCAAGTCTGCGGAAAGACCTAAGGCAGGTCGTGGTGTGTTGTTATGGCCACATTTCATGTTATTTTTTTTTTTTTTTTTTTTATCTCCGATGAAGTTTATATAGCGTTACATAGACAAAGTTCTCCTTAGTGTGTGTGCTGTACTTAATAAGACAATTTTCTGTATGTCTCTTAAGCTGGGGTTTCCAGGATTCTTTCAATGTGTTGTTTTGTTCCATTTTTTTATAATTCCAAGTGCACCTATTACCACTGGTATTATTCTTGTTTTCAATTTCCACATTTTTTCTATTTCAATTTCCAGGTCTTTGTATTTTGATAGTTTTTTCAAATTCCTTTGGTTGCTATGTTACAATCCGCTGGACAAAAAAAAATATCAATTAGTAGGTATATTATTTAAAATTTTTTTCTTTCTGGTTTTTGACAATAATGTCCGGCCTATTTGCTTCAAAATTTTTCTGTCTGTGTGGATGGTATAATCCCATAGAATGGTGACATCTTCTATTTCTGTAACCGGCGCTGGCCGATGTTCATACCAGTGTTTGCTTACACATTTTCCAAAGTGTTTGCACATTGTCCAGTGTAAGTATTTTTTTCTCTATCGTGACGATTTTTATATTCATTTTGGGGCAAGTATAGAACATCCTGAGATTAGATGGTCTATTGTTTCTTGGTATTTGTCCACAGAACCTGCATTTTGGATCCACATTATTATGTATGATATTTGCCTGAAAATTCCTAGTGAAAAAGACTCTGGTCTTGCGCTGCAAGAATAAAATTTTAAAATTATTATTATTATTATTATTATTATTTTTATAATTAATAATATTATTATTATTATTATTATTATTATTATTATTATTATTATTTCTGCTATGGACACACTACCTACCAAGTTGCGGAAAAGACCTAAGGCAGGTCGTGGTGTGTTGTTATGGCCACATTTCATTAATTTTTTTTTTTTTTTTTTTTTATCTCCGATGAAGTTGCTAGCGTTACATAGACAAAGTTCTCCTTAGTGTGTGTGCTGTTTAATAAGACAATTTTCTGTATGTCTCTTAAGCTGGGGTTTCAGGGATTCTTTCAATGTGTTGTTTTGTTCCATTTTTTATAATTCCAAATTGCACCTATTACCACTGGTATTATTCTTGTTTTTCAATTTCCACATTTTTATTTCAATTTCCAGGTCTTTTCTTTTTGATAGTTTTTCAAATTCCTTGTTGCTTGTTATTATTATTATTATTAATGTTTATTATTATTATTATTATTATTATTATTATAATTATTATTTCCCTTGACTTTTGGTTTATGCTCATTTCTTCCTGGATCCCGACCAGACAACTAAAGTCAGAAATGGCATCATGATATTTTTCACAGAACATTTTGGAGCAACAAATATAAAAAAAAAAAATCCCACATATTTTACATAGATAACGCTCTTCGTAATATGTGGGCAGCAATTGTAAAAAAAAAAATTATTTTTTATATTTAAAGGCAAAAGCTACCAGGAATCCCTCAACTATGTCTATCGGAATCTTTTCCAATCAATCCGAATCACCATCTACAGCTGGAATTGTTGATGTTTTCACGTACCATATTTTTGAGATTTGGATTTCAAAGTCCTTGTATTATGATAGTTTTTTTTTTTTTTTTTGAAGTTCTTCAAAGATACATCACTGTCTGCAGAGACCGCCATGTCAATAAGAACGCGCTTTTTTTTCGGTCTCTAATCACGATGCCAGGGCATTTAGATTTGTTTGATCTACCTGTGTGTATTGTGAAGTCCCATAAAATTTTTACAGGTCTTACCTCCATAACTGGATCTGGGTGGAGTTCATACGAATTTCTTGTTTATTATATAATTATTCTTTGTTAATATGTTTCTATCTATTTGAAGAATAAGAGATATAAAGAACAAGGTTGTACTACATTTCTTCTTCTTCTTCTTCCTCCCCTTCTTCCTCCACCTCCTCCTCTTCTTCTTCTTCTTCCTCCTCCTCCCGCCTTCTTCTTCCTCCTCTTCTTCTTCTTCTTCTTGTATCCCTTCACAACTTTGGGGATCTGTCTTTTGTAACTTTTTTGCAAATTCAATATGACTGTTATCTCCCCTAAATCATGTTCTGTCAAACGTTTATAGAAAATTGTCAGTGAAGGTATTCGCTGCTTACTTCTGTAAATCCGGCTCCCAACACAACAAGTGAACTTCAAACAGTGAAAGTCCTTATTCCTCATCACTGCCGTAGAGATGAAAACTGTCTCTTTCTGATGTTAATTATAAATATCATTTTTGTATTCTCAGGATCATTCTGCTAAATCTACATTTCTACTATCTGAAGTTCTTTCATCTGTGGGAAGATGTTCCAGCATTCGCTGCCATATACATAACACTTCGGTAAATTTTTCTATGATTCTCACAGAATTTACCTATTTCGTAATGCTTTGCTGAATTTTCATATATAGGTAAAGTAAAATCATCTTAAAGATGTTTGTAAGATGTTCATTTTTTCGCATTCTCTATTTCTGCTTGTCTTTCTTGCCAATTATTACTGATTTTATTATTTGCCACTGTTCCAGTATCAGTATTATTTCTTAACTGTACATGTCTTAGGTACCAAGGAAGATACTGCTTTCATATCACAAGGATCTCAGACTGACAGCAATTTTGAAGTATGCTTGCTGAAAGAAAACAAGGGTACTCAGTTTGTCAACGTGCTACAAGTGTATTTTAAACTAACTTGGTAGACATGTTCTTAAAACTTCATTCACATGAGCCCCAGTCACTTTTTGGGATGATTTTATCATTTTACATCGGCATTTACCACAATCTTGCAATCTCAGCCTTTAGTTCATAGTTGTATCTGATCTTTTCATTTTTCTTTGCCTATTATATTGTAGTCACGAGGTATGGATACATCAGTTATTTGGCATTTACTTTCGCTTGTGTGGAGAACGACTATATATGATCTTCGGTGTTCAATAAATCGATCTGTTTCAAATCAAAATCATTGGGTTGCTTTACTACTTCCATAAATTAGAATGGTAGTTGTTGTTGCTCTTGTTGTTGTTCTTTTTCTTTATCTTCTTTATCTTATTGTTAGTATTATTATTACTAATAATACTATCAATGTTATTGTTCTGTTTTCTTACTGCGGCTGCTTCTTTTGCTGTGTTCTTGCGGTCACAGCGTCATTGCTCAAGAGGTGTTTGATGTTTAACCTTATTAATAACGAACAGCGCGTCGATATGTGGCTTTGACTAGTCAGTACCGACATGCTGGGAAAATCAACTGTTCATTTGTTCGCATTCTTTCACAAGGTTCTCCTGAGAATTTAATGAATGCATTTCTTCCGCTGGCGAATGATTTCAAATGCATTAGCTTTCACACAAAATAAGAGGTGTCATACACAGTGTAGAGAGGAACATTTTCTGCGAAATGATAAAGACCCAGTTAAAGTGTATGGATTTCCATAAATACATCATTTTTAATGTTGGCTGTCCGAAGATATAACCAGGATTAAAAGTTCTAAGTTGAGAAATCAGGGTCAAATTGTTTGGTTTGATGTTTCGTTTCTCATTCAGTAACTCATAAAATGACCACTTTGAAGAGAGGACACTAAAATAGAGAAATTGGTTTGATATAATTTTGGAGTCGAGAAACGGAAAGATCTGACATGTGTATTTATGACTAATATAATTTATGATGTATACAATCCATCCTTCCAGAAAATCATTTGAAATTGACCACTCTCTTGTTTAGTGAATGCCATAAAATTTAAGAATTTCATTTTGTGGGTAAAAGCATTTTCTGACTAGCAGGGTAGATTTGCAGTAGATGGTGGAAATTAGGATACACAGATAAGAAGGCGCTATCGAGCAACGAAAGTTACATTTTAGAATCTAAGTAAAGAATTATGCGAAATGAAAAGATCCTTAGAGATAAAAAAAGAGTCATTAAATGTTATGTTGCGTGCTTGACTGTGAATCCGGGATAATTTTATTACAGATGAAGTCGTAACTCGAGGTGAAAGAAAAGAGATTCAACAAAGAGATGTTTGGCAATATCAGTTAGAGTACGTGAGCAACGAGAAAGTTTTAAGAACACGTAGAAAACATCGACAGCTTAACATCAAAAAGCGACAGTTAACGTTTCTGGGATACAATATGATGAAAATAGGCTTAGAAAACATAACACACATAGGACAATATAAATGTAGTATGGTAATAGGTATAGAGCGAACAATTTACTCAGTGAATGTATAGTAAAACGGGAACGAAAAGGGGTCATAAACAAACAAACAATGCTTTGAATAACAAGAGACCGGATGTTGATGAGTTTCATCATCACCAACATCTTCAACAGACGGGGGTCATAAAAGAATAAGAGATATATATTAAAACGGCAATGAGACTATACATTGCAAGTACCAAATACGTTTTGCCTGGCTCTGCAGCGCCGATTCCATGTCTAGAATTTAATAATGTGTAAAAGACTAAATTCTAGCCTATTTACTTTGAATAATGCCTCTTATTAGACTAAACGATTACATGTTTGTAGTGTAAGCCTGATAAATATTAACAGATAAATACATTATTAAATAACTATCGAGAAAAGCATTGATTTAATTGTTAGGAAAAGAAAGCTGTAAAACATTAAGAAAATAAGATTAATATTTGTTAGATTTTCAGAACATAATGATAATATATCAGTTCTATATATGTTCCTTTATCTGTTTCATATTTCCTTTTAATACTAGACTGTGAAGTAAATTCTAAGGCCGTTCACAAAATCAGTTAACAAAATTGGCCTTATTTGAATTTAATTTATCTGGCATGAATTTAATTGTAACATCCATGAAGAAAACAATCATCCTTTTTAATGATCACTAACGAGCAGGTTGGAAATAAAAATGAAAACAATTATTCGTAAGAGCTAATTATGTAAATAAATTATTTCTAATAAGCAATGATCACGCGATTAGACAATATGTAAATACATGCCATTGAGATATATATATATATATATATATATATATATATATATATATATATATATATATATATATATATATCAATGGAAATGTAATTATTTGATGTAAATGATTCAGGATAATTGTTCGAAGAGCGACTTACACATTAGGTCATTACTCTCTTCTATAGGCATTCTGAACAATTTATATTTTTGATAAATTAATTATCAATATATATATATATATATATATATATATATATATATATATATATATTTTTTGATAATATATATATATATATATATATTATTTTGATAATATATATATATATATATTATTTTGATATAATATATATATATTATTTTTTTGATAATAATAAAAAAATATTATTAATAATTTTAAAAAGTATTAATAATTTTAGTAGTAGTAATGGTAGTTATAGTAGTAGTAACAATAATAATAATAATTTTTTCATGGAATGGAAACTGCAAGAAACTTGTATAGAAATTACACAGACCCAGTTAGAGAAATAGTAGCTGTAACAATTTTATGGGACATAACAATACACACATACAGAACAATCCTAGCCAATCGCAGAGACATCGGGATCAAAAACAACAATAACTGAATGTGCTTTCTTATTGTCATGACAGTCCCTGCAGATTGTAAGGCAGCGTTGAAGATATTAAAAAAATATCAATATATAAGGTTCTTGAAGTGGAAATAACCAAAAATCTGGCACATACGGACATTAATAATTCCTGTTGTGGATGGGGCTTTCATATTGATTTGAAAAGGTTCCGATAGACGCATTGAAGGATTCGTGGTAGCTCATGTGTTAAAGAAATACAAAACATTTACTCACAACTACACCTGACGCATTAGGAAGTGTTTCATCCATTTAGAATCTGTGATCTGATATATATATATATATATATATATATATATATATATATATATATATATATATATGTATAAATGATCAGTGCAAAATGTCATGAAGTCTTAGGAATTTTGGACGTCAAAAATAAATATGTTTCCATCACAAACTCAAGTAAATAATAATAATAATCAAAGAACAATCAAATCCAAAGGCCCAGATATTGTTAATAAAGACTACAGACCATAAAAGTGCCTTCTTATTGATATGGCAGTCCCTGCTGACTGCAATGTATCTTTGAAGATATTCAAAAAGCTGTCAAAATACAAGGACATTGAAAAAGGAATCTCGATAATGTTGCATATGGGAACATCAACAATCCCTGTTGTAGCTGGAACCCTAGGACTGGTTGGAAAAGATTGCAGTAGAATAATTGAAAGGATTCCTGGAAGTCCATGACTCAAGGAGATACAAAAAATTGTTCTGACAAGTACAGCCCCCACTTTACGAAGGGCTTTATCTATGTAATTTTTTTTTTTTTTTTTTTTTTTTTTATTTTTTTTTGTCAGTGGAAAGTGTCATGATGCCATTTCTAACCTTAGGTCCCTGGGCGGGACCCGGAAAAAAATGTGTAAAAGCCAGAAATCAAAGAAAATAATAATAATAATAATAATAATAATAATAATAATAATAATAATAAAAATGTGAAATGTGGAGAAACATGAATGCTTGGAATTATAAAAATAACACATTGAAAGAATCCCTGAAACCCCAGCTTAAGAGACATACAGAAAATTGTCTTATTAGGTATGACAAATATTAACGCTAAAAATCATCGGAGATAAAAAAAAAAAAAAAAAAAATTAATATGAACATCAGCGTATCAGATCTATTTCCGCAGACTTTACTTGTGTCCATTCAAATGATAATAATAAATAAAATGGAAAACCTCGATTATAACTGTTATGATAAAAAGGATGACATTTTTTTACGGAAAAAATATCATAAAATTCCTCTACTACAATAAAGATCACTTTTTACTGATAGACATTAAAGAGAATTGGTAATTTAGCACTTACAATTATTCTCTGGAAAGGTGATACCACACAAGATAAGAATAAAAATTAAAGAATTAATAATGATTTAAAAAAATTCTACACAATAAAATAATTAAACTTTTCGAACTTTAAATATGCTAACTGTTAATCAGGAAGCACTACTGTTTGAATTTATGTCAAAATTACAGATCATTCTAAAACATATATTATTACACAAATCTTGCAATAAGAGATACAAAACGAATGATTACACATAGATTTATTTCAATGTCTCCAGTATTTGAATCCATATATATATATTTTTTATAAAAAAAATATAACATAAATATGTTATAAACTCACTACAAAAATAGCCATTTTGTTTCATCACCTTCGGTGACTTCTTGATAAGACACCGAGTGTGTTGAAACAAAATGGCTATTTTTGTAGTGATTTTATAACATATTTAGGTTATAATTTTTTTTTTTTAATAAAAAATAATTATATCTGCTCTACTTTGTATTGAGCACTCCTTTAAGAATAGTAATTGTTGGTTATTGGAATTCATTCCATATACAGCAATTATATACTTGTATATATATATATATATATATATATATATATATATATATATATATATATATATACAGATAGATAGCTTCCATTCCTTGT
>CAHIKZ030002967.1:65000-70000 GCA_903632075.3 Acanthosepion pharaonis
CGACTTCTGAATCTCCGGCAACTCTTCTACACATTCTCCATGTTTAAGTTGGTGAATGCTGCCATAATCCTTGCCTTCAGTTCAGCAGTACTAATAGTACAATTACTGATACTACTACTATTACTACTAGTAATAATAATAATAATCTACATACGGTTGGTTAAAAAAGAAAGCAAAGGCAAATGCAACCGCACCGATACAGAAAAGATGGCAAGATAAACTACTTCACGGTCAATACTCTTCTTGTTGCAAACAAGGTACTATAGACTAACACCGTACCCATCAGTTTCTACGTTGTACAGGATTTATCTGAAACTGAAGTTTTTATTTGCAGCACACAATTAATGCTTTCTAACTAGAAATCACCATGCACACGTACTGAATAACTGTGTGAGACCAAAATGCAAATTCTGTGATAAATATCCAGAAAGAAATGACCATCTTGTATCAGTTTGCGCGGTATTGGTTCCCACTAAATATAAAAACCGGCACAACAAAATTGGTCAATATCTCCACTGGAAAATCTGCAATACTTACAGAAAGGAAACTGCAAGAAATTGTTATGAACAATTAGATCTGGTTGCGGAGATTGTAACAATTTTATAGGACTTTGCAATAAACACAAACAGAACAATCAAAGATACCCCCCCCCGTCATCGTGATTCAATCAGTTATGCGTCATGTCTGATAAACACTTAGGCGATCACGTATCTTTCGATATATGACTGAGGTAGATTTTATATCCCGCACTAGGTTGCTATTTCTTTCTGTTGCCATCCAAGACCTATAGAACTTCGTCTGTCCTGCTATTTATCCATAGCTGCGGAAGATGAATAGAATTCTTACTTTTTCCAAGGGTATTAGCACGTAAGTGAATGTAATTGATTCAACTGGAACTCGAACTCGGCTCTATGATTCCTCAAACCTAGCTGCTATCCTTTACTCCACTGTGCTTCCACATCGTGATTAGAGACCGCAAAGACAACATGTGTCTCGTTATTGATATGGTAGTCCCTGCAGATTGCAATGTATCTTTGAAGATCTTCAAAAATCTATCAAAATATAAGGACCTTGAAATCGAAATCTCAGTAATGTGGCTCACGAGGAAATTAACAATTCCATTTGCAGTTGGAGACTTCGGATTTACTTGAAAGGATTCCAATAAGCTCATTGACATAATCCGCGGTAGCCCATGCATTAAAGAATTGCTAAAAATTGTAGTCCACAATCCAGACACCCCTATTTGTCATCGCGCGAAAGAATTGAACCTAACTACAAAGTTACATCGAATTTTGACAAAAAGTACAGTCCACAACTTGCGAAGGACTTTATCTATGTAAAATATGTTCTATTTTTTTAAATACTGCTTAGTGGAAAATGCCATGATGACATTTCTGAACTTAGGTCTGTGGTCGTGACTCGGAAAGAAATGAGTATACAAAAGAAACCAAAGGACGTAAAACAACAACAACAACATCAATAATAATAATAATAATAGTAATAATAATAATAATAATAATAATGATAATACTCTGCCCGTACCAAACAAGCTGAAGGCCAATATCTACACTGGCAAAAATGCAACTTTTACCTGAAGGAAACTGCAAGAAACTAGTATGAACATCACCCAGGTCTGATTCCGGAGATAGGGCCTGTAACAATTATATGGGATATTACAATACCTACAGATAGAACAATCAAAACTAATCGACCTGCCATCGTGTTCAAAGACATCAAGAACAGAATGCGCTTTATTATTCATATAACCGTCCCAGCAAATTGCAATGTACCTTTGATTATCTTCTAAAGTATATCGAAATACAACGAACAAAAAATAAAACGTGGCACATGAGGACATCAACAAATCCATTTGTGGTTGGAGCCATCCTCTAGATTGGAAATGGGTACACGAAACTCAATGAAACAGGACTTGGTAGACCAAACTTTAATGAAATACAAAAAAAAAAAAAAAAATGTACTCTCACGTGCAGCTCACACTTTACAAAGTGTGATATCTGAGCAAAATGCATGTGATTTTTCCATAAAATGTGCGCAGTGGAATATGTCCTAATGTTATTTCTGAACTTACATTTCTGGTTGGGGACTGTAAATCAATGAGTATACAACAATAACGAAAGGAATAATAATAATAATAATAATAATAATAACAACAACAACAACATAGATTTTCGAAAATGGAAACTGCCAATTGACTGATATGACTTGGACACAAGATTCCTACGTTTCTAAAAAAAACTCTTTCTAAAGCGTTCAAAACATAAAGACCTAAAACTCGATGTATTAAATATGAGGAAACTTAAAATTACAATTCTCTCGGTTGTTAAAGAACACGAATAAGACTTGACAATTAGGAACTTAAAATTACTTTCTAGCAAGATAATACAAGAGCGATAACAACAACAACACCAGCAATAATAATAATAATAATAATAATAATAATAATAATAATAATATTTAAAAAAGGAACCAGTCATTAATTGATATGACTTGCCTAGAGGATTCCAATGTTTCTAAAAAAATATTTAAAAAACTGTTACATTCTAATGGGATGTAAATCGTTGTAACAGAAATGAGAAAACTTAAATCTTCAATCATCTCCGTTGTTATAGGGCCGTTGGGTATGATAAAGAAGGTTAACAAAATCATGTGTGTAAAATCACAAGACACATCCGTACAACAGAGCTACAAAATATTACCTTATGCGGAACAGAAGATGTCACCTGGAAAACACTATATATCTAAAGTAAACTTCCGAAATATATACCTTGCATAGACAACTTTCCTGTAGTTTCATTTTCACTGATAGACCCCGAAGGAGTCTTGGTAATTAGGCAATTAAAATTACTATCTAACACGAGGGTACCACACGTAATAATACTACCAATAAGAAAATCATACTGAACAACTGTGTTGATGCCAAATGTCAATTCAGTGATGTATATCCAGAACAATTGACTGTCTTGCTACATTTTATATAGTATTAGAATCCAGCGAATATAAAACTTTGCATGAGATTATTGGACAATGTCTTTGCTGGAATGTCATAATTTTTATGAGAAGAAACCGCAATGAAATTGGACATCACAAACCGGTGATAAAAATAGGACATAAAACAATTTTACGGGAAATCTTAATGAGCACAGAGAACAATCAAATTTAAACACCAAGACATAGTGAACAAAACCACAAAAATAGAAGGTGCATTTTTATTGCCGTAAAATAAAAAAAAAACTGTTAAGAAGCCTGGAATTCTTAGAATAACTACCAATATATAGATCGTTACACTATTTATATTATTCGGACTATTGTCCCATTCTTTATTGGCTTCTCCCTAAGGTTTCGGCTGTTATACGCTCAGGCATTCTTCAGGAGATATATGTTGGAATTTCGAACCGAAACATTTAGCAGTTATAACAACCGTGTTCTAAATGAACGACTCGGTTCGAAATTCCAAGAAAATACTGCCTGAAGAATATCGGAGCATACGTCAGCTGAAACGTTGTGAACATAGCAATGCAGATGAGGAGCAACAGTTTGAACAATGTAAATATTGTCAATATTTGCAATACCTCATCTCAGAAATATAGAATTTATAGAGGATAGCGAATTGGAAATTGAAAAGGTCTGGTAGGCGAAAACATCAAGAATTTGTTGGAGCGTGAACCTGCATTTAATTAGAAAAGGTTCTAATAGTATCAGAGAAGGGATACATATCTGTACATTTCTTATGTAAGTAGAAATGTTTTCTTACAAGCAGAGCTTACCCTCTAAATGCATAATCTATGTAATAGGTGTATCTTTTTTACAGATGCTGTGACAGAATATACCAGGAGAAAATATAATGATGATATTTATTTTTACTTGGCTCTCTGGTTGGCAAACTTAAACGGAATGAACATTCAACTGAAGAGAAAGAAATTGATAATATAGAGGAAGCTTTGATATTTTACATTAGGATGACATGATGACTTTTAGGATTGTCACACGTAAGCACATTATTACACAACATTAGAATTCAAAG
This sequence comes from Acanthosepion pharaonis, assembly GCA_903632075.3. NCBI lineage: Eukaryota > Metazoa > Mollusca > Cephalopoda > Sepiida > Sepiidae > Acanthosepion > Acanthosepion pharaonis. The sequence goes on from CAHIKZ030002967.1 coordinate 69,043, forward strand.
GAAATGATGACACATAAATAGATTCAAAATAACAAACTTACGCTAATTAAGATGTACCAACGGAAATCATATGTGGATAGGATTTAAGTACGAAGATCTTTAAGAGGCCGACGTCTAATCAAATTTGAACGAACTACAACAATCGAATTGGAAGTATACTTCACAAAAAAACAATGCCAACTTAGATCTTTGACAATTTTAACTATGGAAAGATTACCAATCAAACTGATTGAGGCTAAGAATCCAAGTCAGAACAAATAACATTAGATTTTATCTATAATCTCTAAATAAAAGTTTTCCAATAACTTGAATCGCTCTTAATTGTGAATTATCTTTAAGCGTCTAATGGTTTTTTTCTTTTTCTTTCAGATTTAACAACTTTAGTCTTTGTCAATTTCAACCATGGAAATATTAACAATCAACGTGTTAAACTTTTCAAAAGCCTATTATGAAAATGGAATTTAAAATTTATAATTATAGGCTCAATGATTCCGCTAGCAAGGATGCACACTAAATATTAACTTTTTGCGGATGCAGTGCCTTTTCAACACTCTTCCTTGGATTTTCATCAGACCACCCAAATGCTATAAGCATATAAACAAAATAAAATGCGTTATTAATGGATCCATCATAAATAAAAATGAAATGGGCTTCATCACTAATTAAACAGTAAGACTTTCATTTTTTAGGGATTTTTTGGCAAAATATGAAAAAGAAAAATCATCATTGGAAAGTTTTAGTTTTGAAAAAACAAAATGAGATGAAAAAGTACCATGTGGATATTTTAAGTTTTATTTGATTAAATGACGAATATAAAAAACATAAACATTGAATTGATTTCCAAACTGTCAGAAGGTTTCAGTTCTTGTGAAAAATGTTTTTGTTGAATTTTGTAAGCATGGTCTTGGAGACATGTAAACTATCCCTACCTGTATTATTTGTTATTGCCAGGGGTAAA
>CAHIKZ030002967.1:75000-92500 GCA_903632075.3 Acanthosepion pharaonis
TATACATTCCTGATAATTCGATATTATTTTAATTTGAAATTAGTGATCAAAAAATTAATCATGATTGCTAAAGATTAAAGCAAAACGATACTTTCACAAAAAGTTACTATGAGGGAAAGAGAATAAAAATAAATCTGTGACGAGAATCGTCATTAAATGTTCGTGTTCCAAGAAGACAAAAGATTGCAACAGATTGCAGGGAAGAAAGAAATTGATAAAGAATTCAATTTCCGAACAGAAATTACGGTTATATCTCGCTAATTCAAAAGTAAGAAGATGAACCCTAATCTCTAATCTGGTATTACACTTAAAGTCATGTGATACCAGGGAATATATCCGAAACAAAATGGGCGATGATATTACAAAGTGTAAAATATGTGTTAACGAAGTGTTTCTCCGAAGTATGTTGCGTTCGACTTTCTCAGGTTGGACTGAAAAACAAAACTCTGTAAGGAAATTATGATGGGACGTTGAAGATAGAAACAGCAATATGTTCAATAAATTCATCAGATCCAATGAGCAGAAACCAGAAACTAATTGTTTCTTTGCTTGTTAAATCTTACCGCATTGTGCTATTATTAATTTTACGATGTCAGGTGATACTATGGTATAATATGTTGCCGAATTTTTCTGAATTTCAACCGAGTCTAATAGTGTATATTGGCGGAACATCATCGAAAAACGTCAAAAAAAATGAACAGCGTAAAAATATGCGGAATACCAACAGTTGAACTTTACTGGTAACTCCCTCGTCATACATCTGATCACAATTTCGAATTGATAAATATTAGTATGAACAGGGGAGAAAAGGATTTACTGAGAAGAAAAGTGTGCTAAACACACAATTCTCGAGAATGAATCTACGACAAGGATCATATCTATTAACACAATGTGTTTACTATCATTAATATTATTTATGTCGAAGCGAAAGTCGACGTGTGAAGGACAATTCATCATTTCCTACTTTACGTTTATTTTACATAGCTTCGATTTAACTGAAGCATTGGGCATTTTGGATCTTACAATATTTTTACATGTTTACGCTTAAGGGCGTAAAATATTCCTTTCACATATAGCCCAGCGATCATTTACACACAGGCATACGCATAAACAAACACGCACATACACACACACACACAGATATATATATATATATATATAATGATATTTTTTTATCATAATAGATTACGATAAGAAAACTTTACATCGCTACACAAAAAATTTCATGTTGCAGAACTATAATGGTCCTTCTTCGGGAGATGGTAGATAACTTCTGATAAAAATGATTTACTTGGGAAACTTAAAAACAGATCGTTAACTCTTTTTTGAAACTTTAATAGAGGTGGGTGGCTAACGTCAGAAATAATAAATATACTTTATAATGTATTTATATATATATACATTATGATGTATTTCAAGATTAATCAGTTTAAAGAGAGATTCAAGCTAAAATAGAAAAATTAAGAATGTCAGAGGGTAGAGTTACGTAGATTCTTATTCCATCTGTTCATTTTATTTGTGATATATATATATATATATATATATATATATATATATATATATATATACACACACACACATATATATATATGTGTGTGTGTGTGTAAATAAAAGAAAGAACAGTATGACAAGTATTCAGGCGTTCTTGTTATTCTTATTTATTTTTATTTTTACAAAACAGTCCTCAATGTAAATTTACGGAGCATAAATATTATAAATTAACTGATTTAAAATATGGTTTTTCGCTACACAGTAATAACCATGTTTCAAAAATGGAAGCTAAAAATTTTGAATTTAATATATAATTAAGTTAAAAGCATTACTTCCGTTTCATCTTCAAGCCAATATTGGAATAACATATATTTAAATTTACTGAGTTTTAATAAGAAACATAATGCTAATATCTTCTATAAAAAGTTAGACCAAAACCAAATAAAAATTTGACAATATAAAAAAAGATGAAGATGACCAAAAACTATGTAACTGTAGAAGCCCTTATAAATATCCTCTACAAAATAAATGTCGCACGGAATCATTAGTATACCATTGCAATATCTCTTCTATTTAGGAGCCCGAAAACATAAAAAAACTATATAGGTAGCAGAAGCCATGAATTCAAAGAGCCTTTTCAATCACCATCAAACTTCATTTAGGATAGATATGTAGAGAAACCAAACATCGCTCCCAAAGTATTTCTTGCACTTGAAAGAATCCAATAAAACACATACAGTAAAATGGAAATTAATAAGAAAAGCTAGAATATGTAGGTCATTAGATGACCCATGTCCTTGTGCATACATGAGAAACTATATATTACTATGGTTACAAAAAATAAAAATTTACAGAATCAGAGAAATGAAATAGGTATTGTTTGCCGTCATTAAAAATCTTTGAGTATACAGAAAAAAATGCTGAAAAACTTTTTGCCGTTAACAAATAATCCCAGACGACATGCATTTAACGGTTGTCAGAATTCGTTGAAAAATAAAGCCACACACTCTCTAAACTTAACTTCTTTTTCGGACGTAACTCATAAATGATACAAGAATATTTAATAAAAATGAACATGCTACAGCCCTTGTCTGAGTGATTGGATTGTTGTGTACCCTTAGAAAGAGTAACTTATGAATTTATGTCTGTTTAAAACTTAGTAAATTTAAAAATAAGCTATTCCAATATTGGCTTGAAGATGAAACGGAAGAAATGATTTTAATTTAATTATATAATTGAATTTAAAGTTTTTAGTTTCCATGTTGGAAACATGGTTATAACTGTGTAGATAAAAACCATATTTTAAATCAGTTAATATATATATATATATATATATATATATATATATATATATATATATATATAATATAGTTTATAATAAACTAGGCAATCGTATGGCTAAAAGTGGTCTGTTTTTATTGAAATTAATTATTATATTATATATATATATATATATATATATATTTGAAATGCTGTAATACTGTTTTTCAGGCCAAGGTTGCTGGTTTTTCAGTAGTTTTCAGATATGATGCCATTTAAGGCAACCAGGATTTGTGGTCGAGTTCACAATGTCGATGTTAGACTTAGAGCATTAACAGAATTAATATGATAAAGCATTTTAACTTAAATCATGTTAACTTCGGATTTTTTGTGTTTATATTCTTATAATCAGTCGTCGGTACAGAGTTAAAGCCCCTGGCATTTCTCGAGATCTTGTACTTTTATTGTGGTATGACTGAGTTATTTTTCTTTTCGTTTGGTAGGTGTTGACTATTTGCTGATTTCACTTGTCACCTCCTCATATTTTTTTATTTTTTTTTAATTTTCTTTATCATTATATTATATATTTTTTTCATTTATTCCTCTTCTCACCTTCTCCTTTTATCTCTAGATTCTTTTTATGGTTTTATCTATTTAATGTATGCTATACTTGAATTTTTATGTGTATATGTATGTTTGTATATATGTTTGTGTTTTTATTATATGTGTTTGTATATATGTTTGTGCGTGTGTTTGTTTGCATATGTATTTTTAGTATGTTGTATTATTTAACTTTACATAGTGTTTTAATAAATTTTAGTAGGTTGAATTATTTCATTTTACTCAGAGTTTTAACTTTAATGTTTGATGCTTGTGTTTAGCAGTATTTAGATTATGGTTGTATTTTTGTGTATGGATGTGATATTTGCAGGTTAGTTTTATGTGCGCCCATTATTCATTTTATATATATATATATATATATATATATATATATATATATATATATATATATATATATATAACCAACCAATTGCTTGGTTATAATTCGTCGATATTGTGGCTACTATTTTCTGGGTGGATTGTGTTCGGGATTCGTATGGTTTAAGTGTTCGGTATGGTGGTTTATACTTCTCATAGAAATGGGTTTTGCGTTGTTTTGATTTTTTTCTTTTATATTAGTATATAGGGAGCAAATAGTTGCTTATTTAAATGTCTTCACTTCCACATTAATACATTCCTCTTGTGCAATATGTTTTTTGATCATTGAAGCTGATGATTGTTAATCTTTTTTAAATGTTGTTTCCAGGGATTTTATGTAGGTTTTTTCAACTTCTTGCCCCAGTAGCTGTAACTGATTTTTACTGCATTTTTAATAGTTTTTAATAGTTTGTTTTGTTTAGTTAAATGGTTTTCAATTATTTTAAGAATATTTATTTTCATTTATATATTGTATTTTTAACAGATAACATCTATTTCATACTGTTGTTTCAAATATCATCAACAAAAACTGAGTAAAAATCTGTTAAAGCAATGAGAATAACATGGAAAGAATAATAGCCCAACGCAACAAACAAAAATACTCAAAAAAGACAATAATATGTACACAACTCAACAAAACCTCAGTCACAAATGCGTTTGTCGAAATAAAAACAATTGCCCGAAGGTGAGAAAGGAATGAAAGAAAAAAGAAATAAAAAATTAAACAAAGAAGGAAGAAGAATTGAAATCAGCCATCAATCAACACCCAACAAGAGAATAAATAACACATTCATAAGACAGTAAAACCACAAGTACTCAAGAAATGCCAGAGATTTCACTCTTTTTAACTCTTTAACAGACGCAGTATCTCTCGCACTTTCTCTCTCTCTCTCTCTCTCTATATATATATATATATATATATATATATATATCCACAAATCTAAGTAAATATAATTTAACTGAAAAAACTGCTTGAATACGTTTCATATTAATTAAACAGACACACACACACACGTATATATATATATATATATATATATAATTATTATATATCGCACACATATTGCTGAGACAGAGCTCGATGTAATATCACAGAGTTATACATATTTTAAATAAGAATAAGCAATATCATTTTAATTAACATTTTTTCAAAAAGTTAAAGATTAACTTTTACAATTCAAAAAAAAAATGTAATTATTTAATTATATTTATTTTTCTTATACGCATATATCAATCCCGTTTATGTTAAATACCAAATATAATTTTAAAATTTAATATTTAGTAAGATATAATTAGGCCAACATTGCAATAAACAGATATACTAAAATTCAAATTACGTAACTTTCAGTTCATACACAGTCCTGAAGATTGCGGTGTGCAGAAAACTCCGAGTCTTCCTAGATGTGAAGGATAATAGGCGTATGTATTCCGAAATTATAACATAATCATGTTATTACATAACTACAAAAACCTATAATGTTCAGATCTCGTAATACAAATAAAATAAGATTCTTTATATGAATTACGATATCTAAGAAATTTTAAACCGCACGCTCCAAAATTTCTTACACTTAACAATAACACATTTCTAAAAATATATTTCGGATTACATCTATTCTTTAGTTGTCCTGTTATTACCGGGATGTAAAAAACAAATCTATTTCTATACCTGATGATGTCTGTATGCACAGATGAAAGCGTGTAAAAAAAATATAAATATATATATATCTTATGCAACTGGAATTTATAAACAGGGATCATTGCATTCATCTACAGGCTCGGGGTTATTGTAATTTCTTAAATTTGTTTGCGAAGATGTATTCTCGCCATTTATATCATTAACTTCATTATCTGTTTTTGTATGAAAGTTTCAGGTAATGTAAATTGAACTGCACCACATACGTTATATATATATATATATATATATATATATATATATATATATATATATATATGCGTGTGTGTGTAATGATCCTGCAGTTGATGCAAAATTCTGAATTGTAATCACATCTAAGCTATTATTATGTGCTTGAAATATGTATAGAACAACATGGACGCCGTGTTATTCTGTCTAGTTTATTGAACTATTTTCGTGAACTGTTTCTCTGCCTTCTCTATCTTAACAAAGTAGTAATTTTTTCGAAAAATAGTGCGAAGTTTCTGTCTTGCCTTACTGGAAAAGATGATCTCAGTGAAAATAGCAAAACGGTTGTGTCAGCAGCACATTTCCTTCAGTGGTTAGAAGTCGGGAATACATTTTTTCTCTTTCCGCGTTCTTTTTTTCTCCTTTAAATTTTCTAATTTTATTTGTGCTCTCCAACCCCTGGGACATCATTTACGTAATGACAATCCATCGCTAATTGGTTGGTTGCATCATTTCAAAGTTATTCAAAGTTGAACCAAAATGTGACTTCAGGCACCCAGAGAAATTAATGCACAGTTTTCTGAAGGAAAAATATAATCAAACGTATGAATCTGGGAAAAATGGTCACAAAAGCAAACGAATCAATTTTTATCACCTTCACATCATTAAGAAATACTTCTGCTCTTAGAATTGCATAACTTTCGGAATCACGATCGAGAAAGGAGCATTAGCAAAGTGACACACATGCAGTGTTATGCATAGGGAAATTGAGATGCAGATATTTTATTCCGCACTCTGTTTATCTGTCTCTTTCTTTCTGATATATAATGCAAAATTATTATATATATATATATATATATATATATATATATATATATATATATATATATATAATTGTTAATGATTAATTAAATTCTTTCCAAACATTGATTTTAGAAACTGTGCTATCATGGTTAGAAAAACATGTTTTAGTTTCAATATTCATTGTGAGCATTGCATAAATATGCATACAACACTTATCTGTTCCGCCTTGTCGGTTGAAGCTTCAGAATAGGCTGCCTGCTCTTCTGCGGAAGGGTACGATCCCACCCAATAAATGAGGCCTCCTGTGTATGACGATAAACTATATCCGCAACATAGCCTCTGGTTAGGCGATTTTGAGCATCATAGAACCTCTTCTTAATTGCTATTCTTCCAAGGTCCGCCTTGACACTGGGTAGTAGCAGCTGTTGTGCTCTCTGCTCTGATCAAATAGTGAAAGCCAGCACTGAAAATATATAAGTAGGTTGCATAGTAAATATACCAGTAATAAAATTTTGAAAAATAAAATTATTACCAGCAATACATTTTTGAAAATATTACGTGTAGTAACTTTTTGAAAAATAAATACCAGCAATATTTTTAACTCCCGTCAAAAAAAAATTCTTTACAAAAATATGTCAATGAAACTTGATCTAAAAACTGATTTTTTTACAAAGCATACATATTTCATTCATAGGAAACTATCCTAAAAAACTTGTCGGCATTAAATTCTCCATTGATATTGATATGCCGTAAAACAAAATAGACCAAACCAAGCAATATGTGATTAATGGGGAATTTAAATAGTATGCCGCTCGTTCTAAATATTTGTAAAACAGTGTTCGTAAGCAAACTTTCTGCTCTTTTCATTAACATCATATCATTTTGAAGTTAGTTCGCAAATTTAAAGAAAAGTCTAGAAGATTAATTACCTAACATTAAAAATGGGTTTAACGTTAACTTATTTGAGCGATCACTGACATTCAATCTACATATTAAACACATAATTAATTCATGTTAATGAATAACTTTGAACAGAAATTAATGAAATCTTTGCGAAAATTAAAGCGATGTTTTATTGCAAGTTAGGGTTAGGTAAGCAATGATAATTTTAAACTGACTGATTCGTTTTCTACGACTTATCAATCATTTGCAGTTTATTTAAAACCAAAAAATATATTTCAATTGTAGAATATTTTTTTTAGATTATCATTATAGTCGTGGATGGGAAGGAGGATAGGTTGATTCATACCTTTCCCAAGGTTAGCTGTATGTAATTGAATATAACGAATAAAACGGGAATTGTGACTCTTCGATTAATATTCCCGGGCCATTATCTATTACATCACCAGCACAGCGACGGTTACAGCATTATTCTTAAGTGTCCACCCATCGAGATACTGATTAGACTCGACGTGTCTTCGATTGTCGTATCAGAACTCGTGTTTCAAAGTGATGTGGACTTAAGCACTTTTTAAACTGAAGATTTCTCGCCCCTTTATGCGACGTTATTTCATGATGTGGTCGATAGTGAATCTCCACCTTTTCGTATATTTTATTTGGCTAGATAACATGAGATACAATGCCACCCACCGTTGCCCTTGTTTAATCATGCATACAGTCAATCGCTTCTCTTGATTACATTATGTCATTTTAGTGCTGTAAGTGCTAACCTCACGTTCTCATTAAGTGGAAATATGATATTGAATCAACTGTTCGGTTTGCGTCTATAAATATGTGTTTACTGTGTCGTGTTAGGCAAATATTTGTCGCCCGAATCGATCTTACATGCATATAAGTTTTCCTTTCATCCATGTTCCAAATACTGCTGCCACATATCGTCTCATTTAGTGAAGCCCCCAGTTTATGCATATTATCAATAAATTCGTCATAGTAATTACCTAGACCCAGGAAAACTTTGTAGATCTGCAACATTTTTTGGTTCCGGCATATATTTAATTGCCGATGCCCTCTCTGGGTCCGGTTTCCTGCCATTTTCATTTATTATCTGACCTAAATATTTAATTTCATTTAGGAAAAAAAAAATCACACTTTTCTCCTTTTACTTTGAACCCGAAGTCCTGAATCCTTCTAAAAACTTCTTTTATGTGTGATGTGTGCTCTTCAACATTCTCGCTCTTAATTAGAATATCATCCAGATAAGCGGTCGCGAAATTCTGGCACGTGAGCATTGTGTCCATCGTTTGCTGAAAAATTTCAGGTGCAACTTTTACTCCGAATGGTAGTCTGTTGAATTTGTACAACCCTTTGTGCGTATTAATGCAAAGGATTTTCGTACTCTCTTCTTGTACTGGGATTTGTAGATAAGCCTCACAAAGATCTATTTTTGAAAATATCTTACCGCCGTTGAGCTGTGTAAATATCTCCTCTGAGCTCGGTAGTGGGTAATAATGGTCTTTTATCGCTTTGTTGAGTCCCGCCGAAAAATCTGCGCATACGCGAATTTCTCCTGACTTCTTTTTTACATAAACCACCGGCGCTCCCCACTCGCTAAACTCTGTTCTTGATAGAATCCTAGTTTGTTCAAGTTTCTCCAATTCTTTGTCTATTTTTCTATAGTAGCGAAAGGTTGGTTGGACGTTTTCTTTTAATTCTATTTTGGCCTTAAATTTGTTGCATCGTCCCAACCCGCTTGAAAATACCTCAGGAAATTGATTATATAATTCCTCCTTCATTGTTATAGTATCTGATGGTTCAACCTCCAACTTTTTGCAAAAAGAGTTGATAGGTAGGTCCCAAACGTTAAACTTCTGCATCCAGTCGATACCTACTAGATTTTCAGAATCTTTCATGACGTATATTTTAAGTTTTTTTTTTTTTGTTTTGCCGTGAAATTTAACATTCACGATTATTTCTCCCTCAAATTTTATTCGTTTGCCTGTAACCGACTTGGCAATTTTTTTGTGTAACATGGTAGGTCTGTTGAGTTTTTTTCCATGTCTGTAAGTTGATTATCGTGAGGTCGGAACCCGAATCCAGTTGTAATTTAATCTTTTTTATTTAAAATTTCCAGTTCCACATATTTCCTTACGTTGGTGTTGTCATCGTTATGCATCTTTGTGAGCTCTTATTCTATTAGTATCTTTTCTATTTCAAATTGGGATGCTTTGTGGCCCTTTTTTTCCACATTCAAGACAGTTTTTATATCTAAAGCGGCAATCCTTGTTCCAATGTAGTCTTCCACATCGATAACATGCTGATGAAGGGGTCTTATATTTGGGATATTCGTCATAATTTGTCCTGTATGATTTTCTCTTATCATAATTTTTCCTTTCTTTTTGGGAGGGTGAGAATCTTTTTTCATTGTTATAAAATTTTAGTTTTCCTTTCGGGGAGGGTGAAGAACGTAGACTTTTGTTTAACTTACGTATATGAGAAACAGCTGTTTCTTCAATGTCCTTTGCGTCTTTCTTTATACTTAGACATCTCTGGCAATCTTCCGATAATTGCTATAATGTTAGATACGGTTCATTTTGTCATTTTGCAAGCATTCTTCTGCGCATTTTGCTATCTTTTGTAGAAACTAACCCTTGAACAAAGATTTGACATTAAAAATTGTCCAGGGTTAATTCTGCTAGTTTTAAGCCGTCACAATGTTTATTTACGATTGCGGCAAACGTGGAATAATCCTCATTATCACCCTTTACCAGGTTATGTCATTTCCACCTCCTGTGGAAGAGTGATATTTTGGGGCTGAAGAGTTCTTTAACACATGTCACTGCTTCGTCAAATGTTAATTCTTTTGTCTTTTTTTGGCAAGATATAATCCACGAACTTTGTATATTCTTTAGTTCCTAGTTTTCTAAGCAATAGACGTAGCTTTTTTGCTTCTGTCCAATTTTGACAGTCGATGTTATAGATGTCTTCATGTCTTCTGAAGTAATCTCCAAAATTTCTCCTCATCTAAAGAATATTTGAAAATCTCTATGGTATTCCACACTGCGCCTTGCAAAATAGTTGCTTCTTTTTCAATATCAAATTGCTTGTTGCCCGCTACTTTCAATATTATTTCCTGGAGCTCTATTTGTCTTTCTTGATTTTCCTTTTGCCATTTTTCTTTTCCATTTTTCGTTCTTGTTGATTGTAATTTTTGTATTTTTGCATTTGTAATTTTGCTGGTGTTTTATCAGTTCTACCAAAAATTTTTAAAATCTTCCATGATAACTCAATTTTATGTATTTTTACTCCTCGTAACATTTGTTTGCCGCTAATTTGTTGAGGACGAGGTTGGGAAGGAATTTTTCTATTTGATTTTTTTCTTTTCGTGTGAGTTCGAATCTTCGTCGCCAATTTGTTTTTTGCTTGTTGGACGATATTTTTCTTTTCTTGATTTTTTTTTTTGTTTTGTTGGACCGTGTGTTCGAATTGTTTTCGTCGCCAATTTGTTGTGGATTCCGAGATGAAAATCGGTCTCCAATGAATGACAAACGCAGGAATTAAATATAAGAAAATAAAATGTATTTACACAATAATACAAAAGGTAATACTGTTAGTAAATCCAGGAACGTGGTTAGTAATAAATAATAATGGATATATATATGCAGCCTCGAAGTAGGACTTCCTTAGAGTCTACGTGCTTGTAACTGACTTCTACAAGAGGTTACCTCACACATTACTCTCCGTTCGTAAATCACAATCTCAGTCTTCTTACTCTCTCTCATTCTCTCTATTCTGACTGACTCTGGGTATTTAACGGCAGCAGTCTAAGTAACCCTTTGGTCGTGTCCACTTATATGAAAAAGGGGCGGACCCCATAACAAATATATATTTGAACTACACAGTGGAAAGAATAAGTAAATTTTTATTGTTCTCCTCGTCAATAAGGTAAAAATTGTCCATGATCATTAATCAATTCATTAGTGAGTGTTTCTATTGGAAGGTCATTAATTCTGAGTCGTAATTCAACGAAATCCTGCTATAAATATGTAGTCCGTTGCCTTATCGATAATTATAGGTAGTTAATACCTATAGATTAATCACTCATGTGGGAACCGGTTATATCATTACATCAACTACCAAGATGCTAAATATCTTCATTTATTCATTGAATTCGATATCCCAGTATATACATCAGAAAGTTTTTGGTTGTTGTTTTTTGAAAGACGACTGGATGTAACATTGTGAATTTTCTTACATTTAGCGATTAGTCTTTCTTAACGCTTTACGGATTTCTACAGAATGTTTTTTTGTTTAGTTTTCACTCTGATTATACTGAGGCAATAGAAAACGCAAGCTGACAATTACTTTTCCCTGTAAAGAAAATAGAAGGGCCACAATGCGTTACTTTAACGTTCTTTTAACCGAAAATGTTCAATGAAATATCACCTCGAACTGGATGTGCAGTTAGCGTAAGGAATGGTTGAACATATTACAATCTGGGAAATACGATCCGAGTTCAACATCCGATCTAATCTGTAACCTTTTTCATATATGGCCTTGGGAAAACGGTACATCTGTCTCTTATATATATATCCAGATATTGGATGAATAGATTATAGATTGGAATCTATATATATGGTTAACCAGTCCTAATCAAGGAAAACTCAGTACACAACCATGGGGAAGTCAATGGAAAACCGCCCCATTTTACAAGAATTCACGAATGAATATCTAGGGATCCCTGGCTGCCTACATGTTGAAGTGACATGGCATTAAAAATAATCCGTGCAAGATAACTTATGGACCTTATTGACAAAGATATTAAGCAAAAATATTGTTAATTCCTCCGAGTACACACGAAGATACATACACACGAGATCGCATATATATATATATATTACTAAAATAAAGAAGTGTTTTGGTTGATGTTATTAGATATGTATATGAATGATGGTGGTGGTTGTGTTTGTTGTGATGATGATTATGACGAAAATTTAAGAGTGCGATTCCCTATACGGTGCTGATAGAGTTTAAATGACTAATTGTTATTGTTATGGTGAAACTGACAAGATGAAAATCGCTGTCAGACATGAATGTTTATAGGTAGCAAACGCTCAAAGTTAATTCTGAAATTCGAAAATACTGTCTGTCGACCATTTCAATAGAAAAAAAACAAACAAAAACATTATAACTTTAATTCTGTCCGAATGGCTAAAATCTTTCCCGAAGCAAAAAGCCATACTTCTTAAAAGATTCCTTATTTGTCTTACAGCCAGCGTGAAATTTGCTTCAGGTCGACATTCCGAATTATTCTGTATGCTGACATCGACAATGTGGGAAATAATCAATAGTTATTTTTAACAAAGATTGAAACTGTGGTTGATCGTTTGTTGGTACGGAAAATAATGTCTAATAGGCATTTTTGTTCTGCTGGCCGAGAGCAAACCATGTCACCCTCTGTTAATTCCGCTTTTATGGATGTATAGAAATGGCTAGAAATACGACAAAAACAACTATTCAACGAGCTTTTATTTTTCAGATACATTTGTCTAGGATGGAAATATGTAGCTTGTGAGTATGAAATCCCTCATCGGAACCCAATGAAAGATATTCCTCATTCTACTGAAAGTATCTGTTAACGATAATCTAAAGCAGTATTATCATTATTCAATCTCGACAGCTGATCAAATGAAGAGTACAAATCACTTTTTGCATTTTGTTTCTATTTTATCTTGATTTATTATTATTATTATTATTATTATTATTTTCTTTGATTTCTGGCGTTTACACATTTCTTTCCAGGTCCCGCCCAGGGACCTAAGGTTAGAAATGGCATCATGACACTTTCCACTGACAAAAAAAAAATTACATAGATAAAGCCCTTCGTAAAGTGTGTGCTGTACTTGCCAGAACAATTTTTGTAACGCCTTGAGGCATGAACTTCCAGGAATCCCTTCAATTAGTCTACTGCAATCTTTTCCAACCAGTCCTAGGGCTCCAACTACAAAAGAGATTGTTGATGTTCCCATATGCCACATTTTCGAGATTTCTATTTCAAGGTCCTTGTTTTTGACAGCGTTTTGGGTATCTTCAAAGATACATTGCAGTCAGCAAGGACTGCCATATCAACAAGGAGGCACCGTTTATGTTTGTGGGCTTTAATAACAATATCTGGGCGGTTGTCTTTGATTGTTCTGTCAGTGTGTATTGTGTTGTCCCATAGAATTGTAACAGGTCCTATCTCCGTAACCGGGTCTGGTTGGTGTTCATACCAGTTTCTTTCGGTTTTCTTCCCGTAGAAGTTGCAAATTTTCCAGTGCAGATATTGGCTCACTCTCTCATGCCGGGTTTTATATTCGTTGGGTGCCAATATCGTGCAACCTGATACAAGATGATGAATCGTTTCTGGATATTTATCACAGAATCTGCATTTTGGGCTGACAAAATATTTTTAGTATATGTGCTTGATAATTCCTAGTTAGCAAGCATTGGTCCTGTGCAGCAAGGATAAAACCTTCAGTTTCAGCTTTCAACCCCTGCATTTTTATTAGCCACTGATGGGTAAGGTTTTTTGCCTACGTCATCTTGTTTGGTACGGGCATTATTGGCCATGAAGTGGTTTATCTTGCCATCGCTTCTGTATCTGGTCGGTTGCATTCGTCTTTGCTGTCTTTTTTAGGTATTTTGCAGTTTTAGCCGGTGTATTGTGCTGTAGTTACATCTCTACGCCCATTTGAAACTCCATTTTGAATTTGTTGGCTTCTTTTATTACGGAGTAGAGACGCATACTACTTTCATGTTCCTTGACGCATACCATCATCCAGTCTTCTGTAGTTTCCAAGTATCTTTGGAGGCCAATTGTGGTAGTTTTGTAGGACAGTTCTAGTTGAACTAATCCTATGCCTCCTTCGGATCTGTGCACATACAGACGATCGACATCAGCTTTGGGGTGATGCATGCGATACCAAGTGAGAAGCTTTCTCGTTTTGGCGTCCATTCGCTTAATTTCAGCTATGGTCCAGTTAAGGACATTAAAGCTGTATTGCACCACAGGGACAGCCAATGTATTTATGGCTGATATTCTGTTTTTTGAGTTTAGCTCAGTATTTAGTCCCAGACGTACACGCCTTTAGTACTCTTTTCTTATTTTTTCCTTCATTTGGGGGTGTTGTATGCCATCTCCCTCGCTAATTCCTAGGCACTTAATATTATTATTATTATTATGATTTCCTTTGATTTATGTTATGCACACATTTCGTTCCGTGTCCCACCCAGAGACATAAGGCTAGAGATGGCATCATGTCATTTTCCAAAAATAAAAAATAAAGAAAAAAATGACATAAATAAAACCCATCGTAATGTGTAGGATGTACTCGTGAGAACATATTTTGTATTTCATTAAGGCATGGGCTTCCAGAAATCCCTTCAGTTAGTCAGCTGGAATATTTTTCAAGCAATAAGAGGGATCCAACTACAACAAGAATTTGGAACTTCGATTTCAAGTTCCTTGCATTTTGATAGCTTTTTGAAGATCTTATAGACACATTGCAGTCTGCGGGGACTGCCATATCAATAAGGAGACACTTTTTTGTTCGCGGTCCCTAATAAAATTGTCTGGGCGGGTAGCTTTGATTCTTCTGTCTGTGTTTATTGTGTAGTCCCATAAAATTGTAACAGGTCTTATCTCTGTAACCGGGTTTGGGTAGTGTTCATAACAATTTCTTTCACTTTCCTTTCCGTAGAAGTTGCAGATAATGGCCAACTCTGTTATGCCGGGTTTTATATTCAGTGGGTGCCAGTACCGTGCTACCTGATTCAAGATGATCAATTGTCTCTGGGTTATTATTATTATTATTATTGTTGTTTTTTTTTATTACTATTATTGCGTCCTGTTCTACGATTTGTGTCCGTTCCCAACAATGGCAATCGTGGCTCTCTATGACTTCTTTTCCATTGTATCTCTTAGCAAGTAGCTTCCTTTGTTAACTTTTCAGCTCCCTGCCCTGTCATCTATTAACAAAATTGTACCGAAATTTAGTCACTATTAACCCCTTTCCCTAATGCATTTACTACGTTTTCCTAGTCTGAAACTCTCCAATCATTCTTTCCTCATTATTTATTCAAGTAATGTCATATGTGCCTTTCTGATCAAAAGGGCAACTGTCGTTTTTGTTTCAGTTTTCCATGAATCTTCATTGTTGCTTTCATGATCCGTCCATGGTTTGTATTTATATCCTCAGATTAACAAGAAGAAACTAGCTTAAAATGAACAGCTTGCATCAAGGTTATGGCCACCGTTTGAAACTCATTTAGAAACCTTTTTACGGAAAGAATTTGTTCAACTCTCAAGTAGATTACATCGCAAAACAATCAGTTAGTCAATGAACATTTTTATTTTTTTACCAGCTATTTCCCCGTTTAACTGTATTTGAATAAGTTTTTCGTTTTAAATTAATATCGATTATTTTTTTTAAATTTTTTGTTTCTGTCCACATTTTGATGCATAATAAGTGAAAACATATGCATAAAATATATTAAATTCAAAAGCAAACAAAACACTAATTTGTATGCAACATAATGATTTAGAATTATTCATCGTGTTGTCTGTTTAGAAATTTTAATGTTTAACAACCTTTAGAATTACTTGTAAACAAAGGACATTTGTCGATGTGACAACAATCGACAAAACTGTACAGAAAGACTTGCTATTTCAGCTCATCGACCAAAACCGGATCATGGAATGGGTGTGAATACCACGATCATTTCGTTACCTGTATAGTATCTTCTTCGCCAGGATAATATACGGTTTTTAGTTCAGATATGTTGTTCTTCTAGACTGGTTACTACCCAAGGATAAAGAGCCCATTCTACTATACTATTGATCACATTGTATGGAGGTTCATACCATAGAAACGAATTCATAAGTTTTCCAAGGTATTTGCTAATAGCAGGTCAGAATGATAACTCGGATAGCCGTGTTCGAATTCCATTTGATTTCATTACATTCACTTACAGACAAAATACCCAGAAATGGTATAAATCCATCTCTCCATCCCTGGTATGTGGGTTAAATAGCTGGTCAGATTCGGCTATCTGGATGGGTTTGACGTTCAGTCTAGGTGAATGATAAGTTTGAATTCATAAACTGCAGTAGATGGTAATTATTGAAAAAAATATGAAGTAAAAACATATGTCTAACAATATATGCGCAAAAGAAACGGATGAAAATTTAATTTAGTTCGGTTAATGCCCTGTAGCATTGCAGATAAATCTAGACACCTGATTCGTTCTCAAGGTGCAGCTTCTTCTACTCAAGTGCTTCTGGTTTACAAAATAATTCTTTGGTCAGATCATCACCCAGGAATTAAAACCATTAGACGAAATTGTAGTAGAAGAAAAATTATATTTTGATTGCAACCAATTCCTGAAGACGACGGAGGTAAAGTAGGGGTAGTTGAGAATAGCTGAAGCGTCGAAATATCTAACGAACGTCTTGCTTTCGCGTGACAGCGAGCCTTCTTCTCTCGCTCTCCGTATTGTTTCTGCTAGTGGCCACTGTCTTATACAGGATATCGTTCTTCGGCTTATCAGCTTCCTCAAGTATTCATCAAGTGCACAAGTTCTATTTTCACTCACTTAACTCATCTATTTAGGGTTGTCTGACGTGGTTCACTTCATTAATCTGAACTTTTTTTTTGGTCAAGAGAAGCAATTGTCAAAGTGAATTCCGTGACGAGTTGAACGTGGGTCCTTCAAAAGTTGTTAGCTGACAACAGAAATCATATATTATATGGCAGCGTGAAGATAGAATATTCCAAGGCAGAATGTGGCCTAGCTTAACACTAATCGCCAGAAACATGACACTCTACAAACTCTTCTTCATTATAATCTGTTATTATTTTGATAAACAAGATTTAAACACGTAAATTACTCTATGGGATACTGTTCTCTAAACATATACATATTTTGGGTTATGCTACCGTTTTACTTTATCTACTTTCCTTATATATCATGCTATTACAGCTCGGTCATCTAGATAAAGATATACTTTTCATAGTGTCCATACACGTCACAGTCTAAATTTTATAATATATATATATATATATATATATACTCAAACAATATATATATATATATATATATATTATAATATATATACATATTTATACTCAAACAATATATATATATATATATTATAATATATAT
>CAHIKZ030002967.1:95000-117500 GCA_903632075.3 Acanthosepion pharaonis
GGTTTTAAAAACATATTTTTCTAGGTGGAAATGTTGTTCTAGAGGGAATAATGTTTCATATAGAGCCGACTTATATGCGATTACGATAACTATTAATTCTGTTGTGAAAAGGCCATTCAAATTTTCCCACATATTGTTTCTGGCATAGTGTTCATTCTAGGAGGAAAATTATGTTATGACTTCTACAGGTAGAGTCGTAGTAGGTTTTGAAAATATATTTAGTGACTGACCGAGTGAACGAATTGCAGTGTCTAATGTAGTTACAGCAAAAGCTCCGTTTGTTGTTACATGGTTGTGAAAATCTTATTGTTTTTATTTTTGGTTAATTACGGATTACCTTATCATCTCAAAAGTGCTTACTATCGATAATTTGCTTAAGGTACTTAGTCTACGATATGCGAGATTGCCGGGTTCTTTAAACAAAATGTATAGGTCCGGTTTGTGATGTAGCAATTTTTGACTTTCTGGGTTAGTAGCGGAAGTGGGATTGAAGGTTTTTATTAGAGGGATGAGTTTGGATTTATTTTTAATCTTATACATTAGAGTGTTTTCTCTGCGTGTGGAAATTGGTTTATTTATTTTTCCCTGATCACACACACACACACACATATACACATATATATATATATATATATATATATATATATATATGATAAAGAAGTTAATGGTCAGGAAACAGTAGTATTAAATAAGAGCTCAATACATATTAAAAAAAAGTAAAAATTTAATATGTAGAGTTTTTATGTATAGAAAATTAGGAAATCAGCTAATTCATCTTCCTTGGTTTCAAACTTTCAGTATTTTCAATCGATTTCGACGATCAACTGATATCCTAAACCTTTATGTTTTGAAAATAATCTTATATATATATATATATATATATATATATATATATATATATATATATTAAAATAAAAAAAATGAATAAGCGCAGGGTGTGTGGTGTGGGAGAATTTATTAAGGAGAGGAGGAAATATCCAGTGAATTGTAAAGAGAAAGAGAGCCAGATAATATTTGTAAATTATTTTATGTTCTTATACCTGCGTCGTTTCCCTAGTTTTTTTTGTTTTGTTTTTGTTTGTTTGTTTTTGTTTTTTTTTTTTTTTTTTTTTTTCACTTTTCGTTCATGCACACTTTGACACGTACACAGACGACATTTAGTAGTCTTTGGTAATGTATGTTGTTGGGTTTTAATTTTAGCCACATCAATTTCCGACATCAAAGTGTCATCGGCTAGAAAGTCACCGATAAGAATCTTAACATTTTTAATCAATTAGTTTCGTATGTTAATCAAATAATGAAAATGAACCACTCACCACACGTACATAATCTAATATTAATTATGAATAATCATAATGTTTCAGTGTTAAGTACATTACGTTTCGAAGCAGCGTGATGGACATGTTTTAAGATAACAATTTTGTCTGAAATGGAAAGGAATCAGCTGAAAATAAAATATAAAAGAAAATATATGAATAAATTTGAATATCTTCTTCCTCTTCACAATGGCTTTCCACAATCTCTTTTTAGCTCTCAATAATATTTATCCTTTTTGATATAACTTCCGGTTCCCTTATCTGACAGTCTTAAATTCGTTATGGAGGTGGTTAATCACTGTTTTCTTCTGCCTTCGATATGTCCCCTTCGTGTCAGATTCCCCAAGCCGTCTTTCAGCATTACGTGCCGTAGACATTTCATCTGTTTTTTTTTTACTGACTCTAAACATAAGCGTCATTTTGGTTTCACTCTTCCATAAAATCTAGTTGTTGCTCGCATATTCACTCATTAGTTTTCTCAGTATCCTTCTGTTGAACCAAATTCCTATTGACTCAAGCCTTTATCTGCTAGGAGAATATCCAGTGTTCCATAACAGAGAGCCAAAAAAAAAAAAAAATTAGAACATATAAGTATTAGCAGAAATAGAATAAAAGAGATCAAATATGAATTATATCTTTCTATAACTCTGAGATATTATGATTATTTACATTATTTATATTATTCGAGCTGTTATCTTCATCTTCATTGCCATATTCACAACCTTTCGGCCGTTGTAGACATCAGCCTTCTTCATGTGAGTGGAATTTTGAAGCGAATCCTTTATCCATTGGGCCATGTGTCCTCGAGGACACCGGACCCAGAAGTTAAAGACGCTAATTAGATCTAAAACAAAGAGTTGTGAGTTCAGTACCAAGCTACAGCTGAGGTGAACCAAAAAACATGAGGAATTGTGTTAGAAGAGAAATAACTGAGACATCCGGAAGAGGTATGACACGTGGAACTAGAACAGTCTACCCAGATTATATAAATAAAGGGTTCGGCTCGAAATTCTAATCAACTGAAGAAGGCCAGAGCGTTCAACAGCCGAAATGTTGTGAATATGTCAATGAAATTGATGATAACAGTTTGAATAATGTAAACAATGCAAACAATTAAGAATAATATGTGGCTTAACTTCAATAATCGGACAGGATGTTACAAGGTAAAATGACCATACAACAGGAGGTTCACGCATTGCCTGCATTTGTTAGCAAATACTGTAGCGGTCACTGTCACATAGAAATATAGACATTACTTTATGAGCATAATTACTTAAAATTCTACTATAAGACTAGTGTTTTGATTAATAAAATTTGACACAATAGCATTATTCTACAAGTCGTGTGCTGTTCTATCGCTATTCCCATAGAAAGTATTCAGAGGAACTACATTCCTGGGTTCTAACAGCCGTGATCTTCACGGCGAAGACCCAACACACCACGCCACGCCCTTTCCAACGAAACATACACATGCCCTACGTATTGCATTGGTGATATGAATTGTCCAAAACAAGGAACTTCTTCCCACGAACCAATTGTCGGTGGAACCGACTCCTAAGAGGATGCATCTCAGAATAAACCTTATATCCTACACTCATCAACAAAAACTATACCTCTTTTACTGTAATACTCTACCTTGAGTGTCTCTCAGGTTTTTGTACAAGGCGAACATTTTTATAATAGAAATGCACCAGATATTATTTTCCTTGATTAGACGTCAGAATCTCCAGCTTGTAAACCATCTCCACGGTTACTAAGAGAGTTGGCTACATAAATATTGATGGGAGAATATGGTATATGAATTTCTATATATCGCAATAATGTTAAGAAAATGAATGGCTACGAGGAAAAACGTTCTGTGTACACTGTTTTTATTCTTTAGGACTTCATTCGACTATGGCTAAGACTTGTGATATCGATATAATTGTGGGACAACATATAGAAAAAACAATGTTAAACAAATAAATGATGAAGTTTAAAATGTTCCGTGTAACTCGCTTTGTGTTTTAGGACTAGCTTACATAATTCAATGAAGAAAAAACATTACGTATGTATATGAAGAGGGAAGATAATATAAAACGCAAGCGCCTGTTAATAATATGTATCAACCAGAAACGCTGAAGATTAAGACACGCATATTTTTTTATATTATAACATCGTCAGAGATTTTTCTGCTTGAAGAGGTATTTTAAATTAGGTACCTCAAATAAATAGATATACGCAAAGTTCAAAATATATACCTCAACTAATTCGATGTAAGTAAGGTTTTAAAATAGTGTCCTCCACTAATTCGGTATACGTAATTTTTAAAATAGCTACATCCACTTAGTCGTTATACGTACGTTTTACTATAGGTGCCTCCATTAATTTGGCATGCGTACAGTTTAAAATGATTTTTTAAAAGTCAAAAAAACTTTCTTGATGCTTTCATTTTAGCTTTAATTGAAATCTAAAGGATTTCAAATTTCTTAAATCCATTAAGCAAAATACTCTATGCCATATTGCAAACAGAAACTATGTTGGTTGGAATCGTTTTCTTTTTCATTAAAAGCGATCAAATCAGCCATTTTTACAGTTTGTAAGCCAAAAGTTAATTCTCTGATTTAACAATTTTGCAAAAATAAAATATATTTCTGAAATGTTATTTGAGGAAAATTCGCAAATTTGAAGTTAAATTAACATGACTTAAATAAACTAGTATTTACTTATAGCATAAAATGCTGTATACAAACATTTATAAACTACGGGGTGTTGTTTTTGTGACATGTTAACTGAGTTATTTACATTCGAATTGACAGCCGAACGTGAACATAGTTAAGTTTGATAAAGCAGTCGATAAAGTTTTTTTCGCCATTAAAATCCGTGATTTTTAAATGCTAGATGTATCAGTTTGTACATCATTCCTTCAGAAATTCTGCATGTAATCCCACACACAAAAATAAATCGAAATCCTTTAAAAATATTCGGATGTTCAGATTGTAATAAGCTTTACAGTATACAATTAGTAAATATAGTTTTACATAACAATATTTACTCAGAATTATCTCACTGAAAATTAATTTTAAAAGATTTAAAAACTTTATAACTTCTTCAATTTAAAATTTAAAAAAAGAAAAAAATTGGTGTAAAAATTCATTGTTCATCGCATACTTTTTGTCTTAAATATATAATATTCATAAAAGCAATTTTAAGCTTCTCTAATTAAATGTTTTAGTTTCATTGCGTTTTTTTTTCGATTCAGAAATGATTTCACGTAAGTACAGGTCTGATTTTGAAGGTTTCATAAAATTAACCGAGTAACGGAAACACATGTAAAATAAATGTTTTATCAACATTTTCTACTAAAGAAATCAACAATAATTTAATTCATTTGTGAATAAGTCCTAACAACCTCAATAAAATATGACGATTGCTTGATTTTATCAAGAATTTTGAAATTAAAGTGTCTGTCACGGCAAAAAGTGCCGAAAATAAGCTATACTGAAATTTAGTACAAAGAGTGACGTAAGAAAAACTAAATTTTTAATCAAGGTTACGAATGTTCTAAATAGGATTAAAAATATTAATTAAATAATCAAAAAATACTAAGATCCTTCCTCTTAGTAACAACATAACGATTTTGACGATAAAATTGTTTTGATTACGTTTGAAGCATGTTTTCAACACAATAAGATGACATTTTAACGTTTTCGTGGAGCTTCATACTGTAAATATTCAGCAACTTTGTAAACATCTCATCAGTATTCTATAAACATCTATGTGCTGCGCTAACTAAAGAAATGCCTACAGGTCTTCAAAGCTTTTCGAATATTTTTCGTGCAATGATGTAATTCCAGTTTTCAATGTCGTTGTTTAAGTGCAAACAATGTTTGTCAGTCCATTTTCTTGGTATATTATTATACCATTTAATATCGATGAGGGAAGTATTTCCATAATATCTACGTTCCAAAACTATTAACTTGTTGCTTTCTTTTAAATTAATAGTTTATAATTTAACTATTCCAGCGTCTTTGTAAAACATACTCAGACAACAATTTCGTGTTATTTTTAACTAATGAGCTCAGGAATTATATGTTGTTGGTAACTTTACATAACTATTTGCATATTTTAGTTTATTCGTTCGTCTATTTAAATGTTAATGTGTTCAATACTAACAGGTACAAGAAAATTCTGATTATATATATATATATATATATATATATATATATATATATAGAGAGAGAGAGAGAGATAATGCTCTGGACTGAGAGGCTTGGGGCTAGTAGTCGTAGCTCGTGGAGGCACAGTCCTATAGTTGAAAGAGAAACTCGAATGAGTTCCACCACGGAATATGTGATCGTGCGGCGCTATATCGAGTCTAATTCGTTACCTCTTCGTCCCCGCGGACCGTTGGTGCGGTTGGAATGGCGTTTGCGTCCTATCGTATCTGTTCGGGTTTCAATTCTCGGTAGTGGATGCGCACTGATGATAAGTTCCAAATATAGGACGAAACGTGTGTCCAGTGCATTCTGCATTCTGTTGAGGTTTCTTCTAGTCTTGGTGAATTACTTAATTATGATTATTCAAACCCTCATAATTATTTCCATATATATAATGAAATTTGATTTAAACACTATAAAACATCATGTTTCTGTTCAAATTTGCAAGGCAGCCTGTCAACGGGTAAAAAAAATATAAAAATGATCGAGAAATTGCAAAATATCACGGTTAAAGTATGAGAATCTAGGACAATATTTAGGATGTACTTTTAAAGAATTCTGATAGTTCATTGTCAAAGAATTCAAACAATATAATTGTGAATTTAACCGCCATTCCTTCAGGTATTCACAATGATTATTAATATTCAGGATCTGTTATGAATAATCATCATTCTTTAATTAAATTATGACTGATTATTATGTCAAAATTCCCAGCGTTTTCAGAAAGGAAACTATGAAATAATTAAATTATTTATGAAAATTTCATGAAATATATTAAGTCCGTCTACGCAGAAATTTGTTTGAAAAATAAATCACATTTTCTTATATAGCTTTCCATAAATAAAAATGACCAAATTAAGAAATCATCTATACTGTTATATGGATGCTTATCAATCAAAAATGAAAGATTATTTGGCAAATATTAAGACAAAACTAATTATGCCGATTGATTGTCTTAATATCTCACCTTCAGCATTATGAAGGATAGATACTTTGACATGCAAAAGATTACAACACATTAGAAAAAATGTTTTTTAGGTATTTCTAATACAGATTAAAGAAAATTATACTGCTAATAATACATGTTTTAACCTTTTGTCAAACAATCAGATTAAAAAAAAAATAATCAATAAAAATAACCCACGAAGAAAAACACATTTAATAGCGCAAAGGTTTACAGAGCATTAATTAAATCATCACTTCATATTTCGTAGCGTAACAGTTGATGCTAATTAAAGCATGTAAGCATTTAGAATAGTCCCTTACGAACATCTTGCATGTTTCTTGGCAAATTTTTTTTCATTTTTCATGATACCATTCCTTTAGTTCATGTAGTTTTTGCGAGTTCCTTCATTGAATTCTCATTTTCGGCTCTCTCCATAAATTTTTAATTGGATTGCTATCTGAAGATTGACTTGGTCATTTTAGAACGTATATTCTATTTCAACTTAACCATGACTTTGTAAGCTTTGCAATATGTTTAGGATCGTTGTTTTGTTGAAAGCCCAAAGAGGTTTCAACGCTGTTAATGGGCAATTTGACGTAAATTTGTCTCAAAAATATCCCTATAATATGCTCCATCCGTCCTCCCTTCTCTTATTTCAATATTCCCTACACCTTGGATTATAAAGCCCAGCCAGATCGTGATTGACCCGCTTTCAAATGTTACTGTTAGGATAGTATTATTCGGCGAATATTCAGTACTCTTCTTTCTCCAGACCTTTGCCTCAGAATTTCTGCCAAAACGTTCAGTTTTCGTTTCGTCTAACCAAAGCCCATTTTTCCAAAGTGCTGCAGGTTTGATACAATGCTCGTTTGCAAAATCCAGTCTAGCAATAACGAGTTTAAGCTTATGAACTTTTTTTTCCTTCGAATCCTCGAAATGATGTCATATCGACGAAGTGAACGACTAAATGTTTCCGTACTCACTTTTACTCCATTTAGTTCTTTAAGCGTAACCCGGGCTCGTTGCAAACTTTTCTCGCTAATAATCTTGTTGTACATTCCATTAGCTTTCTCGGACGACCAGAGCGGTTTTTTTTTTCGATGACTGGAATGACATGTCTTCCAATGACGAACTATCGTAGCAAAGCAACGGCACATTTATCTTATTATAAACATTCCATTTATATAAAGGACAACAATACGTTTACGGAGGTCTTGATCAATTATTTTACTTTTCCCCATTTTCTTAATGCTTAAAGGACGGTTGACAGAAAAAGAATCACGCAATACTTTTAAATATTCCTAAAAGTAATCATAAAATTAATCTGGAACGTTCTAAAAAATAACGCCATACTAAAATGGATCATTCTAGTAAAATGTGAACACTTTTATAAAAAGCTGTTGCAAATATAAAAAAATGTGTTGTAATCTTTTAGTAAATATCGGTTTTTCTACCTGAAATATTTTTTGATTTCTTTTTAAATCTGATTGTTTGACTGAATATCTAAATATATGTCCTACAATCAGTAAATTTTAATTAATATAACTATATTAGGAATGCAGTGCTGTTCGATAAAAGTGACTCACCTGAGTTTTTTATTTAAATTTTTTTCGCCTATTGTTTTGGGGTCAAACTGATTCTTAATCCTACTAATATAAAGACCCCTTCCTGACCACCGAATAAAAAAGTTTACTCACCCTAAGGTATTCTATTGATAATTATAATTTTGGATATAAATGAGATTTAGGGAAAAACGTGGCTCACTTATTTCCTGCAAGTAGTAATCGATAGAAACATAACCGAACAGCTTTAAATACAGAATAATAGAGGTATAATTTATTTATAATAGGTAATATAGTTCGAAATATTAAATAATCTATGGGTCCTCCTTTATTTCGAATAATCTTTTCAACACTTTTTGACTTTGACTTGTTTAGGTTCTGGCTAATCTCATCTCCAAGCATTAAATTCGATTCGGATATGAAATTCACAATAAAATCCTCTTTGTTGATCAACTGCTTTCTCGAGAGCCTAGACTTTATAATGCTCCATATGTTTTCTATGGAGTTGAAGTCAGGAGATTGGGGCGGCTATTTCATAAAACTCACCTGCTTCTCATCAATGTATTCCTTCATCAATTTTGATTTGTGACAAGGAACATTATCCTGCATAAAAATGAGCATGGTGGGGTCGATTTGCACCCTTTCAGCAGAAGGGAGCAGACATGACTCTAAAATTCTCTTGTACTGCTCGCTCCTGAGGGTCTTTTCAATAGGTTTTAAGAAACCAGTTTGGTGAAAAGAAAAGCATCCCCAGAACATTATACTGAACGGGTGCTTGACAGTACTTACTGCTAAATTCAAAGAGCTTTCAAAGCTTCTTCGGATTTAAGATCGCTTATCCTTTGAATTTAGCTCAACTTTCGTTTCATCATAGAAGAGAATATTTTCCCAGTCTTCTACGGTGACATTTTTATTATACTGAGCCAATTCAAGTCTCTTGGCTTTGTTGGCTTTGCTTATTAGCGGCTTAAACCTTCGTGTACAAGATTAGTAGCCTTGTTCTAACAGTCAACGACGGACCGTTGAAGAGGCAAGACTAAAACCTTGCCCTTCGCTTAGACTGGCTGCAATTTCCTGGCTATCTATAGTCCTATAATTCGTAACTTCTCTTTTGATTACCCTGCCTGTTCTTTCATCAATCATTTTCTTTCGTCCCCTTGTTTCCCTCCTTGGACCAGGAGTGGTATCATTATGTGCCCTAAACACTCAAGAGACAGTTGATTGCGAGGTTATAGAAATTTCTGCAATTTCTCTCGTAGAATTGCCTGCTTTTGAGAGGGCAATAATAGTTGCTTTAAGTGGTTCTGAGTGGCTATTTCAAGCTGTTTTATACAGTATGAGGCTTTCTGGAATATTCTGGAATACTCTAGATTTAATTTAAGCTGTTCTAGAATTCTCTAGAATATATTTCTGAGTGTATTATAAAATTGTTTTCAATATTTGGTCAAGACCTCTTTAAATTTATCAGTTTAATGATTACAATGCGATATCTGAGTCACTTTTTTGGCACATAGTTTTTTCCTGTATCTTATTTATATCCAAATTTATAATTATCAATAGAATACCTTGGGGTCAATAAACTTTTTTCTAGTTGCTTGGGAAGGGGTCTTTATATTAGTAAGATTAAAAATTATTTAACACCCAAACAATAGACAAAAAATATTTTTAGTAAAAAAAATCAGGTGAGTCACTTTTATCGAATAACACTGTATATAAAATTATTTTTTATAAGGCGCTGTAACCTTTTGCGTGGTACGTTATAATGTAGATTCATCAAGAGATCATTTGAGTACATGCTAACCTAGTAAACAATGCGGGATGTTATAGAAATGTTATATCTTCTCAAGATAATATGATTTGGTAGAGAGTGCATAGACAAAATATAATCATACCATTCACAAAGGAACATGAGTAGAGTTAAGTGAACCCAAGCGAAATTATAAATGTGTTTGAGATTCCATTGGACTTTTGGAATTATTGTAGCGAGTATTGACTTTCATTAGCAGAAAATAGTAAAAAAAAAATGCATTAGCAGTAATTTCATGTTGAATCTATCTATCTATCTCTCTCTCTCTCTCTATATATATATATATATATAGATAACTAGACTCGTTTCGAAAAACCCTCGAATTTTTTATTTGCTAATCAAATCAATCTCGAGGGAAAAAGGTTTTAAAAAAAGAAAGAGCTACAAACATGAACTTCTGTCGACAAAAAATCGCACAGATGCAGGTCTATATATATATATATATATATATATATATATATATATATATAAATATATATTATTAAACTATTCTTTAACATGTGTTTTTGATTCGTTTTAATGCAGGCTTGTGAGCAACTGAGATTATTATATATATATATATATTTTATTTTCTTTGGTTTCTAGTGTATACGGATTTATTTCCGGGTCCCTATCTGAAACACAAGTTCAGAAACTATATTATGACATTTTCCACTGAACATATTTAAAAAAAAACATATTTTACATAGGTGTATGTTGTAATTGTGACCACGACTTTTTTAAAATTTGTTTAATGCATGGGCTACGTGGAATTATTCCAGTGACTCTATTGGAATCTTCTTCCAATCAATCCGAAGTATCCATCTACAGCTGGAATTATTGATGCTCTCATGTACCCTATTTTTGAGATTTCGATTTCTAGGTAATTGCATTGATAGTTCTTCTTTTTAAGTTCTTCAAAGATACATCACAGTCTACATTGGCTGCCATATTAATAAGTCGGTTCATTTTATCTTTGCAGGCTCGAATCACGATATCTGCGCGATTAGCCTTGAGTCTTCTGTGTGTATTTAAATCATATAAAATCGTTTCTGGTCCTATATTTTTAACTGGATATGGGTGCGCATTCTACCAATTTCTTGCTGTTTCTTTTCCTTAAAATTTTCATATTTTCCAATGCTGATATTTTGCCCGTTCTGTCATGCCAGGTTTTATATTCAGTGGATTCCAGTACCGTGCAACATGATACAAGTATTTTCAAGATACTTATCACATAATCTATATTTTGTACTAACATAGTCTTTACAATATATATGCTAGGTAATTTCTTGTTAGCAAGCATTAGTCCTGTGAAGCAGGAATAAAACATTCGGTACGGAAGAGTATTGACTGTTAATCGGTTTATCTTGACATCTTTTCTTCATCTGGTCGGTTTCATTTGCCTTTGCTTTCTTTTATAAATAGTTTGCAGTTGTACTTGGTTCTATTATGTTTTATTTGCATTTCACCACACATTTGAAACTCTATTTTGAACTTGTTGGCTTCCTTTATTATTGAATAAAGTTTCTTACTTCTTTCATGTACTCTGACATAGATCATCATCAAGTCTTCTGTAGTTTCCAGGTATCTTTGAATGCCGATTGTTGTAGTTTTGTAAGACAGTTCTAGTTGAACTAATACTCCGCATCCTTCTGATCTGGGCACATACAGACGATCAATACCAGCCTTAAGGAGATGCATACGATAGCAAGTGAGAAGGCTTCTCGTTTTGGCGTCCATTCGCTTAAAGTCAGCTATGGTCCAGTTAAGGATGATGAAACTCTATTGCCCCACAAGGACAGCCATGGTGTTTATGACTTATATATATATATTTTTTAATTCAGCATGGTATTCAACAACACATGCATACGCCTGTAATGCTCCTTTATTGCCTTCTCCTTCATTTGGTTATGCTGTATTCCATCTCTTTCGCTAATTCCTAGTTACCTATAGGCTTCAACTTGTTCCTGTTCCCAAAATCTAGATCTATTATATTTGTTTCTGTGATTCGATGTTACTTTTGCATATTTTTTCTAATCCGAAATTAATGTCTGTGACGTCATTGAAACTTTTTACAATACTGAGGAGACCCTTAATTTCATTGTCGTCTTTGCCAAATAGATTGAGATAATCTATCTGGAAAGAGATGATTGGATACTTTCTTGTTTAGTTTGAATCCATAGCTATTATTTTTTTTATTTGGTGCGTTAAAGGGATTAAGGACAAACAAAACAGAAGTGGTGACAGGGAGTCTCCTTGAAAGATTTATCGTCGGATATTCAGATAGTTGGAGATGGCAGTGCATCTTGTGTGCCTTAGTTATAATGTAGTTTTCCACATTCCTATGCTGTGATTATGGAAGTTTACTACTACGGAAGATAATTTGCTTAATTACCTAAGTTTAAAGAATCCAAGAATGGAGTACGCTATCAAAGGCTTTACGGTAAACTATCCATGATGTGCTGATATTTGGACATCTTCTCCTGCAATTTCTAGGATCATTTTGCTTATTTTGTTGTTGTTGTTGTTATCATTATTATTGTTGTTGTTATTTATTAAAAAATAGAAATTATAATAAAACTATGAAAATAAAAAATTATGAAAATAAATATGTGAAAAATGATTTTCATGAATTGAATGCATACTAGATT
Organism: Acanthosepion pharaonis; assembly: GCA_903632075.3. Classification (NCBI taxonomy): domain Eukaryota; kingdom Metazoa; phylum Mollusca; class Cephalopoda; order Sepiida; family Sepiidae; genus Acanthosepion; species Acanthosepion pharaonis. The sequence continues at coordinate 107,461 of CAHIKZ030002967.1, forward strand.
TAAATGAATCCTCGAACCGCTATTATAATACTTGTAATGCTGGTATAATATTTACAATACTGTACATATAGATATGTATGCCAATATACCTATCCATGGGAGTGTTTGTATGTACACCGGCCGATATTTTTGCATTAATTTGGTTTGAAATGCGCATGCACATCAGCATATATGTGATTGCTCGCGTAGACAGACACACACAGATACAAATTCACGTATGTTTGTCATTATCTGATTACTATTCATCACACATTTCCGTAGTTCTACAAGAGATATATAGTCAATGATTCACAGATTTGTGTAGTGAATTGCTCTAGGGTAAAATTTTGCTTCAAGGCTTCCGCATTTCGGTAATTCTATTTCGTAAAGTACTTTCTTAACCCGAAAGAAAAAATCTGACGACTGTATGGCATATCAGATAAAAAAAAATGTGGGGTCGGTTACTGAACTAAAAGTGCAAGCCACATACAGACAAACCAATCTCCTCCGAATTTGCAAATGGATAGCTATTACTCACTCTACCTACACACATATATGGTATCTTCAGTTACTTTTGTCGGTCTTTGTCTGGTACCATCCGTCTTGCATGATCTAGCCCAGGGAGGCGATTTTGGCAACACTTCGAAACAATGCAAAGACTTCAAAGTCTGTCTGAAGATAGATTTTTAGCACCTATACTTTTCTCTTGGAGAGAATTTAAAACCATTTATTTCTATTATCTTTGAACAAAAGAGAAAGAATACTTATATACATTGGCTATATTCTGATTTTACTCTGCTGATGCGAGATTTACACAGATGCATTGAATGGCCGGAGCAGTGTTAGTCTAATAGCGCGTCATCTTCTTTCATTCACCTATGTTTCTAAGGGTAATTTTTGCTGAATATTCGAACGGATCGGATCGGATCGGATCCACGGCTTGCAAATAAGCTCAATCTTTCTGACATCATACCACGTTTATGGTAAATGATAGAACATTTTACAAATGTAAATTCTAAATAATAAAGGACAAAGTCTTTGCGTTGGGTAAATATCTAGCAAGATTGTTTTGCAGAGTATTCTTCTGAAATAAATTGAAACATCAAAGATATATTTATACGTAGTTCTGGCAAATTAAATATATACTGAGATATTGAGTTGTAATTTATGTTATAGTCAATGTATATTCAGCAACATTAAATTAGGACGCTTTACCAAATGTGTGTATATGTATGTGTGTGTGTTTGATCAGATGTTTTCCTTTTATGCGTTACTACAGTTTCGATGAATTATTTTGTTTCATAGAGAATTCTTCAGTGCCCGTTTGGAATCCAAATTGTTGGCGACAATGGCTCTACACTACTTCCTATCTATTATAAATCTCAGGAACTTTTTTTAATATTTACCATGTGTTCTTGGATATAAATCTTTCATAAAAACTTTAAAGTTTAAATGATTACAATAATATTATTACTTTACAGTTAATTTTATATAATCAATTATCTATATCTATAATTCTCAAATTCTGTGTATGCGTGTATTTGTATGTGTGTCTATGTGATCGGATGTTGTTTATGCGTTTCCACAGTTTTCATCCGATTTCGAAGAATTTTTTTTGTATTTGGCAGATAATTCTTTAGTGCCGGTTTTAAGGCCAAATTGTCTGAACAAAATTACAACCCTGAAGAAGAAAAAATCGAAAAAAAACTGATTCCTTACACTTTGCGCAAAAATCAAAGGCAAAATTTAATATAATTTTTTTTACATATAAACTTCCAGTTCTAGTTCATGCTGTGTGTCCGTGATTTACATCTCCACACGTTCCACATCGGTTGCTGCTGACCTTGATAATTAGCGCGTGCAGCAAGGCGTGTACATGTGGCCCTGCAACAGGCGCGTGTTATGCGATGTGCCACGCGCTGACACACGAGCTGATTCATACGCATGACTTGCGGAACGCGATACCTGTTTGAGTTGCCCATTAGGTGCAGGAGGTCTCTTTACACGTCCAAACAAATGTGCCGTATCATACTGATTGTCTACGGAGTCCTAAGCCCATTGCTAACGCTTATTTCCGCAATTCCGCTTCTATGTTTGTACGTCCAACCCTGCTTACATATTCCGCTTCACTTGGACAAAATTTCAATCTCTCTCAAGGGAGGTTACCTTTTCCGTTGCATAAAGCCTAATACTACTGTTTTAAGGCCTTACTTTTCTTGTTTATATCCGTTCCCAATTCAATTTTTTTATTGTCCAGCCAGTTTTTGCATTGCATTCACCGTAATTATAAGTAAGCTCGCTTTTTTTTATTATTTAAAATTTATTTTTGTAACCTTTCCTAAAGTTATTTGTGCTTAGTAATTACTGTACTTTTTTCAGTGTTTTCTTCTGGTATATGTACGCACATTCTATTTGACGATTCATACTTGCTTAAGACATATCACCAAATAAAAGAACTTGCCTAGGTCGCAAAACAGTTACCGCCAGGACTGACACGCGAATAAGAGATAACTAATCGTCTTTTGAACGTTCAGTTCGCATGTCTCAAATGCCTCTTTGAATGCTTCAATCAGAACCACTGAGTCCGAAAATCAACGTAGCCATCGGCTTTCGAGAAGAGCATACCTGAACGCTTTTGTGCGCGAGGCTGAAAATGATGATCAAACGACTCAACGGCTGAGGAGAAACGCCTCTTTAACCGCTGTTGCGCGTGAGACTGAAACAAGATTGAGAACGCAAAAACTGTCCTTTTCAGCCCCCTTCAAATTTTTAACCCCTTATTTGCACCTATTTTTTGTTACTAATATTGAATTTCGTGTAGGCTGACTTTAAACTTAAACTGCTCCAACTGAACTGCAAAATTTCCAATAATGAAATACCCGACTGAAAACGGATTATACAGCTAGTAATGTATATTTTTAATACTATTGTTCACCCAATACAAGATGAAAAAGCCACGCAAAGGAGAGAGTTAAGTTGTGGTTTGTAGAAACGTTAGTAAAGGCAACAAGTAAAGCTCATGCTGTTATGCAGAAAAGATAAAATTTAAGCCGAGACTTGAAGAGGAATCAATGATTACTTAAACTTTTGTTGGGTGTCTGTTTCACAAATAGTTGTTATGTTCGAGTGGAACTCACTTCTTAGTAATGGAATTCGGGAGCAATCTTGATGATTCATCACTGTGTAGGTGGCATGGCGTGTCACAGCTGCAAAGGTCAGGGATGGCGGTACTAAGAAATGTAGCGCGTCAGAACACATGACATGGAAATAGCGAGAAAGCAGGGAGAGGCCCGCGATGTTTCATCTGTGGAAAATGGTTTGCAGGGAATAACAGAATCCATCACCGAAAAGCCGCAAAAGCAGGCAAGAAAGGAGAGTTCAGTTCCAGACAGGATATAACGTGAGTATTAATATTTGGTTCTAATTTTTTTCCGTGACATAATTTTCGTTTAAACTGCAAATGTAACCTCCTCTATTTATAATGCTTTTATAAGGGAGTACAAAAACCACTATGCAGTCTGCCACACAAATATAGGAACAAAATCCTTTAGGTGTTAATCAAAACTTTGAATTTCACTTGGTACTGTTATCTATTTTATTGCCATTGACTTTTGGTAATTCGTGTACAAAAGCCTGTCAAGGTAGGATGGCTGCTAACAATATGTTCGTAGCATGATCAAGTTGAATTTATATTTGAAAAAGTCATTTATAAAATGAAATTAATGAACAAGCATTAACTTAAATGAATTCACTAGAAACCGGATATGTTGATAAAGAAATATATGTTTTATCAAAAACGACTTTTTTCATAATTAGGAAAAACATTCCGACATATGTATGTATGCATATGTGGGTACTCTTTATCCTATTCTGGTGCATAGCGGCCCGAATGCATAGGCCTAATTTTCCGCATTTTTCAGAATCTTGCTTTGGACAGGGACTTGGAGATTAAGTAAAGCCACCAAATGGAAAATCCTCTTGAAGCAGGGATCAATAAATCAATAATATATGCATATAATTTGGCGCAAGTCGCATTGGTTAGAACATTAGTTTTCCGATTGAGAGACGTTAATCTCAACTAAGGCGACTGTCAAAGATATTTCTCAGTGTCAACCTAGGGCGACTGCTCCAGCATGAAGCACCGTTCTGTTTTAAATGTATACCAGGTTTTAAAAGAATCATTGTGAAGGAAATATGATAATAATACAGTAAATATTGATAATAATAATATATTTTAAGGCATGCGAAATTTATGGGTTTAAGTGCTCACTATCAGGGATAGAGTGTATGTAAAGATAAAAATGGATATTAAGAGGCTCAGTAAATAGAAAAAGTGGACATCCACAGAACACTCAGAGGCGAAACCCTGTTTCATTCAAAACGAAATTGTCAGCCCACCTTTCTTTCTTTCTCTCTCTCTCTATATATATATATATTGTCATGCACAGACGAACTGTTACGCTGTATCACAGCTCATCAGTGTGGCTAGACGTTGGTTCGCCTCTAGCTAGGATCGAAACCAGACTGAATTGGCGTCAGTTAGGGTTTCTACCACTAAACCTTTGGTGGACGGCAGTGATGAAGGTGAATTTGTGCGTATTTATTTTCAGATAAACACACATTGACTGACAGAACTCGATTCGGTTTACCGAAGTCTCTTGCATTATTAGCCCTAATAGTGACTGTTTAAAAACCCACACTTACACCCCAGAGAGCTCAACCGAAATAAATTACTATCGTTCAGAGACAGACTGTTTCGCTGTATCACAGCTTATCAGCATGGCTAGACGTCGGGTTGCCTCCATCTCGGGCGAAACCAGAATATATATATATATATATATATATATATATATATATATATATATATATATATATATATATTGTTTTTAAGAAAAACGGAGCTCATTATATTTTCTTTAAGAGGAAAAGTTTTCGTCTAAAAGTTATGGAAAAAAAACAATCAAGAACAGCGAAAATAAAAAAGGTCACAGGGGAGTAAATAAGGAGCTACGACTAAAACAAATTTAATGCTAAAACACTAAATCGATTAAATAAAACCCTACTGTGTATACACCCCAACTGAAAAAGGAAAAACAAAAAGAACACCTGTACTCACGACCCAACCACGACACAAACAGTAGGAAAAAAGTTCTCCTTCTGCCCGCACAAAAGTCGATCAATGTTATTAAAACATTCTAAAAACCGTAACGTACTTCAAATATATATATATATATATATATATATATATATATATATATAAATATGATTCATTAAAAATATTATTATAATAAAGCTCTACTTCTGTATGGAGCACTGTTTTCTTAAAAATAATAACAGAAAATACGAAGGAACTCCGGATTATGCACCCAACGTGTTCTTTTCTATTTTCGGCATACCTGCACACACACACATATATATATATATATATATATATATATATATATCTCCTCTGGTATACATTTGTGTTCACAATATATACACGGTGTGGTGGATAGAAATTGTCGTCTAAATTAAGCTAAAATAACACTGGACTTTCATTATAACAGATATATTTACCAAAGATGGGATTTATTCAATAAAATCGCAATTGGCCTCAACCAGGCCCAAATAAAACGTCGGAATTTCTTACAACTCATGCGGCTAGTTTACTTGTTTAAGTTTGTGGAGCTGCTATATTATTTGCTCTCTGATCATATTTCGTGTTACAAGGAGTTTGTTGGTTTTTTCGCTCAACTGCTTCCCACACATAAAATCAATGGGTTGCAGTCTCGAGGGGCCAGATTTAAGTGGTGATTTAGTCGCAGAAATTGTCTGGCAGTGCTCCTGCTTATGTGACATGACGCAGAATCATGTTGCAGAAATATAATCGCATCTGCGGGTTGAGCAGTGCCTAAAATATGGTTAGCGAAATGACCGATGTTTCTGATTTCAGTTTCATCAGGTGGATTTCGGCTTTGTCAGTGCGTGAGTCGCCAGAAATTTCTAGGTTTGACAAAACTTATCTTGTTGAAATCTCTGCCTTGGACAGGGAAGAACCCAGACAGAGCTATGCTTTTAGAATTAGATAAACCCCATCCCGTTATTAGGGTATCTAAAGGGAAATTTGCCCAAGCTTACGGACTCGGAAAAAAACCACATAAAACTGACCTTCTGTCACGTCCCGGTCTGTGTAAATACCAAGTGAATCGCCAGTTCGGTAACTCGGGATTCTGATTTCCTTTTATTTTTTTGTTCATCTTGGCTTTCTGTATTCCTGTTACCTTAAACCTACGTTTGTGCCGTTGCTGTGTAGAATTGTTCATTGCTTTTGCAATGGAGTGTCTCTGTTTTATTTGCATTGTTTTGTTTGTCTCCGTTGCTGCTGTTCGTTCCGTCCCTCCTCGCTTTTGTTCTAGCAGCAGAAAAACAACTTCAAAAATATTCCACACATGCTCCTGGATATACTGACAAGACAAGGAATGCAACAAATTGGAAAACTAAGACGTTCAGTTAGAAAGCAAAAACAAACTAAACATATTCCTTGCAATTTATATGCCTGTACTTCAAGGGTTAAGAGTTTACTACGATCCGGTTCAATAGAATGTAAATTTAATTCTAAGAACGGAGTATATATTTGAATTGTATGTTCCTTCTAGAGGTTGCCTGGACATTTCTGTCGATTTGGGGAATGGAGCTTCGATGTTGTTTTGTTACTTCCAGCAATAGTCAAAGAATTACTCTTGCATCTTAAGTGGACGTTTTTAGAAGTTCGTTAGAAGAGACAGTCATGGTAGTCGCATTGATTTTTCCGGAGGGTTTCTAGTGCAAAGATAATGACAAATATACCGCTCGCAAAGTCAACACGGGGCGTTGGAAAGGCAAAAATTCTATGAGCACACGAGATCCACATCTACCGCAACATCATCGTGCTCATCTACACTGGTGTCAGACGAAAATTTAAAATCTCCAGTGAGGGTAGAGATTTCCCAAGCGCAGCTTAGATGTGGCAAAAGGCCGAAAAATGGGGCATCCAGTGAGGATCGAACTCACTTTTCAGTAGTAACTGATCTAGCAAGACAAGCTTGCTAACCATTACACCACGCCGAGGTGCCCAATCTCCAGTGAGGGTATAACGTTTGTGAATTTATGCAATTGATAGTCATAAGTATGTGTGATGTAGAAGAAGAGATCGACATCTTTAAGATGCATTCGCACATGAAAAACATGCACAATCCCTGAAATCCTAATTCTGGAAACAATAGCATCCAACCAACCCTCGACTTGGAGAGTTTTGGAGGAATATTGTGCAACAACATTCGTGTTAATAATATTAAACAATCCGTTATTCTCCCTTAGTATAATAGTAAGCAATGCATTCTTACAGCAGAATAATGCCCGTCCGCATAATACACTTCCTATTCAAAATGTGTTAATAGAAAAGGATCCCGTAAATTCCTGAAACACCCACAATTGCTATTAATGTCAACATTGAATCTGGTATAAGTGTCATGCTATGACGATGTTTCACTTATTCAGTTCGTCCACATTCAATACCTGCACTACTGCGTCAACCAGGGCATTAATTAATTCATCAGAGGACCTTATTTATTACCTGTTTCCCTTTACGCATGCGTAAGATCAGATTTTTGTTAAGACCAACGATAGATTAGTAAAATGCAGTGGAAGGAGGCCGTCATGAATCTCCACTGATTTTTCTTTTTTTCATTAGTACCTCTGAATTGTTTTGCATTCTTGAAAACTCATTGACCTGTAAATTCCAGTTGTGTTCACCACAACATCTAATTGAATTTACTCCTTCAGTGAGATTAGTAACACACCAATGTCTAATTAACCATTTTTCAGCCATAGAAACCACTTTTTAAGCCAAAGTTTGTATGTACCACTTTATTTCTTAGGGCTTCTCAATTTAGGCCCGCTTTTATTAGTTTCGTTATTTAATATAATAAACAAACCACCGGGATAACATCATAAAAAAATGTACCCACTAAAAAAAAATCGAAATGATTTTCATATGACATTATTTTTTATTAATATAAATAAAAAATAATGTCATATAAAAATCCTTTCTAAAAAATGTATATGCATGTATGTTTAATTTAAGATATCATACCTTTAGGATATGTGTGCTGATGATCAGAGAGAGAATTCAGAGATAGAATCAATATTGACATTGATATCAACATTTCCTAGGGAATCTTGGTTTCATGCTTTAATGATCGTCTAATTATTTGTCCTAAACGAAAGAATCGTCTTTCCCTCTTATTTCTCCATCTGCCAGCAGTAGTGGAATTTCATGTGACACTAGTCATTGCGCAGACTCCATATATACTGATGAATTATGACCAAAATCAGAGTAACGGTGAATCCAGTCCTACCTGTTTTCTTTGTTTATGTATAATATTTTAAGTTATTCATCTTCCCCCACCCAAGAGATATAGTTTAAAAAAACAGTACACATTGTATTTCGCATAACTTGGCAACCATTTTAAAGGAAATGTTATTCCTAGTTAAAAACCGAGAACGTCAAGCTATAACCACTAGATTCCCTTCACCGACATATATGTCAATTCAAATATAATGAAGAAAAATATATATGGAAAGCCGTGATCCTCTGCGTCTTAAAGGGGCAGGACAATTTAAAAAAATATAACCCTGAGCTCGGGTGTCTTTTTATTATTATTTTTTCTATCTATATTCGTTTGATGTATTTGCTTACAGTATTATTTACATATTGCTTTTATTTCTTCAATACTTAGATTATAAGTTGTGATATTTGAAATAAAGTTTATTAGATTTCCCATATGCGATAAATATCTTTAGAAACGTGAGAACGGCATCACGATTCTATTTCAGTTTATTCACATCACACACATAAATTAAAGTTTAATAAAAGTAATATGAAAAAATAATTTCACACTTCATCTTCTCGTCTCTGTATATTTATCGTCTACTCTTGTGCCTCATACGGCTTAAGTGGCATAAGTGCCATGTTTCTGAAGCTAAAAACATGGAACAAATAAAGTTGTAACATGTCATCCAGGCTAACGACAACTTCACGTTGAAACTACGTAAGTTAAGCAACGTCGTACCTTGGCAAGATCTAGATGGGTGTCCGCTTGGTGTAAGCTTGAATGTGCTGGTGGTGGTGCAACGGATCATAGCTCTAAATTGTTAATCGGAGATCCGAGTTCCAATTCCACTTGGGTTCATTATACTCGCTTACGCGGAAATAACCTTGGAAAAGCAATGGATCCATCTCTTCTCCTCCCAGATATGGGTTAATTATTATAAATTCTTTCATTAAACCATAATTACACACCCCAAATAAAATTACTTACAAAATATTATTATTTCGGCATTAAACAACCTGTAGGGATCACTCACTTCATAGCAGAAGAAATTATCTGTTCACGGGGGTAAAAGCTTATTGACAGAAAAAAACGTACACAATTAACAGAAAAATCATGGTAAATTGTATATTAATTCCATACAATTCATTTATATTTTTGTGTGTATTGTTATGTGTATTTTTAAGGTTACCATACTTTTGTGGTACATGTCATAAAAGGGAGAAATTTACACCGTAGTATTACAAAGCATATCACAGAGAGGAGTCGGGCACGTGTTGCCCTTAACAAGATGCGTGATGAAGAGTTAGAATTTAAAGTCTCATGGAATGATGTCCGTATTTACGACAGGAGCAGTTTTTGTTGCACGCTGGGAGTCTTTACTCTTTGTAATTTGTATTTAATATATTTTATACAACACATTTTATGTTATTGTTTTATTTTATTTTATTTAATCTTTTCATTATTATTATTATTTCATATTTTATGTTTATTTATCTATAATGATCATAATATAGATGTCCATTTTCTACTAAAACAAAAAAAAAACATGTAATTTGTTACAATTTCAATACCGTAGATATATTTCATGAAATATTTAATTTTTCACGATATTAAAGAATAGAAATGAACAGGAAGTTTAACTATTGCGTGTTTCTTTTAATTTCCGTTTCCAATCTTTTTTTGAATTTTCGACGAAAGGCGTTAATTAGA
>CAHIKZ030002967.1:122500-145000 GCA_903632075.3 Acanthosepion pharaonis
TACATTTTATTATTATCTTCTGCACAGTTTTCGTTTGCAACCCGAGATCATGCATTATGGATTCGTACCACATCAGAGAGATAGCATCTCTCGTAGAATATTTGCAGTGCCAAGCAACTTCGACATTTGAAGCAATGTGATGCTAGGCGTTATTCCGATTTTCATTATGAAATTATTATGATTATTATTTTTTTTTTTATTTTCTTTGATTTCTGGCGTTTACACATTTCTTTCTGGGTCCCGCCCAGGGACCTAAGGTTAGAAATGGCATCATGACAAAGACAAAAAAATAAAAAATAAAAATTAAAAAAAAATTACATAGATAAATCCCTTCGTAAAGTGTGAGTTGTACTTGTCAGAACAATTTTTGTATCTCCTGTCAGATTATTATTATTATTATTTGTTACGAATAAATTTGAATATGTGTTTTATGACTCATTTTTGCAAAAAATATAATACATTAAATACGGCTTGTCTCCATCTACCTCAAAGCAGAGTATATTTCATAATAATTATTTTTGGTCAATAAAAGCAGTCATTTAATTATATTATAGTGGAAAAAAGTATATATATATATATATATATATATATATATATATATATATATATATATATATATATATATATATATATTTTATTTGGCATATCAATGTAAATTATTAAAATTATGAGTGAAGAGCTTCTTCCTTTAGGGATCCTTTGGACTGAAGTGATAATTAATTTGATGTAACTACACATGCACATCAAGCAGAAGGGGTTCTGAAGCTTAAAATCTTAAATGTATTTTCTTTATGAAATATAAGCGTTTGAAATTTCAGTGACGCTTCTCTTTCGTGCGCATCTGTAGTTACATCTTCAGTTCGATGTAGCCATAAATGACGCAACGAAACAAACGAATATTTTCACACTTTTTCTTTGATAATAAATGACTTATATATATATATATATATATATATATATATATATATATATATATATATATATATATATGTGTGTGTGTGTGTAATTTCAAAATTGGCACCTCATTTAAAGATTTCCGATCAAAATGTTGAAACTAAAGTAGACAAGAAATTGTGCATTTAAATTTTATTTCATACGAACTGCATAATATTAAGCAATTTTCTCATACATATTTTGTAAAAGTTAAATTTGCTAACCACAAGTGAACATATATATATATATATATATATATATATATATATATATATATATATATATATATATAGTGTGTGTGTGGTATGCACTTACTTGCAAGTGAATCAAAGCGATTGTATAAAGTCTTCCATTCTCAAATCGACAAACAAATATTCACTTACCACGTGCAGATAGGCCGACGATAGCGTTGGCGAATGAGGTACTATGTCACCATCAAGTCTTGACAGGTATGTCCACATTGGTCTTGTATTCATAGGCGCTCTACCAGAATTGGAAACTTTTCTGGAATGCCATATCTTAAAAGTCGTTTTTTTTCACGCACATACACACACATATACATATGTGAGTGTATGTGCGTATGAGTTTTGGTGAGTTTTACGAAATTCATATATATATATATATATATATATTTTGAAGTCTGATACACAAGCATATATATAGAGTTGTGAACCGCTTCTCAAAAAATATACACACAGAATTTTTTGCATCTATCACACAAATATATATAACTTAGAAATCTACGTCTTAAAATCGTGTACATATATAAAGATTATAATCTCACATTTATTTTTTATTCAGCTATCTTGTTATATATATATATAGATAGATAGATAGATAGATAGATAGATAGATAGATAGATAGATAGATAGATAGATAATTCTTGTCACCACATATTTCGTTTCGGATTATATTTGTTTTATTTATTTCTGCTAGCCTCTTTCCACGAATTATCTCAATTTATTTTTTTAACTTGTTCTCTCTTTTCATCCACAATTTCATCCTATTTGTATTCTTCACATTCAAGTCGATGCTTCACAGAGAGAGGGCCTCTGACTAATCATCAACATCATTAAACCCGTTTCCTTCAGAGTCATTTTTTGTTTCCAGGGCAACAATTTACGTTCTCTTTCGAGTTTTATTTCAATTTCTCGTATTTTAAATTATTGCACCCAACCGTCCTTACTCTCCTCCATTTGGTTCTAATCAGCAGGCTTTCCGGTTTCTGATTCGACCAACTTTTCTTCCAGCCAAAATTACAACTTTCCCTATCTGCCATTAAAATGCGTAAACACAAATTCAGGTGAGGAGACGGAACTCAGCAAATTAGGGAAAGACGTGGTTAATAATTTCCAGCTGTAGAATTTCGATGATTGCGCTGGGAAAAGCGAAACGATTTTGCCATGCAAATTAGACACTTGGTTTGTGAGGAACGACGGTGACCAGATCAGGCCTCAAGAAATGCAGAGACAAAGAGACAATACACACAAAATAGTCCAACAAAAAAAAAATGTGAGTTTTGAGTGACAAAATAATGAAGAAAATGGTGTAAAAGAAGAAAGTAGAAATGACGAAAACGATTAAGAAAATACGAAAAGATATAGAGTGAGAAAACTATCTATTCGGAAAAAAGAGCGGGAAATCAATGCGAAACGTTTGTGTCAAATCGTAAACATTGGAGACGAAGATACTTTAAGAAAGAATGACAGAAGCGAAACAATATAAAAATCCTATAAACAAGAATGATAATATGTGACATCAAATATTAAGAAATAAATAAAAAAAAGAGAGGAAATCCAAAAGTTAAATGTATAAATGCAAATTCCCACACAGCTATGAGAAAACTAGGAAAGAAATTTATGTACTGAAATGAAAAAGTGGATCAAGAAGATACGTAAAGAACTTACAAAAATACTTCGCGATAAAAAGGAAATCAAGTAAATCAATACAACAAAATATCTTCTTTTTTTTTAAGAAGTGGTCCGGTAACAAACAATAAAGAAATAAAAATGTTTATAACGAAAAATAGCATTAACTTCGATAAAATGCCAAATTTGCACCAACAGAATACAAAATATTTCAATGCTCAAACTATTATGCAATCGTGGTCTATAAAAAAAATAAAATGGTTAAATTGAATATTACACATCTAGAAAAAATATTTTGAAAAAAAAAATTAAGTGAATATCTATCAGGCTTTTCGGTAGTTATTGAAAAAAAAAAAACAAAACAAATCAAAATGTTACTTTTCATTAAGAATTATGTCCCTGAAAATGAAAAACAATATTTAAAATTGAAAATGTGTTGGGAGAAAATTATATAACAGTATTTTTAAAATCATTACAGAAAAATATTTAAAAAAAAATGATTGAAAATGCTATAAAGCTTATAAACAATTAAGGAGACATGGGTAAGAATAAGATCACTTATTCAGGCATATCAAAAATTATGCCACTAAAATATGCTGCTGCGGTCTATATATGTTGGAGATATTTATATATAAAGTCTATAAAAAAGGTGTTTTCCTTCCCGAAAGGGAATGAGACTGTTTTAGAATAATTATTTATTTGTACGTTTGTACAAAGTGTGGCACAAGGCTAAAAAGGGGGTTGTGGAAGGACGGTCTTCTGTCTTAAATCTAAACTAAGCTAGTCACAGACAGGGACCCAAACATACCAACAATATTCCTATCACCAAAAAAGTAATTTTAGAATAAGTCGTTTAATATCACGTCGGGGTATATATGGGCTTTATATAATTGGATTTGGGGGATATTCAAACCCTGCCGAAGGTGATATTTTCCTAATAGAAGACTCTCGAAAAGCAAGTATGAAAACTTTTAGCAGATTATCATAATCACTATTAAACAATTCATGCAACTTATTTGAAAACTAAAGGAAACAAATATCACTGACAGCATGTCGAGATTTATAATCCATTTGCATAATGGTATCGGTTAATAAATGTTTAACTATATTTAAAAACACAATAAAAAATAAACCCGTCCTTAACAATAGCCAAATAACAGAAATCTGCAGTTTCTTCACCAATCAATGCTATTTCACATTTAATAATTATTTTGATAAACAAACATTTGGATTACCAATGGTATCGCCTCCAATTAGAGGCGATACCATTTCTTGAATCTGGTCTTTAAAAAATTTATAACATTATTCCTTTATACTAATGATAACCTATTAATATATATCCGTGCTATTGATTTACATTATATTATAGTTAAACTAAACAAATCCGAATATTTGATAGAATTTACGAATGAAGTGGAAATAAACAATACATTAAACTTAATCTAGATATCAGACTACACCTCCTTAATCGTCGTTTAAAACTTCGTGTTCACCGAAATTAACAAATTAAAATGATCTCATAAATTTCGATTCTAATCACAACTATAAAATACGGAATAATCATATGATTCTATTTAAGAACACTCAACATTGTTAAGCCTTAATATTTGCATAAATAGGAGAAATCGATTCTAAATACTTTTAAGATTCTCCAGTGCCCTAAAAATTACATATTCAACGAGAAACAAAAAACGCATAAAATATTGCAAGATAGAAAACCGGTCCTTACTTATAAAACCAACGAATCAAAATATATTGTTCTACCCACCAATTAATACTCTCACAACTCCTGTGGAAAAGAATTTGACGAAAATCGATATAAAAATTGTCATAAATAAGTCTAAAACAATAAAATACTTAATACTAAAATTCTATACCAGATGTTAAAACGCGAAGGAGGAATTTACACTAAAAGCTGTAATAATTGCCACAAGGAATACATAAAAGAAACCTAAAGGAAATTAAATGAAATATTAAATGAACACAAAAGTAATATTTTGCGAAACAGCATACTAAGTGCATTTGTTAATTACCATAACGAGACTAGCCATCATTTCGATTTAAAAATGCTAGTCTAATTGAACTAGAGGCAATTTAATAAGACGAACATATTTAGAGAAATACTTTCATCGTTAGATCATCCACAGTAAATTTGTTTTCAGGTTCTTACAAAGTTTCGCCTTTCTTAACAGATCTATTATTTCAATGGTGAAAATTGATGGAAACATAAAAAAGTAGGAAAAAAATTATATGATATCGGTTCATTATACACCCGAAATATATATGAGAAAAAAAAAATTAGTACCTTGAAGTCCTAAATGAATTAATGTATAACACGGAAAGACTTTCCATTTTGTTAGATTTTGTCTCCCTGTAATTGTTCTTTATATATGAAAAAGATATGTTTTTGATATATATATATATATATATATATATATATATATATATATATGAAAAACATTTTTTTTTTATATATATTATATATATCATAAAATATATACCAATATATATAAAAACATATATATATATATATATATATATATATATATATATATATATATATATATATATATATATATATATATATATATATATTGAAAAACATATATTTTTATATATATATATATATATATATATATGAAAAAATATATTTTCATATATATATATATATATATATATGTACGAGATTCATGGAAGATTGAAGTTTATAAGCAGTAAATTAGACCTTGCCTACCGAACGCTCGTTTGTGGCCGAGTCGGTTAAGGCACGTCAGCGTAAATGACGGTTCCGTATAGGATGCAGGTTCGAATCCTCTCAAAGGACGAATATTTTCTATGAAAATTTCTCGGACATTTAGGCAGGTAAATGTTATTTAATACTGTTTATTATAAACAGAGCATTTACTTAAATACTTGTATTTATAAAAAAGAACGTTAAACATAAAAATGTCTTTAATGAATAAATTGTCGGACTTTGTCCATTTCTTTATATATATATAAGGGCGCGGGTATGGAGAAAATAGAAAAGAACACGTTGGGTGCATAATCTGGAGTTCCTTAGTATTTTTGTTTTTATTTTTAAGAAGACAGTGCTCCATACAGAAAAATTTAAAAATATTATTAAAAAAAAAAAAAAAAAATTATTAAACCATAGGCAGGAGTTATCGGTTTTTTGCGACATCAACAAATTTCCGCATTAAATAATTAGCATAAAAAAAATTCCCATAGTTTAATAAAAGTCTTAAAAGCTTTGCCAAATCATTAAATAGGAAAAACCCTTTCTGTAGTCGACAAAAAACAAATTGGAATTCAGTGCAATACGGTTTGTATATAAAACGACCATTTGAATAAACAAAAAAATAAAGAGATAATCAGATAGACAATAATAAAACAAAATCCTCCCGAAACATAACGATTGTAGGCGCGCCATAAAAATATCCCTCACTGGGAACTAACAAGAGGATAACCGCCAACATTAGCCTTGAAATAGATACCCTACCCAACCTGAGCAAAACCTCTCAGAAGATGATGAATCTATAGATAAGAATTAACTCTCTGACCATTTAACGAAAGAAAATAGTCTAGCCACTCCTACAATAACGAATGTTATAACGAACCATGCTTAAAAACCCACGTAAACCAAGAGATAAATTATTCTTAAAATTTCGCTTGAAGATGAAACGGGACTAAGCACCTAAATTCAACTTAATTTAATAATTTTTTGCTTGGTTTCTGCTCTCGTTTTTCAAACATGAGAATTCTTATGTAGCGAAGGAATCATATTTTTAAACCAAAAAAAAATATTATATATATATATATATATATATATATATATATATATATATATATATATATAATTCTGATATGTTTAAAATGTGTCTGTAAAGGAAAACACGAATAAAACTATTACGCAGACTTAACTTATTCGACCTGTTTCCTCGTCTAATGAATTTTATCAAGCCAAATGTAAGGATTTTATTTGCGACAAAAGTGTTTCATTCCTTTAATTTCAGAGACGACCATGAACATTCACCAGGTTAATTGGAAAGTCTAGGAAAATTATGGGGGAAGAAACGATTTGGCTAAGGTAAGTTTTATTCATACACACACAAACACATATACATTTACACGCACACATATATATATATATATATATATATATATATATATATATATAATAAAAAGGCTTAAACACTAATATTCCATGGTCATAATTTATTCCATTGGAATCGCAAATACGATCCAATTCATCAGACCTGCAAATTCAAAAAGAAAACAGAAAAAACAAACTCCGAAAATAAAAAGAGAATTTAGAGAGAGTGTAAGTATGAGAGTGCGGGGGGATGTTAGAGCTAAAGAGAGTGGTAACAGACAAGAGAAGGAGTTTAAAACTTAACAGAGAGAAGTTTTAGAGAGGTGAGTTGAAGACGGTTTAAGTGAGAGAAATACGAATGTTTCGGATGTCTAATACATTAAAGATGTAACCGGAAAGGATAAATTTTGTGGTGACATACACACACAATAGACAATCTAATCTTAAAGATCAGAAGAAGAGGGAGGGAGGAAAAGAAAAGAAAAAAAGGGTGGGTGAGAGAGATAACGATGAGGAAACTAATATATATATATATATATATATATATATATATATATATATATATATATATATATATATATATATATCAATTTTCTAAGCGTATGTTAGATGTGTCACAAGGTCAGAGTGAGGATGGAACTCATTTCTCAGCCATAATTGTTTTAGCGAGACAAAGCTTGCTAAACATCACACCATACCGAGGGTATATATATATATATATATATATATATATATACACGAGAAGCCAGATTTATATATCTTAGACATCAATATCATTAATCGTTTCAACTAGTCAAATGAAAATATTTTCACTCAGGGATAAACGCCTTGTCACGATTGCATAACATAAAAAAACAGACAATTTATTATCACAGACGATGTAAATCATAAAAAAATAATTAAGTAACAGTAAGTTATTAATGAAACTCATCAAAATTTCTCCAATTAAAGCAAACTGCAAAAAAACTGTGAACATTGCTATTTATTTTTTCTTTTTTAACTTTTTCGGACCAATCCTGGCGATGCAAGAGTTACCGAGTGAGAAAAGACAATTGAATAGCAATCTGATAAATATAAAGTAGGAGAAAGTAGAATAAAATGAGAACATTATTCAAAAAGGCATCTGATGATGATTTTAGTTACATTTATTTTGTAGATTTTGGCTCTCTGAGAAAACGAGAAGAAACTCTTAAAATATAACATACTGCTAAGTTATGTAATTTCAACCCTAAATTTAATATGTTACTAAGCTGCTAATCTAGTAATACGCTTAAATTCATGTAGTCGAGATCCAAATAGGAAACATTGTCAAAACATTTGCCATGTACATATTTGAAGAAAAAGCAAATGAAAGCTACAATTTGGTTGTGGATAATTGATTAAGACGAAGATGACAACTTTACAGGTTCTTCTTTGGATTTTGTTCAGAATCTCAAGATATAGAGCAGAATTTACAAACTAGATTTGACAACAATATGCAATGCACCGATGAAAGTTAGAGTTACAAATATGCAAGATAAAATCTAGCGAGAAAGATTATCTGGTGCAACATAGAGAAAAGACGTAGAAATTGACACGATGTAATCGCTCAGTTTCATTTCAGTGGAAGTCGTTCAAGCATGAAGGTGCAATAATTTACTCCCCTAGAGGTTAGCATCAACCATACTGATAAGAAACGAAAAGGATTATATAACACGTTCGAAAGAGAATATATGATTTTGGAAGCGATGTCAACATCATAAAAATTACAAGCGAAAATATATACCGCTCATACACCACAAAATTTCACAACACCATCCTGTAAGTACGAATGCCAACTGAGCGCTAAATGCCTATAAACAAATTTAATATACCAAGCTACTGTATGATCTGAGGGAAAATCAGAAAACAATGTATGAGAATAACAGGTTTCCCTACAATCTGAAATTTTTCAAATGGTAGGACTGTATATATATAGTAGTTCTTGACATACGTATGGTACTACTAAATCCTATAACAATCTTTAAATCTATGTAAATACGTTACATGATTTTAATTAATATAATAAATGTTTTAATTATATTTTCCTTGAGATAGATTAATTTTTCAGTTCAGCGGTTGACACATGAGTTCATGGCAGTGCCATACTGAGCAATTTCCTTTCATGGTATTACCCATTTAGCGGCTCTCATGCTTCTACAAGTACCTTGTTAGATTTATTCTGTTACATATACAAGCGACAAGGCAAAATCCATACAGTGAAGTTTTCTTACAAAGAATAGATGTATCGCTACATTAAAAAAAGAAAAAAAAATCTTAAATTAAGAGTATCTCTTCTCATAGACAGCTTGTCAACCAAAGCTAGATGACAACACTAAACTGCATAAACTTCCTGCGGGAAACGGTTGGGTAATTGCGCAAAAGTATACGTAAATGTTTCTTTCAGAACTGTGATCGTGCGACTCCTGGAAATCCTAGCAGTATTCATCATTGGCGGCCACAACAACTTAAAATACGCAGATGATGCAGCACTGATAACAGACACATAAAGTAAACAACAATATTTCCTTCAGAAGGAAGTGAAGGAAAGCGAGTTGAAGGGACTAAGAACAAACTAGAAGAAGACACAATGCAAGGTTATTCCGAAATGCCATTTACAGGTCGGGGACACTAAAATCGAGCAGGTGCGGAAATATAAATATCTGGGAAGTGTGTTGACAGAGGATGGAAAGTGTGACACTCGAGATTCGAAGACGTATTGGAATGGACAAAGACACATTCCAAAAGCTAGGCAGAGTATTACAAGACAGGAGAATTTCCTTGGTAACAAAGAAAAGCGTACTCAATTGCTGCATGATCCATGTCTTCTATACGGCAGCGAATGTTGGACGGTCTCCTTAAAGAAGAAGATGAGACTCGAGGCAATAGAAATATGGGTCTACAGAAGGATGCAAAGGATACCATGGTCCGAAAATGTGAGCAACGATGAGGTTTTGTAAAGAATCAAAACGATGAGGAAAATTATACTTAACGCCAGGAAGAGTCAGCTCTTTCTTGAACATGAAATGAGAACGGAAGGTTTGAATAATCTGATACTCACACGGAACAATACGGGAAATAGGGACAAGGGAAAGAAACGCGTGACATACTAAGCGGGCTTAAGCAAGTGGATGGCAGAACACGGTCTGGGAGAAGTAGCAAAAGAACAAAATTTATTGAGAGCTGCAAGTGACAGGAAGAAGGACATAGCCGTGATCGCCTATGCCTTGAACAGAGACGGCACAGAAAAGAAGAAAGACAATGATTAGGGTTTTCAAGTTATTGTTTTTTTTAGCAGCACATCCGTAATATCATTACTGAAAAATATTTAGCTTTCTTTTGTAAGACTCCAATTTTGTGCAGAAAACGAGGAAGAAAATAAATATAAGTTTAACAAATGGACTATGTTGTTTATTTGTGAGCTTTTTAAAATAAATATTATTGCAAATATTATACGGAAAATTGTAATTATTTTATATTTCTTTACCAGATTTAATCTACTCTTCTCTAGATCTTTTGAATTAGCTTTTCGCACATCAATTTTTCCACTTTACAAATTGTCGTTGCTACAACGTTTCTGCTACTTTACGAATAACTTCTAAGGTGTGAAAAATTCTTAGCCATTATCAATCTCACAGCCAGCACATCCAAGCTTACAACACCTGGTATTCCTAAGCGGTCTCTAATCTATATACTTGCCAGGCTCAACATCGGTGATTCAACATGATATGACCATAAGCACCATGTTTGAACTGTTACCTTCAGGGCAACCTTTTAGTTCATCTAGTTCCAGCTTTTATCTTTGGGCTCTGCGTGAAATAAACGATTCCGCACGCTGTCAATTCCCTATGAATTTTAAACCTATTACTTTTCCTCATTCGATGTTCTGTGTTTGTGTATTTGCGAGTGATGTTGCCTCTGGGGTCTGCTGTCGAATTTCATTGTGTATTGCACATTCAGAAAGATAAATAAAGAATATAAAACAAGATATGAATAAACTTTTAAATACTTTGCCTTGTAACATTATATTAACATAAACTGGATAAGAAATTATAAGAAAATATTAGAACATGCATTTATTTATGGAAATGAGCGATTCTCAATTAAAAAAATGCGAAATTAAATTTTACAAGTCCCTTGCATATTGTTAAATGAAGAAAAATTATTCTGATTTTACAGTTGACTGGAGAGGAAATTTCTCACATGCAGCCTCTATAAAATTTACTATTACGTTGTGCAAACAGTGAGAATAAAATGTTATTACCTTAGAAAACAGTGAGAATAAAATGTTATTACATTGGAAAACACTGAGAATAAAATGTTATTACCTTGGAAAACACTGAGAATAAAATGTTATTACCTTGGAAAACAGTGAGAATGAAGGATTAAGCAATGTTTGAATCCAACGTTTCAGGAACATCTTCACAACGTCACTAATCTCCAGACCTTAATACAACGTATCTCAAAGTTGAAGAAAAGTTCGTTGTTATATTGGCCTTCTCTAAAAGTATATGTATAAGTATAAACCCCAATTCCACTATATGTACACCATTTATAGAATGATTTCAATTGGTTTGTTCAATGATTCAAAAGAATTGATTTATAAAGGAAAGAATATTAATATTTCAACTGATGAGAATTAATGATAAACATATCAAACATTAAAGAGAAATTGATAATTGGATGAGGGTATTAAATAAGGTATTCTCTTGTCCTTTTTAGGCTATAGGTCTTCAGGAGTCGGCAGTTATGTTTATCTATAGAAAATGTACAAAAACAACATTTTCTGCAAGCAATTAAAACAAAGAAAAACACTTAGTTTAAACTCTTACTGAAACTGTTTATTGCTGCTGACGCTATCTACAACTCCAATAAGGTGACAATAACACTGATTAAATATATTAAAATTATATACATAAAATATATCAATAAATATTTATATCTGAATTCAAAATGTCTAAAGGTATATAATTTACTGATTTTATTTAATATTATTTTATTTCATGACATGACGCCCATGTTTTTTTATTATCTGTAAATTATCAGGCATTCTTGGGAAAATATTAGAGTGGGTGTTTCCCCGTTGGTTTCTAAGCGGTTTTGAATACAGAGTTCCCTTCTCTGAAACTGGTATCCAACCAAAGTGTTAGGGTCCATTCTACTCTAGTGATTGATATTTAGATGAAAGTTGGAGAAAAGATGGATTCCTACCTTTCCCAAATGTAAAATCTCGTTTGTTTGAAAGTGTGTAGCCCGAAATTTGAATTCAATTCACCGATTAGAGTTTCCACGGAGATATCCGTCGCATTTCTCGCACGCCTCGTTCGCTTGCTTAATATTTATGAAACCGAATATTCGATTTGCTTTGAATTTTAAAAAAAAAAGTAATAATTCAAACAAATTCTTTCAGTTTATATATCAGCGAGTATAACCAGTACAAAGCGAGAATATTATTGCAACGTAAACATAGGAAAGTGTTAATAAAAATAGATAGGAAATAATGCAAGTTTCTGTTATAATTTGTGCGCCGTGTAGGCTTAAGTAATTATCAGGCAACTTCACGGCTCTTTCTGAAACAGATATCATTATTACCTTTAGCGAAAACACACATTTTTGTAATGAAACAATTGCTATCAGGTAAATCCGATTCTGCGTATGGGAGGTTTTGCAAAAATGATTTTGCATAAAGAGAACAGAAACAGAATGTGTTAATATAAATTATATGAAGCTATAAAGATTCGTTTACAGTAAAAAAAAAATAACATGCTAATATGATTTATTTATTCAAGGCAAAACTTTAAAAAGCCGGTTATTTTTCTTTTCATATGCCACAAACAATAAGAACGTTAGCGATCTTAGATATACTCAATTATCTGTTCTTTCTTACACTTCCAAAAATTTTGTCTTTTAGCTGCATCACTGTTCAGTCATATATTTAGACAGTCATGTTAGATACGTTATAGACTGCTTTCCACAATCTCTATGGCCATCTACTCTGAGTAAATAAGTATAAACACTCTAATATTAATCTATAGAATAATTACTAGTAGAATAGTAGAAAAAAAGCAAGACGTGGAAACCGCAAAACGTGTATTTTTTATTAACTGGTTGCTAGAATTCGTTGGAAACACAGAGTAAAATTGGAAGTTAGGATCAAATGTAGATCAAATATATATCGGAAAATGACGGAAGAATAATAGTGTATCTTATATATATATATATATATATATATATATATATATATATATATGAGAGAGAACATAGAAGACAATACTTAGAGATGACAGACTATTTTATGCTAGACGCGATCGTCAGGCCACGTGTGCTGTTATTTTTCCCGACTATTTATATATAGAGGTCAGCGTTACATTCTGGGTAGTCTATATGTGTGGTTATTTTTTTATTATTTTTACTTTAATCCGTGTTTTTAGTAACGTAGTAAAAAAATTGTTTATATCGCTTATTTAATAATTTTTTGGTTTGGGAAGATAATTAAAACTATTTATTCAATTTTGGGTTTCATCCTTGTAGTTTATTCTAACTATTATTTTGGCGCGAGCAGTTTTTAATCTGTTTATTACTTAATGCTTTTATTTGATTGATTATCTATGTTTATATAAAGAGATCAGCGTTGCATCCTGGGTAGTTATTTTAGTGGTTATTTTACCGGAAGTCGTTTATATGTTTATTTATTTATTTGGATCAAATTATTTTGATTGTTTTTATTTCATCCAAATAAATAAATAAACTAACAAGCCCATCCCGATAATTTAACCGTTAGAAAAACAAAGAAAGATAATGATCACTTTTATATCTACACACGTTCTATCTTTAATATTGGACACTTTATCCCATAAATATAGCACACCATAAGACACACACACACACATATATATATATATATATATATATATATATATACAGTGGGGGAAATAAATATTCGTACACATATAAAATTGTATTTTTATATATGTAAAAGCCTTAACTAAAAGAAATTTTGATGCATTTTATGTGTAATGATACATTTTATTAAAAAATATTAATAAACTTAATTAATTCTTATTCTAACAGAATTAATGCATTTTTAAAATTCTAACTGGTGAAAAAGGTATTCGTACAAAACAATTATTAGAATGAAATAATCTATTAATTATGAAAAAAGTATATTCTAGAATGTTCCAGTAATGTTATCAGTAATTATAGTTAACGTTATTAGCCATTATCAGAGCATTCTGCAATTTCTAGTCTTACGAGAATGTTCTAATAATGTCCAAAGGTAAAGAATTGACAATTTTACAAAAAAACAACACATTTTGTCTCTTTGGAAAGATGGGAACAGTTACAGAACGATTTCTAACAACCTAAAAATTCTTTTTACTACAATTTCTTCGTTCATTGCAAGGTTTGAAACTCGTAACAGCGTCGAAAACCAAAGACGAACAAGTGCTCCGAGGAAGATTTCTCTCAGATCAGCAAGAATAATAGGACGCCAGGTCCAACAAAATCCACAGATTACCCGAGAAGAGCTGCAGGAACATCTGCGTGTATTAGGGATTAAAGTAACCAAGCGTACAATAAGTAATGAACTACACAAAAACAGTCTGAAATCACGCATCCCAAGGAAGACTTCACTCCTCTTGAAACGACACAGAGATGCTAGGCTAAAATTCCTTAGAGAGCATAAGGATACAGAATATTCGTTTTAGGGAAAAATACTATGGACAGATGAAACTAAAATAGAGTTGTTTGGTCATAATTATCGAAATCATGTGTGGAGGAAGGACGGTGAAGCCTACTTATCAAATAACACGTTGCCAACTGTAAAGTTTGGTGGTGGCAGTATCATGATATGGGGCTTTTTTTCTGCAAAAGGTGTTGGCAGAATATCAATAATAGATGGCAAGATGAATGTCGAAAACTACCAGAAAATCCTGCAAGACAATTTTATGCATTCTGTTGAGAGACTTCGGCTACCTCCTGATTGGGTTTTCCAACTGGATAATGATCCTAAGTATACCGCTAGATCTACAAGGAAATGGTTAGCTGAAAGTAACGCTGAAGTCCTGCAATGGCCAAGTCAGCCCCTAGACTTGAATTCAATCGAGAATTTAAGGCGATATTTGAAAATTCAAATTGGGAAAATAGCACTAACAAATATCAAGAATTTGAAGACAATATGTCAAGAAGAATGGGACAAAATACCACTCAATGCGTGCTAATCATTAGTTGAGACGTACAGGAATAGACTGATAGCTGTTGAACTCAATAAAGGATATTCCACAAAGTATTAAATTAAGTTAATGTTTTTTTTTTTTTTGTCTATGAATACTTTTTTCATAAGTTAGAATGAAAAAAAAATGCATTAATTTCTGTTAGAATAAAGTAATTAAGCTTATTTTTATTTTTTAATAAAATGTATCTTTACACATAAAATGTATGAACATTTGAGTGTGTGTGTGTGTCCGTGTATGTGTGTGTGTGTGTGTCTGTGTGTGCTTGGGTGGGGGTGTGTGTAATGAGTTTCCCGATAATTTAATTTGAAAAAAAATAAGGGTCTGAAGTTTTTTAACTCGAGATTTTGTTGAGGGTTAAGAGACGAATATTCCGTTGTGGCCTGAAAAAGATACGATCAGAAAGTTGTATCTACACGTGTTTTGACTGCCTGTCCGTTAATGAGGAGGATATGTATATGGGTGGGCAGAGAAGAAAAGTGGGGTTGATTATAATAAGTATAGAAAATGGGAATCTAATGATAGTTATAATTATAATAATTATTTTATTATAATTATAATAACACTATAGTTTTATTTATTTAATGTTCATGGGCACAGCAAAGTGACAGTATAATTTTTATTTTTGTATTTCTTCATGGACACTGCCCTCTAAATACGTCCTACAACAGTCAAATTCTTCCAAACTCGTTATTTATTATTTGACCTAGAAATTTAAACTATCTCTACCTGATGGTTGATATAAGTGACCATTTTTTCCACTTTCTAAAAAGGATCGTTGGTTTCATACCATGTAATTCCCATCATCCTTCTGTAGAAGCTTACTTTTTTTTCACAAGATTATTCTTATACTGTCAGGAAATTGTCCAGCATCCACAGGACTGATATTAATTAACATATCAGTACTCTTCTCTGTTTCTATCGGAATTTTCCTGTTTCTTAAATTTTTTTTTAGCTTTTGGAAGGCATATTGCGATATCCTTTCCGCCTTCGGGTGTTGGTGTCACATTTTAAGTAATCCGTTTAAACGTTTCCGAGATATTTAAATTTTTGTCCATGCTTTCTTTTAGCATCTAAATTTTAGTAATTCGATTATTGGGCTGTTTCTTTTACTGACCACCATCTTTTTTGTTTTCCTAAAATGTATGTTTTGTCCTTCGTTTTCCTTTACTATCTCCTGTAGGATTTACTCCAGTTTCTTTATTTTTGTCCTTCGCTTCTGTCATATTCTTAAGTATGTGGCCGGCAAAAATGAATCCTGGTAGTACTTCAGATTATTTCAGGATCGCTTCACTGTAAAATTTGAACGAGTCAGTTGAGAACGCAAATTCTTGTCTTATAAACGCTTCTAGTTTTGTTTAGTGAGTAAAGCAATTTTCTATATTTTTAGCAGCATGAAAACATGACACATTTCAGTTAAATTAGTTTTAATATCTTTCGAAAAAAAATCAACAGTAAGTCAGGTATTTCTCTAAGTAATTTAGAATAATCAAAAAATTGATATTCTGGTATTTCATTTTAGGACAGCATTTCTTTAGCGAAGAGCAAAGAAATAAAGATTTTCATTTTTATTTTCCATCTCGCAATCTTTCATTCCACCCCACAAAAACTGATAGATAGAGACTGGGTTTAACAGCAATATTGCACATATCGTGGAACAGCATAATTAGCCATCTCACGAAGTGTTTAATATCTAAACATTTTATGAATAAATTGGGTTTCTTTTTCACGTGCTTTAAGATAGGACGTTTAGTTATCCTGAAACCTCTAATTGTAAGAATCAGTGAAAAATTCTTTGTGTTATTCAGCTAGAAAGAGAGAGGTTTAAACTTGTTTTGTATCAGATTCACTGTCTTCGCAAATGACTAATGGTGAGAGGAAAAATGGCATACAGGCTTTCAGTAATGGTACCAAAATACAAACATTAGCTTCCATCTATATAGTTCATTGAAAAACCATCAAAATGAGTTGAATAAGTTTTAAGCAAGAGGGGACAGTAGAGAGGAAAACTGGATCAGATGGTCACAGCAGGAAGAGATATAATCATTTCAGTTTAAATCCAAAGAGATCAATTTGAAATATCCAACTTAATTCATAACATTTTTGGCACATTAAGGAGGAGTTACAACTATGACAGGCCAAAGAGCAATGAAAATGTCTTGAAAATGAAATCTTATGTGAAACATATGATGCAACATGATACTCCAGGACAATGTTAGGAGGTGAAATAGAGCGAAGATCCTCATGAATAAGTTGTTTAATGACCCTGGAATAATAAATATATATTTAAACTTTATTTTAATCCTAAATGAACTTCCGATCTTTAGCTATGATTAATTAACAATGAACATATTATTTTCGTTTATGAGCTATTTCATCAAGATTTTCTGTTAAGAATAGAGCGTAATCATAGATTCTTAGTGCTCACATGAGAATCGAATAGTTTCAGAAAAACTTCAGAGAATTCCAGTAAGATATTTTTAATCATTTCTAATATACAACAGTTCAGAGGTTAATCTAAGCATTAGACAATTTTGATGTTTTACGATTTGGACAGTTTTGCAGTTACACGCTCTATATGCATACATTTATGCGCAGAGAATGTTTGACATAGAAATACATATCTACATAGAGAATGATTGCGATAGATAGATAAATAGATAGATAGATAGATAGATAGATAGATAGATAGATAGATAGATAGATAGATGACCAAGCGTGTATATTTGAATAAATTCATATATCGCAGTTGTGTTGGAACGTAGTCGATATCAATAAACTATGCTTGTTAGATAAACAGATGGATATAAACAGGCTATGATAGATAGATAGATAGATAGATAGATAGATAGATAGATAGATGAACGGACGGTGGTCTAAGGGTCACATTGATACAATCATTTCCGAAGTCATTTGGATAAAGCGAGTCAGATATGTTCAGTAATAAAATTTCAAACTGAGTAGCCTTCATTATAACACACGCACCGGCCATTTTGAAGGAAAGGATAAAATGATACATCTTTCCATAATACACAAATCAATGGCATGTATACGAATATACGGTATAGGTGTGTACGGAGGAGACATTTTCTTTTGTGCTGGTTGGTATAGTTTGAATGTCTGAACTGCAATATTTGGCTATTAATTAGTTTAAACACCGAACCCAATCGCCTGAAGCAAATAAACAAATACTTCTTCAAATATAGCGACATCCTACCAACTTTCTTCTGTCTTCCTTCAGGGCTATGTTTGTCTTTCTCTTGAAAGAGAACGTGGTAGAGATTAGATGACTGTGGTGTTTGATTGAGGAAAAGCTGTACGATTGTAACATTACATATTGAGAGATTTTAATAGTGGAATTAGATGCGTGTTTATTGTTGATGGAAGTTCTGAATCCTGTACCTATTATCGGACTGAGTTGGGCGCTTCTCACATACGAATTTGTTTGGATGAAAGGAATCCGAAGCAAATGCTACAAGACAGTAAGAGCCGGATATATAGAGAGACGAAGAGAAGCATCTTTATATACGGTGGGGGAAAGAGTGAGAAAGCGAAAAGAGATGTAAGTAGAGATATTGTTTATGAATACGAGTTAGTCGGCAATGGCTAAATTTACAATTTAAGATAGATGACATTATATAGACAAATGTCTTAGAAACATGCGTTACACGAATTTAAACTAATGCCATTCGATTTATTTAAATTGAAAGAGACAACGAAAAAGACAAAGAGGAGATGGGCGTTAAAAGTAAAAGAAAATAGAAAAACGTTAGATAAACACTCCATTTTTTATATATATATATATATATATATATATATATATATATATATTGAACGGCCTGAATGTCCGAGAAATCTTCACAGAAAATATTCGTCCTCCGACAGAATTCGAACCCGAATCCTATACGGAACCGTATTTAGCTTGACGTGCCTTTACCGATTTGGCCACAAAAGAGCATTCGGTCTCGCTACTACATTTCTATCCAAAAGATTTACATTACAATTATCCAACCACAACTTCATTAGAACTCATTTCAACACACGCACAAACCTACACGATTTCATCCGAAACATACTAGTAGAAAATACAAGCTTAATAACCTCTTCCACGTGTAATGTAAAAGTGAGCAAAAACAATGGAAACCAACAATCAATAATATTAACAATGAACACGGCCACAACGTTCTGACTGTGTTCACAAAATATAATATCCCTTTAATTATATGTACACAACTCATACATCCAGTTAAAAATTAAATAAATAAATAAAATATCAAAGTATAGCCGGAAGTGCCTCGGAATTACAGAACATTTTGGACAGTTTCTACATATTTGTGCCCAAAAAAAGAAAATACTTGTTCGAACACAAGAAAAATTAAATAAAAAGCTTAATCGCACTACCTTGTCTTTAGTTCTTTAATGAAATATATAAAAGAGGGATTGCTGACTAAATAATATATATATATATATATATATATATATATTGTTTAGAATTGCATATCACTATGAAAGAAAGCCGTTCAGTAAATGGCATAACGCTTATGCAGTTATAAATAGTTTCTGTCTTGAAATCAGTAAGCCTAGTGATTAGTTGTTTTACGCCTTAGCGATTATCATGGTCTGCTGATCGCTTAAGGGGAGAAACTTTTGCCAATAAAATTCCACTTCTATCCACATAAAAATAACTTAAATAAATTAAAAAAGGCTATATATACTGTATATTTAAAACCCAAACAAAGATGAATAAAGATAGATGATCGCGCAAGGCATGAAATTGGCAGCTACAGCATCTAATTGGCAACATCACAGACATTTTAAGGCGTTGAGTTCGATGTCGTTTTGTAAACCAACGCAGTCTGGTGGAACATCTGTTCACATTTCCCATGGATTCTAAACTGCCACATGTTTTGATGCCGATTCACTTAAATTTAGATTTATTATGGACAAGTGATTTATGACTCTCCAAACTTCCTGCAACTTGTAACACTTAAAAAAATTTGTCTTTTTGTTATTTCTTCTAAGTCCTGTTCCGCCATCCATTTAGCCAAGCTCATTAAGCAAGTTATGCGTTGTTTACCTCTGTCACGTTTGCATTCTACTCTTCAGTGAGTGTCAAATTCACCAAACCCTCTTTCCTCATTATGTGCGCCAGAAACCTCAAGTTTCGCTTCCTTTATGTTTAGTTGTATTCTCCTTTTTGTTTCCCTTTTTCCTCCAAAGCTTCTTCATTGTTCATATGTTCTGTCTTTAGTATCATCAGAATCCTTCTGTAGTGCTACATTTCTATGATTAACGTCTCTTCTTCATCACTGAGTAGATCGCTCAGCTCTCACCGTCATGCAGAAGGACAGATATAACGTAGCAATTTTGTACCCTTTACCTTGATTCTCGCGATCTGTTTTTATTTCTTCGTTCTTAGTTTTGGAATGCTTGTTTGGCTGTCCCAATACGCCTTCAGATTTCAGGGTCACACTTTCTCTGTGAAAACACTTTCCAGTTACTTAAAATATACTTCCAGTTACTTAAAATATACTTCCAGTTACTTAAAATATACTTCCAGTTACTTAAAATATACTTCCAGTTACTTAAAATATACTTCCAGTTACTTAAAATATACTTCCAGTTACTTAAAATATACTTTGAGTTTCTCTGCCAGTTTAGCACGAATTTCAGAGGATACCGAATGGAACTTAACATGCTGATATTATTTTACTTGTATAAGAGGTATCAGAATCAGATATCTGAGGTATTTCTATCCATAGGACTTTACTTAAAGCTCATTAAGTAGCTGTGGTTAATTATGTGCTATCCTATGTAGAGAGTAATTCATTCAGTCGTGTACTTTTGTTAAAAAAAAAAAAATGATGCCTTCACAATTACACAAATTTAATATACAGACCTACTGGCTCCTATCATATTTTATTGTGTATTTTCTTTCGCTAATTTGTATTTATATACAGATGTATCGTAGAAGAAAAACACAAAGCATAATATGTAAGGAAATGTAAACTATGGAGTAGACTTAGGTATGGAATTTATTTCCTAATAATCGAAATCGAGTAGAGATTGTTGTTGTTGTTGTTGATGAAGATTATTTTAATTCATTTTAATTTTATTGTGATTATTTCTTTCCATTTCAATTTGTCTCATTATCCCTGTATTAAATTTATTCATTTTAAATATTTAAATGGCCTGCATTAACTGTTTGCTTTGGAATTTTAAAAATGTTCATATGTTGAAAAAGGTTGTTTTCTTTTAAGAAAGAAGATATTTAGAAAAGAAATCCAAGGCGTAAGATAACCTATTCAGAAGAATCGATGAGTACACTTTGAAGAATCTTCCGTCTCATTAAGTTATTTTGTTTATTTTAAAGTTTCTGAAGGAACGCAACACATTTATATAGAAAAAAAACATGTTTCTATTTGTCATTTTGCTTTTATTTATATTGTCTTTACAGATATAGTTTTTCATATCTGAATTTTTACATAAGCAAACATATAACAGACTACACATTGTTTTCATCTCTCCTTTTCCTACGCAATGATAAATTAATATCTTTCTTTGCCTTATTCTCTTAATGAAATCACTATTCCTGATTTTTAAACATAGAGTAATTTTTTCATCTTAATTTGGTTTACAGGTCTGAAGATTTGAAAACACTTTTTAACGACTTCAATGAAATAAATCATCACCTATGGTATTTAAGTGTTTGTCATTATATGATAGTTTTTTTCCATCTTCTGGCATAGAGCTCTCAACCGGTTTATATTATCTTAAAAAATTCATACCGATTACCAATAAGTCCATTATATATATATATATATATATATATATATATATATATAAGGCAGGATGTGTGTGTGTGTGTGTGTAAGGAATGCACGGCCTCAATTTTCGACGGATTTGCACCAAAATTCACATGCACATGCTCAAGTTAGCGGGAAGGCCAAGACCGACTTTACATTTCCCAACTCTCATCGATAGTGGAAATAATCGATTTTTTCAGGCTTCTATTGCAGTTTTCATGTAGTTTGCGGCCATTTTCTACTGGCCAGAGTGAGAGCCTATAGCTGGCTGCCGCGAATAGGCAGGAAGATTCTATTGGCCAGCGTGAGAGCCAACAGCTGACTGACACGAATGTTAACTAGCATGCTAGCACGCAAAAAAATCGATAGTTGCATTCGTCACAAGTGGGAAAAATGGGCATGGCACTTTACTCAAATTGGCTCATTCACTTGCTTAAACCCAACGTTGATTCTGATTCCGCAGAACTGGGTTGGGTGTGAAAAACTATTGTTGTTAACATTCTTTTTTCATTCGGTTCCAGTTACGAGTCTTTTTTTTAAAGCTGATCGT
>CAHIKZ030002967.1:150000-156523 GCA_903632075.3 Acanthosepion pharaonis
GTTAAAAATTACCTAAGAGATATAAACTCTATGCATGTTTTAAATTAAATACCATACATAACAGAAATATTTAGATAATTCGCACTACCCTATAGTTTATTCTATTAATGAGAATATGGGTTCCATATTTCATTCATGTGTCGAAAATTGAACTTCGCTACTCTTCCGATTTAAACGTTATTTTTAACAGGTTTTATTGTGTCTCACTTGATCAACGTTTGCACAATCATATAAATGGCTTTTAATGACTCACCAAATCATCCCTATTGAATTTTTCTAAACGCCTCAACATCATTCTCCCTATTTAGTGTCATTAAGAGCTATTCATGGCGAGATACCAAGTTTTGAAATAATATATAGGAGCATTGCATAAACCGTCGTCATTAGCGGAACACGTTGCTGAGTATTGGGATGCACATCTACATTTCCTTCTGTACGAAATAAGCTCCATTTGGGATCTGAAGTGGCTTCCGCCGGCACAGCATGGTAAGATAGAACGGTCTAGGGGATGAAGAACTCTGGCTTTTCTTTGGGTTTTTTTCGGCTCTTGTATTTAACTGGCGTTTTCGAAGGATGTTGTTTCTTTCCGTGGACTCTTCTTTTCGAATTGGTTCTTTTTGCAGCTTCTGTCTTCTTAATTGATCGGAATGATTTCTGTCATCAACAAGGCATTTTTGAGCTGATCCTTGAATCGACGACGGGTGTATACAATTTAGCTTAAAAAGATATGTTTGTGGCCGACAAATATTCCAAAGTTCCTACTCCAAGATTTTACAATGATGCATCGTAAATCAAACCATTATCTTTTAGAGGCTTATAATTATATTCTAATAAAATTGGCATTATATTCTGTTTTCCGTTCTAAGTTGTGTTGGCTATTTGTCTTAATGAGCCATTCTCTTAATGAGCCATTCTCTCAATTCATACAAAACTTTGTAGTCATTAAAATTACAGTTGAAAAACAATATGTCATGTATAGCTTTGAACAAAATAGATATTACTCCTTTTTATGTTTGGATAAAGTTGATAGTTTAGTTGTTTTACTGCCACTTCCCAGTTTACTCTACATGGGTCCTGTTTTGTACTTTCATTTTATCGTCAAATCTTTCAAATATGTTTTGGGATTGAAAGGGATTCCTGTTAAAACTTTCTCAAATATTATTAAGCAAAATTATTAATGGTTCTCTTTTCTTGGTCTTTTTTTTAAGTTTTCAGTATATGACTTTTCAAAATGTCTCACGTTTCATCATATATCGAAACATCAATCAGAAAACTGAGTTTTCACATTTCCTTTATCTTCGTAAAATGACTATGATCGTGATTTGTTTGCATACATCATTATTCACTTTTTTCGATAAAACCAATACTGGGAGGATAAAACCAATAGAGGATTCGTACCTTTCGAAGGGTCTCGTAACTAAATGGCATATGGAATTCGAACTCGTCTCGACGATTGCTGATTCCTAGCAGCTATCCATTACACCACCGTTTTATACATATAAGATCTAAAAGCATATATATTATGTGAGGTTGGCTGGGTTTGGTTTCCTTGGGTTGGAATGAAAGATAAGTCTGTGCGTAAGGAAATGCATTGGCAAAATTTAGGATTAGAGAGGCAATAAATTACCTTATCAGAACCGACGAACAGGGACGAAAATGCCTTTGTGTGTTTGTTTATATATATATATATATATATATATATATATATATATATATTAGTTAAATTCCCAGGTGAATTCTGTGGACAAGACAGATTGGTATCAAATGACAATTGGAAAAAAAAATCTTTCATTTTGCCGACGCGTTTCGTCTTCCGACTTTTACAAGGCAAAATGAAATCGAAATATTTTGTTGTTATAGTTACATTAAAATCCAAATGTAAAAAGATAGACGCTTATGTCTAAGCCTTTTTTTTTCTGGTTAATGTAATTACTTTTATAGTAATAAAAAATTTTTTAATAATCCCTTGCTATAAAAAGTAATTTAAATTAACCTGAAAAAAAAAATCAATACAGAAATATCTTTTTAAATTTGGATTTTTAATGTAACTATAACAACATAAAAATATTTCATATTTTGCCTTTGAAAAATGTCGGAAGACGAAACGCGTCGGCAAATGAAAAATTTTTTTAATGATCATTTATATATATATATATATATATATATATATATATATATATATAACAATGATAATAACAGTATTAATAATAATAATAACAACAATAGATATACTCGTTTAGAAAAACCTTAGGAATTTTGGCTTGGAATTGAACAAATCAATGCCCAAGGGAAACTAAGCGATAAAAAAAGAAAGAATTAAGACCATGAAAGTGAGGCGAAAATAATCATCCAGAATACAAGCTCAGAGTCCAAAAAAAAAAAAAACCCTCCAAAACAGTAACTACGTAAAGTATTCAATACACTGAGCAGAGGAAACCTAAATATGAACCGAAAGAGCCAGGTAAAACTACCTAGGTTTCACCTGGATTTTTAGGTTCATATATATATATATATATATATATATATATATAGAATCTGTTTTCTATATCCTAATATAGGTAGAAAAAACTGAGTGCAAACCTATTTCGATCAAGGAGGAACACCGTTCAAGATGGTTACCTTGCTTTTGTTAGTTTGCTTCTTGTCATTAATACATGATGACACAATAAAATTTTGAATTTCGATGATATCTGTTATGTTACCCAAATCCATGTACAATTAACAGAAAACAAATACATGCCATAAATATTAGTACATTAAAATTTACCAGTATTTTACATCTACCTATTGAAGATATGAATTAAATGATTCTTCAATAGAATTCAAAGAAATTAAGATGAAATTACTATTTTCATAAAAAAAAAAATCAACATGATAGAATTGCAATACAAATATATTTAAACTTAAATCCAATACAAATAAATAATATAGAATTCTATAGAGGGATCTGTTACCAATATTATGCATATATAAAATATCTATATTCTCTCAAATATGAAAGGAAATGGAATCACTTGCAGCAGCGAGCAAACAACATTTTATTTGGAAATAAGGTGTGCATTTACTAATGTGATAGAGTTTATTTACCTGGGAACAGTTCCAAAAAGCTATTATAAAAACCTGCAAGTATCTCAGTGGACGAACAATTTACTTATGCGAACATTATAGAGCTCCTTTGGTAATATGAATGGAGCCAAGAATGAAAAGTGTGTTTCTCGTTCTTTAGATATATGACATTTACCTTCGAGAAACATGATATTTTATGATTTACAATACCTTGAGAGAAGTTGGAGTGTTTTGGCATAATATCATATTTCTTGCTATATTAATGTTTTCTCATCTATCTATCTATCTATCTATCTATGTCAATCATTCTCTATGAAATCATATACGGATATATGTGTGTATATTTGTTCATTCATCTATCTATCTTCCTATCTGTGCCAATCATTCACTATGCTCTCAAATATGAAAGGAAATGGAAGGGTACATGTATATACCTATATATGTATGTATATATGTGTTCATGCATCTATCTTTCTTTCTATCTGTCTAATTATCTATCTTTTTTTCTATGTCAATCATCATTCTACATTCTACCTATCTATCTATCTTTTTTTCTATGTCAATCATCAATCTACATCACACCTTCTTTTCTATGTAAATCAATATCTATCTATAAATATATATATATATAAATATGTATATATATATATATATAAATATATATATATATATATATATATAGATATATATATATATAAATATATATATATATATATATAATATATATATATATATAATTATTTATTTATTTAGTAATCACTACCTATGTCTGTATGCATGAATTAATTTATCTATCTATTCATATTCTTTCCATGTCAATAATTATCTCTTTATATATATATATATATATATATATATATATATATATATATATGGCTGTGTGAGCATGCATATAGGCATACAGTTAATATTAAAGCCATTGGTCAGGAAACGAGGTGCTAATGAGGAGGTAGATATTTTTTAGAGTCAGGTCTTGATTTATCAAATGAATTTTACAACTTACATTTTCTCTGCGTGTTAAAAAACGAAAAAGTAGTCATGTTTTTATAAACGTGAATTGATTTCGCTCTTTAATTACCTTCATCATATATTTCTTGAAGCGAAATGACTTGGAGTTATATTTCAGTTTCGAAGTTCTGTCTCTAATCAATCTTAATTAGGAACCACAGAAAGACAGACAATACAGACACAGAAAGTAAGCAAATACAAACAAAAAAAACTATTAATGCCTATCATAAACTTAATGAATGTATTGAATTATTTAAAAAATTAACCCCTTCTGCAAAGATGACAATATTATTGAAAGCACATTGAATTTAATTATGCAAACATTTAACAACTCGATTGGAAAATTACTAAAAATGAGAAAATTGAACACGAACAAAAAAAAGACACTGAACATACTCCAGTAATACACCCATAAACCATATCTATCACTTAGACCCACCGTACTTAATTTTTAAAACCTTAACTCATCAAATATGAAACACTGAATTAATATAATTCAAAGACTTAATATAAATAGAAAAAAAATGATCATGGCGTGTTTCTATACGAGTACACTAATTAACTGGTCAATAAATGACTCTACATCCTGCTAAAGCTCCTGCTCAATATAAGAAGAATTTCCTTTATCGGTCAACAGAATCGTGCATATATATTCATAAATTAATAATCTTTACTTATTTTATTTTAGCAACAACGATTTGGGGCGATCGCAAAGGCCAACCAAACCGGAATGCAGTAGAAGGGCCTCGCTCTGGGAGAATTTTGTATGAATTTTAGTAACTACAAATCATTTTTATTTTGGGTCGATTAAATATTTTGGGGTGAATTACCCCCCCAACCCCCACAAAAAAAGATCCACCATAACAATTGACCTGCAAAGTCATTACCTACTGAAATCGAAACATAATTATCACAAACAATAAAATTTTAACCACTATCCCCCAAACCATCGGCTTACAGCCACATCACTTTGACGCGCAGGTTGTCGTACGTTCAGTGAAATTAAGCAAATCGGTGTGTCCTGAGATGGTGACTCTTAGGAATGCGAGGTGATCTATGCTTGGATGCATGGGCGGAGGAAAGTACAATGGCTCGGAATAGTGAATCGGAAAACTGAGTTCGAGTTCCAGTCGGATTCGTTGTGGTCAATTACATTAGGACTTAAATACTAGAACTTGCATCGGAAAATGAATATAATATAGAATTCATTGTTACAATCCCAAAATATTTTCTGGCTTTAAATAAGCAGGAAAAGGTTGATAGACCGGTAAAAAAATAAACGTTTTTGTTAACAAAAATATAGAATCAACAACGGTTCGCAAGCTGGAAATTATAAGATAAACTACCTGCCATGACAGGAAAAGTAGTTTATGAATATGGAAGGGTTTTCCGTAAGGATTACCAAAAAAGATCTTTAGTATGACATAGAAACAAAACAGTAAATAAACTTGATTTTAAAGTGCTACATTAGTAAAAAAAAAAATAAAAACAAGCAAACAAAAAACATGCAACATATTACAGAGAAAATACCAACAAGGAATATTAATAAGTCATTATCTGCAATAAATGCATATTTACTTTATGAAAATTGTCACTAAATTCTGTTGTTATTGTCGTCATGTGTATACCGAACCGGCTATGCCGGAAAGAATTCTGAATTGAAATCATTCTTTAATCTACGGGCAATGCTGTTCTTGTCTCACTGCCAATGTCTAGAGATGCCTCACCTAGTTCTTACTTAAATGCTCGCCTTACTTCAACTGAGCCGAAATACACGATACCATGGATTGAAATCACAATTACTTTATCAAAAACCAACGTTTCAATTCACTTGACAATGTTTCCCTAAATAGGGACAATATTTTAAGGGAATAACGTTCATTAAACTATTGAAATCAACCCAAATGAGGGAAGACGAAGAAAAAAACGATAGGATGACTGATGAGATTCTTGACAAGATGGAAAGAAGACAGAAAACTCTGCCAAGATTTAGAACGGAGTACAGAAATTTATACAATTAAAAAAAAGGACCAAATGCAGGTAAGCTAAAGAAGAGATGCTAAACGAAAAATGTGCAGAAATAGAAAGAATGAATACTACCAACAAAAGGGATATGCACAAACAAATAAAGCAACTAACAGGACACTAACAGGACATAAGACATGCTTGTCAACAGGCTGCTTAAAATGAAAGGATGTAGCACTCATATCAGAGAAGGAAAATATTCTTCAACGCCGGAGAGAGTGTATTGAAGAACACTGCCACAACGAAAGGGAACAAGCAGAAATGCACAGAACTGTCAACGGATCTGGAATACTGAAAACCGAAATAAAAGCCGTAGTGGTCAAATTGAAAAGAACAAAGCAGGTGGGTCAGACGGAATTTTTACGGTTATTGCTGACAGCTTTAGATGAATTTGGCATAGACATGATCACCTAAATAAAAAAAA
>CAHIKZ030002968.1:0-155387 GCA_903632075.3 Acanthosepion pharaonis
ATGATAAACAGTATTAAATAACATTTACGCCTGAATGTCCGAGAAAATTTTCATAGAAAATATTCGTTCATTGACAGGATTCGAACCTGCATCCTATACATTGTATATATATATATATATATATATATATATATATATATATATATATATACATGTAAATGAATGATAAAATAGTTTTTGCAGTATGCTGTATTCATGCAATAAAGTGCTCATTATCAGTGATAAAGCATATGTAAATACAAAAGTGTACTATTGAAGCAAACACGCCAAGGTGACAGTCTGTTTCATGCTAAATGCAACGTGGCCTGATGAGACAGATGGATGTCACCTTCTGGGTGTTGACTTCAATGCCCACTCTATATATATATATATATATATATATGTATACATATATATGCCTGAATTACGAATGTACAATTATTCAAGTGCATTCTACTGTTATCTTCTTTTCCTTTATCAAATTTTCTATACATAAAAGTGAAATTTATCAAGTCATGCATGTCACAGGATTTGATAAAATACAAAGTCATATCAGTTGATTCATCATATTATACATTGGCCAATTCCAATTTCACAAGTTTATCTTCAATGGTGAATTTTAGCTTTGACTAGAGTCAATGCTGGAAATTTTTCATATTGGCTTATGGAGGAAAATCCCTTATAAAGCTTAACCAATAAGAATGGCGACATCTTTTAACATCTAAAACCTAACTTCCTTGGTGCATTAAAGCAAAATTTACTTTTGATGAACAGCATCCATTGTTCTTGTCAAAGTAAGAACTCCAGTATTAATATTTATGACATGAAAATAATTTCAGATAAAGATTCCAAAACATTATTTAAAAAAAAAAGCCAGCACAGCTATTTTGTTACTGTTTTATACTGTTTTTTTTTTGTTACATCTTATTTGATCAAAGAGATTGCAAAAATAAATAAGTCAATATTGTTTTTAATAATAATAGAGCAATTTCATCTGGTCCAATCAGAATTGTATATCTTATGAAGGGAAATAACTCTTTATATCATAAAGAGGTTTTCCTATTAAATATGTAAAACAATTTTCTATTCAGATAAGTAATCTTTACGGTCACTATTTTTTCCCCACGATTCCACATCAATGTTTATTTATTAGATCAATATGAATTCAGATAAAGTTCTGTTGGAAGGCTAATGATGAAAAAGGGGTGTACTGTATCAACAGCCAACTCTTAATTCCAAATGGATCACTGGAGGATATAAAAAAATTACTAAATGATCACTCACAACCTTATTTGAATGGAACTGTTTACTTGATTTTTTTTTTTTGTTTATCAAACAGATATATAGAATTAACTGAACCATGGTTCAACCGAGAGGTAAGCAAATAACCAACATACTAATGTGCTTATATATTATTGCTGAAATTTTCGACTAAAACTGGCTTTTGAATATTGACATTTTTTTTAATATAATATCAGTTCTCCTATATAACAGTGAATGC
This sequence comes from Acanthosepion pharaonis, assembly GCA_903632075.3. Taxonomy (NCBI): domain Eukaryota; kingdom Metazoa; phylum Mollusca; class Cephalopoda; order Sepiida; family Sepiidae; genus Acanthosepion; species Acanthosepion pharaonis. Next base: position 1,481 of record CAHIKZ030002968.1, read on the forward strand.
TGAATAATCTCCTCACAGATGTAGAGACTTTAAACAATAGATACGTCGTTCCGCAGAAGGATGTTGAGAATACCAAGGACTGAACAATGTGAGCAATGACAAAGTTTTAGAGGAAATGGAAACAAAAAAGACACTTATACTTTTCATCATGTAGTTGAAATTTATAGATATATAATGAGGAAAGGGGGTTTGGAAAAATTGTTACTCACATGACAGATTGATGCATAACCTGCCTACTGAGCTTGAGTAAATGAATGATGAAATAAGGTTTAGAGGAGAGAGAGCAAAAAGATAAAATTTATTAAGTGGTCTAAAGGACATGAAATTGTGGAAAGCCATGTTTACCAATTTTTGAATTATATAAAGAAGTCAGTATTTACACAATTTACATGTAGACTATTGTTGCCTTTCATTAGGTGTATATCGATTTAGGTAACTGTTATAGTGAAACACACCTATTCTATTATTAATAGACTCTCCCACCTATAATAAGTAGGAGTAGTAGCAGTCGCTCAGTGAGTTGGTCAGTCAATTGACTGACTGATCGGTTGAACTCTCTGCACGGGGAAGGAGGAACCCGAAGGAGGCTACACCTATTAGGCGGATTCTCTTTTCGGGAGGTAAACCGACCCTGAACCCGTTTATTCGGGCTCAGAGATCCCCTGTAAACCGGCCTTGTGCCACATGAAACCCTCGTGGGGGGACTAAATATTGTTGGTCAGTCAGTCGACTGACTGACCAACAATATTTAGTCACCCCCCGCAAAATGCAAATGAATATTACATTAACAATTTTTTGAGAATAACATTAATTTTTTTCAGATACCAATCCTACTATATAACCCATAGCTGGGGTGAGGATCTGGATTCATACCTTTCCCAAGAGTATTTGCATATAAGTGATTGCAAAAGAAACCAAACCAGGATTCAGACTTGGCTCTCCAATTTCTCATTCCGAACAACTATCTATTACGTCATCTGTATATCTTCACATGCAAAGAAGAGAAAGTTCCACAAATCTCTATCTATAAAAGGCAGGATGTGTGTGTGTGTGTGTGTGTGTGTGTGTGTGTGTGTGTGTGTGTGTGTAACGAATGCACAGCCGCAATTTTTGACGGATTTGCACCAAAATTTACATGCACATGCTCCAAGTTAACAGGAAGGCCAAGACTGACTTTGCATTTCCCAACTCCCATCAATAGTGGAAATAATCGATTTTTTCATGCTTCTACGGCAGTTTTCATGTAGTTTGTGGCCATTTTCTACTGGCCTATAGCTGGCTATCACGAATCGGCAGAAAGATTCTATTGGTCAGCGTGTGAACCAACAGCTGACTGACACGAATGTTAACTAGCATGCAAAAAAATCGATAGCTGTATTCGTCACAAGTGGGAAAAATTTAAATCTGCATGGCACTTTACTCCAATTGGCTCATTCGCTTGCTTAAACTCAACGTTGATTCTGATTCCGCAGAACTGGGTTGGGTGTGAAAAAGTATTTGTTGTTAACATTCTTTTTTCATTCAGTTTTTCCAGTTACGAGTCCTTTTTTAAAGCTGATCGTTTTGTGTTCATTTTGTTTAGTTCTTTTTTCGTAACAGATTTAATGTTTAGTATAGAGCTTAGAAAAAATTTGCAGTGTGAGATAGGCAAGAAGTAAGGCATGTAGCAACATCAGCACAGCAAAGGGCACTCCTTTAAAGGCAAGGAAGGGCAAAAATATTTTAAGTCAAGTGATAGCGATTGCTGTATGAGTTGTATGATTTTCTAATCAAGCACAGGCAATGCCAGGCCATGCTGCTAGTAAAATATAATTGCAAGAATTAACTAGGGGTTTTTAAATTATTTAAAAAGTTCTAATTTTTTTTTTTTCTATCAATCCCTGAAGCCTGTTCTAATTATCAAAAGCTGAAATTTTAGTCAGAAGTGGACCTTCATATTTTCCTGCTTTTACTACAGAAGTATAAAATACCTTTTCTTAATCATGTGTCATCTTTGAACAAAGACTATTCTGATATTAGTATTATAATACAAATTTTAGATAAAAACACAACCATTACATTCTACCAATATTCTTAAGTAATGGATTTTCTTATTTGATTCACAAGAAAGACGAAAAATACATATCAGAGATATAATAAACAAATTTCAGAGTGAAAATGGAAATTAGGAAAAAAATTATTGATAATATTCTTGTGTTTGATGTCAATGAAATATAAAAACTTGTCAGTTTTATGTCTATTCCTTTGTACTCTTTTTGCTTATTATGAAATAATCTGCATTCATACTTATGACCAGCTATTGATTGAAATATTTGGTTAAATTGATCCGCTTCAAATATTTAATTGAATTCAATATGAATTTCAAAGTTATTTTATATTTGGTAAAACTCACAATTTTAATTTAATCATTAACTTTTTTTATGATTCATCAGAAATTTTGAATAGGAAAACAGCAAAATTTTCTTGGGTAGTTTGGTTAAAATTAAACATGACTATTTTTTCCTTCATTTTTCTTGCCTGTTTACATAATTTACAATGAAAAATGATATTATTTATTAGTTTATTTTTTTATTTTACAATTTATTTGTTGAAAAGACAGCAGTATCCAGTGTTATTTTTTGCAACAAAGACTGGTGTCATCCAAGACAAATTTTCCATGTACTGGTTGGAATTTGAACGATTCAGATACATTATCAAAAACAACTAACAAATTTAAATGTCAAAAAAAAAAAAAAAAATTTTTATTCTTTCTGTTATGATGTTGATTTGTAATTTAGTAGAGACAAACTTCAAATTTGGTAAAAAAAAAAAAAAAAATTAATAGGTTGAAAAGGTTAAAGAAATCGCCTTAAAGTCAATAACTTTCAGCTAAGAATTCTCAGTTATTTGTCTTTTGTCATATCCAACTGACAATTTGGATTTAAAGTTTTTGTCATACAGACCAAACAAGTTCATCTTCAAGATTCCTTTATTTTTGTCACAACTTTTTTTTTGCAGCCCGATTTAAAAATTTTATGACAACCCTAGGACTGGTCCATGGTCCGGTGGTTGGGGACCGCTGTTTTAAGATGTAGAGTTTATTATTTATTAGTCTCAATATTAAAAAACCACTATTTATAATTAATATTTTTAACTATTCTTTTCTTTTTATACTTTATTTGATGAATATGTAAACAAAGATGCATAAAAAGAATAGTTTATAAAATTTCCCTAAATGAAATTTGAAAAATTAATTACAAATTAATACACTAATAACATTATAAATACACACAAGGGATAAACCTAAAGTAGAGCAGATGAATATTTAATATGACCACCAATTGCAAAACATAGTTGATTGTTATCTCAACATGGTAATGATTGAATCAATCAGTTTCTGTGAAAAAAAAATATGAAAAGACAGTAAATCTTACATTTTTTCAGGAAACTTTAAAAAATTGTATAAATTCCAAATGTTTCATTCATTTTGATATTCTTTGGCCAACAGAAAATATAATTTAATAGCCATTTTCTGTCAGCCAAGATTTGGTGTCTGGCAATATAGCAAGAAGCAGTGTCATGCTGAAAGATAACATTTCTATAAGCATAGAGTCTCTGGGCAATGAGAAGTAATCAACAATGCAGGACTTCCTTTTTTTGGGGGGTCTAGTGAAACCTGGCCAATTACAGATATGAACCAGCATTTTGATTTTTTTTAATATAATAACTTATTCAAAAATATGGCTTGTGATAAGCTTAAAATGTTCATAATATTAACATTAACTGAAACAAGAACTTGGAAATATGAGTATGACAGGAAACAAAATTTCTTCTTCTCAGTTTTTTTTTTTTTAAAAAACACCCAGTAATTTTTATTAGAATGTAGTAACATTTTGGAACTCTGAGATTAATCAGCTTTAGGCATAAATATTTATTTTTAAGCATTCTTGTTTCTGCATTGGCTGATAATGTCACTCTCAGAGTTCAGATATTTTTTTTTAGAGTTTGATAATCCCACAACTAGATGCTCTTCAAAACTGTCCTTAGATCAGACATGGTCCTGTCAAAGAAAATCTATATTTCTTTTTGAAAATTGATTTTTTGTTTGTTATTTTTAATATCAATCCCCACAAAGCATGTAAAATATTGATAAATGTCAAGTCTGTCTACTTAAGATCTTTTACATATCTGATCTTGAATATGAAAAATGAGATAATAATGAATCTTTTAGCATCTGATTGTTAAAACCTTTTAGATCATGCTTTAATATCTGAAACACATAGAAAGACAATACCCTATCTATATATCAGCCTTTTTGTATATATTTATTTGATATATAAAGAACATAATTTAAACAGTTTTTGAAAGATGATTTTAAAAAAATCACATGTATAAGTTAGAAAAATGTGGCAGGATGTTCTTAGCTTATCGATGAATGACACATAAGATAATAAAAAAAAAAACAACCCCAACATGGACCTTTCTTCTCTCTCTCTGATATATATAATAATTATGAATGTAGTATGTATGTGTGTGTATAAATGTATATGTTTGGATCATATCAAGGCTTTCTCTGTCTCTATAGGAGAGGATGTTAAAGTGATATATATATATAGAAAGCAACAGGGTTATTCAAGTGAACACAATTCGGTGTGTGTGAATTTGCAATTTAAACACACACACACACACACATTCTGTGAGTTCATGCAAAAATATAAACACATTTTGACTTGTGATCTTGGGCATTAAAACAATTAATAAATGAACAATTTCATCATTACTCAAATTAGGAAAACAAGGCCTTGCTGATCAACCTGTGGTATATTTTTCAGACCCTTTTCCACAGTATGCCACAGGCTGAGATCATCTCCTCAGGTCTATAATATCAAGATAAACGAGTTTTGATTAAATCAGTTTTTAAATGTAAAACTACTCTGAAAAGTTATATACTAATTTTACAAATCAATATTGAGAATGCGATCCTGAACCATCCATTTATGTTTTAAAATGCTTGTCATGAAAGACAAAATTTTACAACCTGGTTACGAACAATCTTGATATTTATAGGCAGCACAAGAGTATTGTGTTAATGATGAAGGTAAATAGTTAAGTAATCATCTGAGAACCCTTTATAACCTTCTGTCGCCACATATATGATGTTATTTTTTCAGAAAAAATGACTTATTACACCTTCAACTGCAAATGTTAATTGATATTTGACATGAAATGGAATAAAAATACTGAATCCATTGCAAATTTTTACAAGATGGTTGGCTTCATAATGGGTTTATAGATAATTTTTTCTCCAGAATCTATCTTACATATCTATAAGTCTATCATTCATCCATGTTTAGAATATTGACTAACTGATCCAAATACTTTTATAACAAAATTAAGAAAGTGATAAAAAAACACTTGTGGAAAAAACTGGTGTAAGATACAATAAACAATCTTTATCGGGACTTAAAACCTCTAATGTTTTGTTTTTAACTCTCATTTTAGATGGAAGCATTTGATGACATCAAAACCAATAAAATATATCCCTTTGAAAAAAAGAAAAGTATTTTGAACTCATGAAATATTAAGTAAATAAAATATTAATAAATGGTGTACTATTTCAATTCAGATGAAGAAGGGATTAATTGAGAGAAAATGATGATTATATATTGAACCTGAGGAAAATCGTTATTAGAGTTTGTGAGCAAGTAGGAAAACCTTTAAAATTGGAATGACATAAAAAATTTCAGGAAAATGCTTTTTCAACTAAACCTGAAAAAAGCTCTTTGACATAAAGTTTAAATGTGTTCTATATCTTGAATCCATTGTCCATAAACCTTTACAACGAGGATCTATTTGGACCTACAAATTTTGTTCCCAAGAATCTGCTTTTGAAAGAACTCCTTAGGATAACAATGAATAAAAATCTTAGAATGTACAACAATTTTGTTCTATAAAATGAAACTTCTTGCTTTTCTCATCAACACCAAATTTTCCTTTTTGTATACCTTGTGCTCTTTCTATTTAAAAATCCTTGATAAGTTTCAAAGAAGAAAGAATCCAAAATTTTATTAGTATTGATCTGGCAGTATCAATTTACAGTTGAGCTATTGCTAGATGTAACCGTAATTTCTATGCTAACAATTTCTTTTCTCGCACTTCTTGCTTGTGGAACTCCCTTCAGCTTCCATAATTTTCCAGCCAACTTTAATCTGCAAAAATTTAAATGCAATGTCAATCGCTATCTACTGTCCTCCTGATTACTTTTTTTTCTTCCCGCTCATTATTAATGTTTCTGTTCCTAATTCTTCCACACCCTGTAACCCTTTGTGTCTTAGTGGCTTTACTGCCTTGCTTGGGGTGACCGATTAAAAAAAAAAAAAAAAATAAAAATATTTCATTTTTTATTTTTTTTATAATAAAATTTTAAGTAATTGGTTTCTATTTTTAAATAATTTACTGCAAATGGTACATTAAAAGAAAGTTCAAAAACACAACAGAACATTATGCAGACCACTGGAAACAGCATCAATAGTTTAATTGAACTCTTTATTAAAAAGGAAAAAAGTAGCAAAAAAATTGTTCCAAAATTTGCAAACAATTAAACCAAAAAATGGAATAAATTTCATTTTCTTTGAAGGATATCAAAGATATAGGATCCACCTTCAAAGGTTTGAGCGTACAACGGCTTGGAAACTAAAATAAATGTGAATAAGATGAAACAAGTGTTGATTTCCATTATAATTTTAAATAATAAATATTATAGGTGATGAAATGCCATGTCATTTGAGAAGTTAAATTCAGATTCATGAAATTTTCGAACTAATTAAAACAAATAGGATATATAGATTATCGAAGGATGAAATATTTATTATTTTTTCAATTTGAAATATAGAATTTTTTTAAATTTGGGAAGATTTATAAAGGATTGTATTTAAAACATTTAAAAGAAATAACAATATAATTACATAAACGTTTAAAATTTTATAAAATGGATCTTAGGCTATTATTTTTATATTAAATAAAAGGAAATGAAGGCATTATAATGATAAAAAAATCAACAGTAGTTTATTTTATTTTCAAAAATCAATATTTTAAAAAACATATTTTTAAAATTTATAGATATAATAGAATATTTTATTAGAAAATATAAGATAGTTATCTATTAAAGTTCAAAAAGAACAATGGTTGGTAAAAAATTAAAAAAACTTTGAACACAAGATAGATATATTCAGATATATAAAATATTCATGTTGTTTACTCCTGCCAACTGGTGTGAATAGACTGCCACATATGATTATCTCAAAAAATTTTTTTTTAAAAGAAAAACATTATTTAGCAATTTTTTTGTGCCATCCAATACAATCATTCCAAAATTCATGCTTTTAATTTAAAAATACATTGATGACATTTGAGGATCTTTTTACAATTTGCAGCCATTTCTTTAAATGGTAGACCAGTTTTGGAAAGGAATGGGTAGATTCGAGAAATAGAAAATATTTAAAACCATTTAGTGGGAGATTTAAAATTCATACCTAAAATAAAAATATTAGCATGTTTTTTAAAAATTTTCTGGATAACAAGATATCCATATTCCACGATATGGGATAATCAAAAATTTATGTTTTATTTTGAACTAATTAACAAATTAGTATGTCTGTCCGAAAAAAGACAATTTCAACAATTTTTTAGAATAATTTTAAAAAAATTGTTTAAATTGTTGGTTTGACATTTTGATTTTGTGTGTCATTGTGTGTGTGTGTTAAAAATTTATAGGAAAATGATGAAAGGTTCAAAACTTTTGAAATATCCCCATTAAAAAATTAAGGAATGAATGTGAATAAAGGAAAAAAAAAAAATTCAAGTCTGATTGTATTAAATTTTAAGTTTGTTTCCAAACCGCCTAACGACATATTGAAAAAAATTATTTGCTATTTGAAGATAACCCATATATTGAAAGAACAGATTTATAATCAAAAGATAGGTTACTTTCTAAATGAAAAGCTATATTTAATTTAATCATTAACAGTCAAAATAACCATTGAACTACTTAAAGTTCCTGTATGGTCATATTTTGATTATTTAAATTTTTTTTCCAACATTCATGCGGTTCCCATAGTTTTTTTTACTGATTATCAATTTTTTTAAATCATTCAGAATATTAAAAAACATTAATAATATTTAGTTACACACGTTCTACAAATTTTTTTCAAAATTAAAAGGAAATTGAAAAATTATTTTTTATTAAATTTTTAATTTGCATCGTTATCTTTTGTAAATGATATATAAAAAAGATATATATCCCAACATAATCTTAAATATATATTCAATTTTATATATTGTATATAAAAGACGTAAACAATTTCCTTTCTTTTTATCAGAACCCTTATTCTTCGTTTTAATTTTTTTATTTTAGATGGTGGTTAAATAATTCAATGAAATTTTTATTGAACATAAAAAATAGCTTAATTCGAAACTAAAAAAAAAAAAAAAAAAAAGGTTTTCTTGTGTTATTTCCAATTTGGACGAAATAAATTTTTCATTAAAAAAAAAATTTTTCCCAAATAAAATGTAAAAAAAGAAATTATTTGCAAACAAACATTTTTCGGTATAATTGACAAAAATAATATTATGTAAAAAAAAATTATTTAAAATAAAATTATATATATAAATTATTATTAAATAATCGAATCATTCCTCAGTTCGTAAAAGTGTTTTTTTAGTTGAAAATTTTTAAACATTTAAACCTGAATAGAGATCTATTTAGGTATCTATCTATCTAGAATTTATAAAAATTTTTTTTTATAATGGAAAAAGTGTAGATTGATAAAAATTTTGAATATTTTATATCATATATAAATGAACTAACACAAAACTAACTCTAAAAATATAGATAATATAGAATAATGGTCAGGAGATATATTTTTATTCAGAATCCGTTTAATTTTTTTTAAAATATGTCAAAGATAAATACATGTTTGACAGAGATCGTTTTATCTAAGTTCAACAATTAGTATAAAGACCAGAAAAAAGAAAAATTTTTTAAAAAATTTTTTTTTTACTTTTTTACAAACTTTTTATATTTAAATAAAATATTAATTTAAATAGGAAAGAATTTTATTGTTCTTTAAATTAAAAAAAAAAAATTTATTTTTTTAAATTTTATATATATTAAAATTTTTGTGATAAAATAAATATAAAATATTTAAATTTTAAAATACCATAGTGAATTAATTTGTTAAAGCTTTTGAAAAAAAAAATGACAAGAAATTAACAAAATTTTTTTTTAATTAACAGACAAAAATATTAAAAAAATCAATGAAATCATTTTGAATATATATTTAATTAAACGATTTGAAAATAAAATTTCATAAAAAATAAGGTTAGGTATAAAATAATATATAAAAAATACATAAATAATAAAAAAAACAAATATATATTTATAAATATATAATATATATATATATATATATATATATATATATATTAAATATTAAAAGAAAATACAGATAATGATTTTATATAAATTGAAATATTTTTTTAATATTAAAAAAAAAATAGATGATCCTTTCAGTCCTTTAAATAAAAATCAAAATAATTTATTACAACAAATTTTTTTTTTTTTATTTCCTTTAAGATAGAAACCATACTTGATTCAGTAAATATATTTATGAAATTTTTTTTTTACTAATTACGATAGTAAATTTTTTAATATATATATATATATATATATATATATATATATATAAATATTTGGTCCTGGTATAATTGTCACTCCTAAAAAATAATTTTAATTTTTTTTTTTATTTTAGTTTGGTAACTCAAGAAGATAGAAAAATTTTTTCAGAATAAGGGAAAAAAAATATTTGCATTTCATCATATGTATTTGCTTATTATTAAAAAAAAATCATTTAGATTGGTTTATCATATTTTAACATATATTTAACAATTCTTATTTTGATTATTTAATTTTTTGTAAAATGAAGTTTATTAAATTTTAAAATTCTTTTTTTTTGAAAGGGAATTAATGTATTATTTGTTCTTCTTATTTTTAAAATTAATTTTCACTCAAGGTTTTGTATATTTTTGAATATAATTTAAAAATCACTTTTGTTCTTTTTTTTTTTTTTATACGAAATTAATATTTTTTTTTTTTTTTATTTTAAGAATAAAAATTAAATTATAAAAAAAAATTAAAAAATAATCATTGATGTTTATATAAATAGAAAATATAAAATATAAATTTCCGTTTATTTAAAATAAATTTAATTAATAAAAAGATTTTAAAAATATTAAATAAGCTTTGTGTATTTTATAAATAGATATATATATTATATACAAATATATAGAATATATATATTATAAATTATACAATATATATATATATATATATATATAAAAAATATTTAATAAATAATCCAAAGTTTACATTTTTACATTTTTATATATATTTAAAAATATATATATATATAAAATATATATATATATAATTATTTATTTAAAAATATGATTCCATCGCTACATAAGAGTTCTTATGTTTCAAAACAAGAGCCGAAAACTTCAATATAATTATTTGAATTAAATTGAATTAAAGTACCAAGCTCTGTTCCATCTTCAAGAGAAATTTTTTTTGAATAACTAATTGCTGAATTTTACGCGTTTTATAACCATATTCATTATTAAAATTAAAATTACTATGGTAACGGCTAGAGCAATTGTTTAAAAAGCAGGGGGCGTAAGGGTTAATAATTTGTATCAATATCTCAGTTACATTCAAAGATGTCAAGTCAAGGTAAGGTTGGGGTGTCTAAATTTAAAGCGGAAGATGACATCGTCTAGTCTGGTTAAGTGTCTATGGAGATTTATTTATTTTTTTTTTTTTTTTTTTTTTTTTCTGAAAGGGTTTTTGTATATAAAAAAAAACTGTCATAAATTGCTAACATTTTTTTTTTTTGACGACTTCATAAAGGGTTTTTTTTTTTTTGTAGGGCATTTAAACTTTTTATTTAGACTATGGATTTTAAAATATTTATTATTTTATTGTTTGTTTTTTTTTATGCTAATTATTCAATGCAAAAAATTTGATGATGTCGGCAAAAAACCGTTAACTCATGTCTATTGTTCAATAAATTTTCATTATTTAGAAACTTGATAATGTGTAGTTTTTCATGTAGGCATAATGCGCATGGGTCATCCCAAGTTTTAAAAGTTTTAGTTAGTTTATAATTTTCCATTTTACTTTTGGTGTTTTATTCATTTCCTTCAAATGGCAAAAATATTAAGATATAGATGACTGATTTGTTTTGTTTATATTGTTGAAGGAGAACATATGCTGCCTTGATCTGTTTTTAAATTCATTCTTCGTAGACCCAATGTATATCATATCAGTATTAGGATTCTCAATGGATGATATAGTACATTGGTATACCACAGATTTTACGCAGCATTTATTTTCCAATGGGCAGTCTTCTGGGTTTCTACAATCACATCATTTTTCACTATTTTTGTCTAATTTAAGTGTAGGGTTTTTATTAATACTATTCTGGCATGGGGTTTTTTTATTCAGGATTTTATTATTGTTTTTTTTATTATACTTTCTAGATTTTCAGTGCAGCTGTAACTTAATTTTAGGGTGTTTTTATTAAATATTTTACTAAGTCTACTATTGGTAGGAAAGTGTTTTTCAATTAAAGCTAGGAATTTCTGTCCTAGCTTAATACTAACCATTTGGTTGAACGGAGGGGTATACCAAATGATTTTTCTTTTCCTGTTTTTTTTTTTCGGTTAGTACAATTGTTTCTATAATTGATGTTAGCATTTTTGTATCCACTATTTTTTAGGGCTGCATTATAAAAATTACTGTGTTGTTGGAATATTTCTTTATTAGTGGAGTTAATGCTGATTCTCATCTCTATTGGTGAGGGTATATGCTTAATTATGGATGGAGGGTGGTTTGACTTAGGGTGTATATACAAGGGGTTAGTATTAGGTTTTCTATAAGGTAGGTATGTGTTGTTTGTTAAATCTAGAGTTTCGTTGAGGAAGTTTACCCTTTTTAATTTAGTACAGACTGTTGTTTTTAAATTTAGATTTCTAAATTCACAATATATAATCTTTCTAATTTTTTCTATTTTAAAATTAATGGAACTCCTCACATCCATGAGCCCATCATCTCTATGCAGCCCGATGTTCTTAATATCTAATTCACGGTGTGCAGTCAGGTTGTACAGTATTAAAAGACCAACAAGGTCAGAAGACTCTGCAGAGTCTAAAGATCCCATAGTGATGTGAAAATGGTCATTATTGTTTTTAATCCATTGGTCCCCATTATGAATGAGGACAGATTTTTTGCACTGAGAATTATATTTATTTCTTCCTTTGTCAGGTCAGAATACACAGCAGCAAATTCCAGAGCAGTTGTGAACAGATCCTTCAATATTGACGGGTAGTAATCCACAATATCGAACTGTAATAGGGTGCAATCAGGTTTATTATTAATATTGGTAAACCAATTGATGACATCTTTGGTATTAATCCATAATTTTAATCCAAGGTGGTTTTTAATTTGCCAAGTAATTCTTTCTAGGATTCTTTTGCTTATCTTACTGATGTCAGGTTGGGTAGGGTTAATCATTCTTGTAGTAGGGTTTTCCATAAAATCTTGTTTGTGGTCCTTAAGAGTTATGTAACATTCCTTTTCAGCAAGTTTGCCTACTCTACACACACACACACAGAGGGCTGGATTATACCCTTTTGGGGTCCCGAGGCTAATAAAATTATGCCACCCTCTATCTCACCCGCAACTGTCTTGGATATCTTTTACTTGTCATATATTTTAGTGACATTTACATAGATTGAAGTATACTTATTGCAAATTCTTTAAATATACTAGAATAGCTATCTTTTGTTTGTCAATAAAAAAATGTCCTTTAAGAAATAGCACTATTTTACTAGTTATTGTAAAACAAATTAGCACATATTTCAACGCATTATAACAATAATATCAGATTGTCATATTGATATAATTTCGATTTATGATGCTATTTAGAAGTTAGAAATTACAAATAATCCTTGTGTTATAAAAAGCTCTTTAAAATAGGTAGTTATACAAAGGTTTGTTTGTCTAATGCGAACTGGGGTGAGATAAATTTCCTGTTTTCATTAAAAGTTCAAGATCAGATTTAATACCTCTAACTTTGTGAAAGTTTTTCACAAACTATAGAAAAATAATTATATATGTTTCTAAATTTGTCGAAACTTCTCCTTTCTCTTTTCTTTCTCTTTCTTCCTGTTTTTTTCTCTTCTTTTTCTTCAACTACTTCCTTTTTTTAGTTGTGAAAGAAGTGGTTGGTATTGTCCTTTTGCTGAAGCCCTTCAGCCTTTGCTCTCCCACCAGACGGCCAACATTTTCCTTGTGAAAACCAAATCTCTCATGTCGATCAAACAAACCAGACTTCTTCAATAGTCACAAATTGGCTCCAAAATTGAATCAGAAATTTGATAAATGGGGTTGCTACTTACCTTTTCCATTGGTTAAAAAATTTACAAAGTGAATCTCTTAAACCACACTTGTTTGCAAACTTTATTTAGGCATGTTTTGAGTCTATAGGACTTGAGCCACTTTTTTTTACAAATTTTTGAAAACCAAATTTTATACATGTATCCTTTTCATAAACCATTTTTCATTTTAGCAATCTTTTTAAATGAGCATATTTTATTTGAGTCATTTTTTTGCTGTCATGCTTCAATATTAAAGTTTTTTATTAAAAGAATGTATTAGTAACTTTCTTCCATTAATAAATATATTTGTATCACTCTCCTCAAAAGAAAGTGAAATAAACAAACTTCATCTATTCTATTATTGTTTTACTTAATTATTTTTATATAATTTGACATCTTTTATATATATATATATATATACTTTGTCTTTATCTGGAATAATGAGTTGGCTAAAAAGTTCTTGCTTTGATATTAGAAGGCATTAAAAGTGTTTAGTTTTAATTAATCTCATTTAATTATCATTGCTATTAATTTTTGGGAAATACAAAAATTAACGATGTTTGGTAGTGCTTCATCTAAATTATGAATATAAAACACCATTGAAAACTTCTTAGCCAGACCCACTTAACAAAATTAGTATTTTAATGACCAATGAGATTTTTGTGGGGTCAGATGGGAATATTAATTTCTTTTGTTTTTTTTTAAGTTAAAGAAAATTTGAAAAACAATGTAGCAACTGTATTAAACTACTAGGTGCATATATGGAATATTGTGTTTTATGGCTTTGGGTCATTCCTTTGGTTAGGCTGAGAAATTTTCATATCTTCATACTAATCTATATCTATAATTCGCAAAATGCATTTATGTATTTATGTGTGTGTGTGGTCAGATGTTGTTTATGTGTTTCCACAGTTTTCATCTGAACACTTCTGTGTGCAAGGCTGAAAATGATGATCAAAGGACTCAGCAGCTGAGGAGAAACTACTCTTCAACTGCTGTTGCACATGAGGCTGAAACAAGGTTGAGAATGCAAAAAAGGGCACTTTTCAGGGCCACCCCCAATTCCAATTGTTAACCTCCCACCACCACCACCACATTCGGGGATATGCCTCAGTTGAAATATAATAATTCTTGTTACTAATATTGATTTTCAGGTGGGCTGACTTTAAACTTAAACTGCTCCAACTGAACAGTAAAAATCCCCAGTAATGAAAGACCTGGTCGAATATGGGTTATGCTGCTTGTCTAAAAATAAAAATAAATATGGTGTTAAGAGAGGTTTTCAAATTGGAGAATAGCATGTATGTTGTGTGGGTCTCGGTTAGACTGAGAAATTTTCATTTCCCTATATTAATCTAAAAATAAATATTGTGCTATGCTAAGAGAGGTTTTTGAATTGGGTGATGAGTTAAATGTTAAATTTGTTCTTCTGCAAAGGGATCAAGTTCTCAAACAATAGCAGAAAAATTGTGAGTTGTTGACCAGCCTTCTTTAAAGCAAAAAAGGCATAAATTCAGATTTTGCCAGGAGCTTACCCTTTATTTCTGGTCCATGCTGTCTTCTCACTGCCATAGAATTGATGGTTTGAGTGAAGTTGTGATGAGAAATAGCTAAAATAAAAAAAAAATTATATGAAAGCAAATTAAAGTGAAAAATTAATAATGATTGACAATTTTTACATATAAAAAAATAAGAACCACCACCATCATCATCGTCATCATCATCATAATTCCCATGACCAGGTGTGGTCATAGAGGTGCTGTGTAGCTGAGCACATAGCCAGTTCCCACTAAATGTCTTAGTTGAAAACCAGAGAGATATGGTAATTGTTCAAACGAATTCTTCACTATGATACCTGCACTTTATGAATTTAAGCATAGATTGGCAGCAAGGTATCATCAATTCACAGTTGAATTGGCTAGATGTAAAAGTAAATTCAAAGTTAACTGTTTCTTTTCTTGCATTTCTCACTTGTGGAACTCTCCTCAGGCTTCATCTTTTCTAGCCAAATTTGATCTTCAAAAATTCAAATGCGATGTCAATCATTATCTGCTCTCTTCTTGATTACTCTTTTATTCTGTCCTGGAAATGATGATAAACTATATCCAACAGCAAGGACTCTGATTGGGATGTTTGGAGGAGTGTGGACCACCTCTTAATTGTTGTTGTTCCTCGGGTGGTACCCACATGTGCACAGTCTCAACTATGGACAAATAATTAACTCCTCAAATTGGGATCAAAACACTACATAAGTATAAAAATACATTTTTACATTAAAAATACCAGCAATACATTTTCATAGTAAAAAAATTTACCAGCAATATATTTTTGAAAATGAAATTACTAATGCTCTAAAGAAAATTAAATTTTGGTATTAAATGACCCATAAGGAGTTGAAACAAACTACTCTTCTATTGTTCTTGCTCTATAGTAATGTTTCTCTTTTTTTCTTATCCTTTCACACTCAGTACCTCCTTGTGCCTTAGTGGCTTTACTGCCTTGCATGGGGGTGATATGGTTAAAAGTAATTAATTCATGCATATCATGTCTTCAGCAAGTAGAGCTGATGGAGCCTATCCCTCTCCAGGTTAAACGACAGCCAATGTTCTTCAGCTTGAAGGCTTGCCTTTGTTACAGACATGTGGAAATTGATTCCATCTGGATAACCCTATGTTGTAGCCATTGATTTCAGTCTAGGAAGTTCTCACTGTCACTGTAATCACTGCACTGGCTGTATACACAGAGATGGAGCCCAGTTTACCCTGTTGTGCCAAATGTCCATTGACCCAACAAAAATGTTCATCCACCCTTTAACTGGTCTTGATTTTAATCCTGCTGGGTATCTAACAATCCTCCTCACCAAAAAAGCCTGGTGGAGGAATCGTTTTTGTTGTGACCTAGAAAAGGGTTACTGAATGAGGAATAACCAAAATGGAGGTTTGGAAAAAAATGTTAATCTTTTTAACATCAACAAAATACAATACTCACCAGCAGCTTGAAGTAGGTAAACCACTGCTAGTTGTGGTCTACTTAGACAGCATATTAACCCCACTTAGAAAAGTGTCCAATGTATTTATGAAGATTGGAACATACCCATTAGTGTTCATAAGTACAGTATATAACAGTTATAAAGGTATGGTATATTGGTTTTCTAAGCATAGCTTAGATTTGGCACAAAGCTGAAAGTATGGGGTACACAGTGAGGATTGAACTTACTACTCGGTCATAATTGTTCTAGCGAGACAAGCTTGATAACTATTACACCACGCCCAGGTGCTCCTTATTGATTTTCTTCTAAGTGTAGCTTAGATGTGGCACATGGACGAAAGTATGGGGAACCCAGATGATCAAACTTGCTATTCAGTCAGAACTGTTTTAGAGAGACAAGCTTGCTAATCATTACACCACACCGAGGTGCCCATTCATAGGTATGGTATATAGCATATTTTTTAATCACTAAAGAATGACTGACACCTTTGCTTTAATAAAACTGTTTTTGATCCTCATTTTGATCAGAATTATTTTGTTCTCTTTTTGTTGTTGGGAACATTTAACTACAACTTAATTCAGATAGGGTTCTTTTCATATAACTTGCTGTTTCAACTGATACTCTGCATTTTTATTTAAACAAGTAAAACACATTGTACAGATATAAAACTTGCCATTAGTTTAAATCAATACTACTCTGTCCTTTCTGGTTGACAATGTATCCAACTTTGTTAAAATATTTGAATATTCATTTTTTTTTTTTTTTTGAGGCAACAACATTTTATGCTATAGAGCTTTCTTTTAGTTTATTGCATTATTTACCTACATGTGAAATAAATATTTACCATACATCACATAAAAATTTTGACTTCTCATTAGTCAATATAAGCAAGAAAATTTTGGCAAATACTATTATAAAAGATATATATAAAAACAATCTTAAAAGAACCCCTATTGGGTGGCATTTAAGCTAGCTCCTGCAGAGGACTCTTGGTAGAGCCTTCATCACAATAGGTAGGGAAGTGTAGATATGATAGACAACAATAAACTACAGAAGTCAAAATAGATTGTAGCATTTAAGTATTGCATTAATATTTAAGCTTACCCTTTAAAACTTCAGCGATAATTTTTCTGACACCACTTAATTTAAAGACAATCTGATGGATGCAGGTAATTTTTTTTGTTTTTGACCAATTTTTTTGTACAATAACAATTTTTATAACTTAGAAATAATTTTGGGAATAATCGAAATTAATTGCAAAATCCAACAAAAGTCACCCATGAAATAAAAATAATTGTTTGTAAAGAGACTCCTTCCTCCCTCTTGAGATGAAGGCCCAATCAAGATCCCTCTGCGGAAGTTAGCTTAAATGCTGCCTGATTGGGTGTCTTTTAAGCTAGTTTTTAAATAATTTTGTTATAATTTAATATGAACATATTTATTGAAATTTTTGCTCATATTTAAGGGATGTAGCTTATAACTAGTGTAATTTTTAGGTAAATACTAAATATTTTTCGGTGTGCATGGAATACTTACTTTTTGTATTTATTGTTTTAAAAAAAATTATATTAGCTTTTTTTAATTTATTTCCTAAACATTTTAAAAGTGTTTTTATTATATTACTAACAACTATTAATGATAACAAAGTTAAAGAAAAAACGTTTTGTTTTCAGGACAGTTTAAAATTTTAGAGGTATGATTAAGGTCGTTTTTTAAGACAAATGTGAAAATTTCTATTCAGGAGACCTAGAACAAAGCCTATTCCCCAAAGTATTCAGCTCTTTCATTCTGTTTATATCTTGGGTATTGAATGCTTTTTGTCCCATCTTTTTTTTAAATATCTTTTATAATTTTATGTAAATGTATGTGTTGAACCTTTTTCTTATATTTACTATTGTAAAGATAAAACCTCTATGTGGTTTAATTTTAGATTAAAACTTATTATACATGTTGGTAAATAATACAAGAAACTGATCTTTTTTTTTTTTTTTTTTTTTTTTGTGGCATGTCTTGAATACTCGTTTTCTTCACTGAATATTAAGAAATAGTTTACATTTATGATTATTATTGGCCTGTATTATCCAAGCAGTAATTCTACTGACATTTTTTTAATGTCAATATGATTTAAGATAAAATCGATGTAAAGAAAAAAGTTCAGCTATACTGTTGGTTTTATGTCCTTTTTGTATGGCCTGACTCAAACAGATAAGCTGATAAAGAAATAACTCAGGAATTTTGTTCTTTGTATTTTCTTTTTTTTTTTTCTTTTTTTTATTTATTTATTTATTGCATTGTTGGGTGCTTTTCCTTCTTCAGTTATTTTTCCCCAAAAATATGGTTGATATCAGATATATATAAATGATATGTTTTTTGTTATCTCACACTTTACACATTTTCATCAGCCTCTTGCCAGCACAACCAATGAGATAACAAATAGTCATTTTCATCAATATTTTTTTTTAACATGCAGACAGCTTAAACTAGCCTTACACGTGCACATGCTCTTATATATGACTCATTATACAATAAATGTCAAAACATAAGCATAAAAGATGTGCATATGGAAATATATATATATATATATATATATATATATATATATATATATATATATATATATATATATATATATATATGTGTGTGTGTAGGTAAATAGACCTTTTGTGTTTGAAAATTGTTTCAATCATGAAAATGGCAGTCACAATGGCGTGTTGATTACTATATCCATACTGTATATATCCACAAATTCTCTATCTCTGATATTGAGCATTCTTCCCCCTAAATATAGAGTAAATTTTAAATAGAAATAATATTAACCAACAAAGCAAAGTATTGGTAAAAACTGCACTTGCAATTGTACCAACACAAAGCCTGCCAAATGAATAAACTTGAAATGTCAAAAGCAAATAAAAAAAAAATCCAAGAACCAATAAATACAGAAAACCAACATAAAAACTGATTTAAAAAAAAAAAAAAAAAGGACAAGTGTTCCTTTCCTCCTGTTTTGATTGACGTTCTGGTTGCCTGACAACCACACTTGTAAAAAAACTCTAAATAGTGATTTGAACTTAGTGTCTTTTTTGTGCAGTATTGCTAGTTTATCTCTCTCCTATGTCTCTCTCTCTCTGTATTACAGCTCCTCAGTGTAACTGGACATCCAATCGCTTCAGGCTGGGACTGAAACCCAACTGGTTTGGTATCAGTTGGAGATTCTAACCCCTAGGCTATTGATACCCAGCAGAGAAAAAGGCAAATTTTTGCGTATTTATTTTTTCATAAACATACCAGTCACTCAGAGAACTCAATTGCCAGGAGAGTCTTGCATTATCAGCAGTGATAGTGTCTGTTTACAAATTCATTCCTTACTCCATACAGTGCTCGACCGATTAAATTATTTTATCGAGAGCTAATATTGTAAATCAACACATTTTGTATGGCAGGTTCACTACTTAAGTATCAAAAGGCTAAGGTCTGTTATTTACCAAAGTGTTGATTTCTATATCTATTCTATCGCCATTTCATTTTTTCAAAAATTTCTTTATTAATAAAAAAATTCAAGCTATTTGAATAATCAGTTAAACTCTGACCAATCCCCATTGCCGCAATTAATGGATTTGACTGAAGTTTATTCTTTTTATCTGATCTATACTGATTTGTTAATCATCATAGCATGTCACAATATTAGAAAATAATGTATGTGCAGAGCTAAAAAGCAACAAAAATAAGATGAAATTATGAATAAAGAATATTGAAAATATAATCATCACGGTACTTTTAAAGAAATTTAAAACATTCTGCTTTATTTACTACTAGGTATAAACAAGTGTTATAATGAGCATTTGGCTGCAAAGGAAAGGAACAAATAGGGATTAAATTTTGAACAGCATGTATTCATCAAAATTTGGAATATATACATAGTTGTTTGAAATTTGGTAAGGCTGGGAGGTGCCTGATTTCTTGGACTGGTTGGCCAAGGTCACAGTTAAAGTCAGAGGATAGATATAGAGTGGTAGGGTTTGATGTATGTCCTTCATATTTAACCACTGTGAGGTGTTTGATAGGCTGGCAGTCATGGGATGCCAAGATGTTGAAACCAAACTGACTAGTAAGGTGTGTTAGTGGGTTGATTGATAAAGGTCATGATGGTGGGTTGATTCATGTTAAGGCACATTGGTTGCCAAGGTTATGGCAGTGGTGACAAGGGATTATGTGTAGAAGCGGAAGGTCCTTGTTGGTTTCATTTGGTTTGTTTTGTTTTACAGCATATCAACCCCAATTGGTTATTTAATACCAACAGAATTTTCATTGCTGGTAACACTTTGTTTTGTCAAAAATCAATTTCTGGTAATAATTTTTTTTTCTTTTTCAAAAATGTGTTGCTGGTAATATTTTTTTCCTCAAAAATGTATAGCTGGTAATAGTTTTTTTTTTTTTTTTTCTTTAAAAATTTTTTGCTGAAAATAATTTTTTTACAAAATATTTCAGGTATTAAAACCCGTTTTTACACTTTCATAGTGTTTTTACCCCAGTTTCATGGTTAATTATTTGCCCATAGCTGGGACCCTAACAGGTGCCACCGGGTCAGGGCAGACCTGAGAACACCAGCAATTAAGAGGTGGTTCCACGCTCCTCAAAGTCTCCTGATCAGAGGCCTTGCTGTTGGACGTAGTTTATCGTCTTACCCAGGACATGGATGTAGTTTATTGACATACCCAGGACAAGTCCCTGTTGGAGTCTGGTCACATTGGAGATCAACAAATAGGGTCATGGTGGTGACAACAAAGGAGGCCTGAAGTGGACAGTTAAGGTTGATTGATCAGAATGTCTCTGTTGGATTCTGGTCAAACGTGGTATCAACAAGATGGAGTCACAATGGTGATGACAAGGGAATCCTGCAGTGTTGAAGCTGGCCTGTTGTCTACATTCCACCTATGACAAGCTGGGTGAGGTTAGTGAATCTTGGACGAGGTCACAGTTGTGATGAGAGAAGTGATCATGGCAGTGATAGCAACAATGAGCCTGCATGTACAACAGGTGGCCTTTTGGTTCACAATTGAGTCATTCGTTCTCAAGTGACTTTCTTTATGTAAATCTGGTGGTCCCAGGATCATCTTTTTATAGTGGAAACATCCATGATTGGCCATTGTATGTTATTGCAGGAATTTGTTTTGTGGACTGGATGTGATGATTGGAGCCTCTGTGTAGAAAACCTTTTAATTTTGTATTTTGCTTTCTTAGCATTCACATCCAGCCAACATATAGAGTGAATCAGAAAGAGATCTAATTGCAGGAGAGTGTAACACAAGCAACAAAAAATAAGATGAAAAGAATAAAAATTAATAATAAAAATGGTTCATTGAAGAAATTCAAATATCTTAAGACTATTATTATCATATATCTGCCTCTCCCTTCATTATTTCCTTAGTTTGCACAATGGTAACATCCTGCCAATACCTCATAAATAATGGACTGTTCTATTTTGATTGCATGGAAAGTCATATAAGAGACACTACTTTGTTTCAGTGAAAATAGAAAGAAAGAAAGTTTAACATCTCCCAATACTTCATAAATAATAGACTATTCCATTTTGATCATGTGAGATGACAAAAGGCATATCAAAGATGCTATTTGGAATCCGTGAGAAAATGAAAGGGAAACTAGAAGTGTTTAACATCTGTTTCAGTGAATGGGAAAAGTTCTCAATTTCAAATCTTTTTATTTGTACCTCCTTACTTCTTAAAATAACAACCAACATTCATATTTATGATTGTTATTAAGCTCAAATGTATAACAATGTGATAGGGAATTTCTATAGATATTTTATTGTCGTAGAACTCACCATGAGCTTATTCAATCATTAACTTGAATAATTAAGATTCTTCAGAAATTTGAAATAGGTAAACCGAAAGTCAGAAATTAATAAAAACTAATAGCATCCATGAAAATTTCATAGTAGTGCTATGTGAATTTTCCGATGAATCATAAAGTTAGTGATTGAATAAACATAAGTGTCCATTTTGTTTTTAATTTCCTTAAAAGTTCTTTGTTGCTCGCATGATCCATCCATGGTATTCTCAGCAATCTTCTGTAGAATCATGTCTCATATCACTTCAAGTTTCTTCTTTATTTGCCAAGAAACTGGCCAACATTCACTAACATAAAAAGCAATTAATATTACATAATAAATCAGCACTCTTTTCAGACCTTCATGCCTGCAAAAAAAATCTTTTTCAAACGGAAGTTTTTTATGTTGACGCCACTATTATTTTAACTATGTACATGTCGCAGCAATTATTTACCATCTATAAAGATTTATTATTTACCATTTTATAAAGAAATAAATTTACATATTTATTTCTTCATAAATTGATAAATGATAAACTTTGTATTAATTGGTTCTCATTTTAAGAATGTTGCAAATATAAAATTATTTTTGCCTGGCCCTGGGATTGACCTTACAATTACTATGTCATTGAATTCACAAACCACTGCTTTAATCCATTTGCATTAAATTATTATTGTAATAATAACAAAGATGAGGATAATAGTCTGCACGTAAATAATGATACAAGCCAGAAAATCAGATAATCTTTGAATCAGAGATTTTACAAGCAAATTAGTTTCCTGACTCCTAATGCAGTGGGTGATTTATTTAGCATGAATCTCTTAATGCCTACTTTCAAATCAACAATCTAAATTTAGTCCTTGCATTTTAAATACTTAATAAACTGACTACCATTGTGCTGCACATACGAATAGACTTATCACAAAAAGTAGATAAATATACTTTGCCATAAAAAGTGAAAAAAAAAAACCAACTTGATAGACAATAAGAAAGTTCTAATGATCTGATGAGATAATTTTGTATATGTATATAACTGTTTGTTATATTCACTTCTGCATAATTACCCTTGAGAAAGGTGTGAATCTTTCTCTTTTTTTTTCCCCAGGCTATGGCTTAAATACCTGTATAGACTGGGCTCTCTCTTGAATCGTCATTAGATCAAAGGTTGTCTGATATTGAGAACCCACATTGTGTTGCATAAGTTATGCAAGACTAAAAATAATCACAGGTGTATAACAATTCAGTATGTAATATTTTTGTTGTAAATTCTCAAAGAAAATGTATAAATTCAGTTTCATATGTTTGGGTTTTATTAAAATTCTAATCGTTTTTTTTTTTGTTTTTTTTTTTAAATAGTAAACATTGTTGAAGGAGTGAATGTTGGTAAAATTGGCAATTAGTCAATGTTTTAAAACTTAACGCATTGTAGATGGTTTACATATTTCAATAACTTTATAATTTCATATTTATTTCTTAACAAAATGGTAAATAATAAATCTTTTATAACATAGAAAATAAAATTCTCAAGGGAATAAACATAGTTAAAATAATAGTGGTGTCAATGGAAAAATGTCCTCTTAAAACACTTTTTTTTGTGATCATAAAGGTCCATGTTTGCTCGCTTTTATTTGCTTCTATGTATGCTAAAAAGTCTTTAGTTAATGTTTAGCTGATTCATTTTGTTGTACAATCAATTTCAATTATTAGTGCCCATGAAAATTTCACAGTTTTGCGCATTGAATTTTCTGATGAATCATAATTCTTAAGTAAACAATTGAATAAGCTTCTTGCAGATTCTTTGGCTATAAAATAGAAATTCCCCTATTGCATCATTTAAATATTTGGGCTTAATAGTTTCTAAAAACATATTGCAATAGCAATCATAAGTATGAATGCAGGTCATTATTTAAAGAAGTAAGAGGGTACAAATAAAAGATTTGAAATTGATAATTTTTTTCCATTTTACTGAAGCAGACTTTAAACACCTGAGAGTATTAATGGTTCCTCTGTCTTCTCTCTCTTTCTCACTGAAAGCAAACAGCATCTCTGATATTTCTTTTCTGTCATTCCTCACAATGAAAACAGAATAATCTATTTGTAAGGTATTGATAGGACACAGCATACATGCTAACTCAGGAATAAAGAAACAAACAGAATTATACTATGATGAAATATTACACTTCAGAGTTAGTACTTTTTGAGTAGTCTATCTTAATTACTTATATTTTTATTTTGCTTCCAGACATTCACTGTCAGGATAAAAAAAAAAAAAACAACTTGGCAAAATATCACATTAAAATGTGTTTTGTTTGGAATTGAATTGTTTTGATTTGTTTTTCACTTACATCTAGATTTATTATTATATTCTTAAATCATTATCTTCTTGTGAACATAAAGGTTAGACAAAGTAAAGCTTTACGAGTGTTTTGTATAAACAAGAGAGCATTACGCCAACACAGACACTTATTGCAGAATTCATTATTCATTATAAATGTACTTTACAAATCATACATGGTCAGGAAAAAGAAGCTATAAGCAGCTCATGTGTCTCTACACAACAATGATATTAAATGTGCAATTTCCAATGTCTTCAGATAGACACCGTTGATCAGGATACCTGTAAGAAGAAAATTGAAGCCATTTTCCCATCACCATCTGCTATGAAAAGTGACACAAATGACAAATGGAATAAGGGTTCCTATCTGAAAGCTTTTACCACAGTTCAAAATCAAACATCATCCTGTATCAATGGCAAGACAATGAAGATCAAGTTTATTTATGAAGTTGATGCCAAGAAAATATGAAGACAGTGAAATGGAGGAATCTAAGAACCAAAATGGTCAGTGCTAGAAGCAGGTACCCATTGACTTGGATTAATCTTCTTTCCAGCCACTGGATTCAACCAGAGATGGCTGAAGCCAGCCATCAACCGACACACAAGTCAACCATGCATCAGAGTAAGCAAGACAGAAAAAAGATTTTGTACTTGACCAACAATATCCGCTCACAAAGCCATCTTACCATTCAATGAATATGTGATATGTATTTTACTAATGTATATAAAGTGGCTATGCTTTGACATGACAATGGGGATGTCAGGATTGCTGTTCAGATGATTGTTCATTCTTATTTGAACAAAGCTAATTTTGTCAGGTGACAGCCTAGAGTTCAGCAGCTGGATAAAAGCCCGAGAATTTGTAGCATGTAAAGTTTGCTTTCACTCTACAGCAGATTTTTAACTGGCAAATCTTTAATCTTCATCAGGAGCTCAGCTGGTGCCTACAAGCAAAAACATGAAGAAAAAACTGAGGAAGTGGATGTAGGTAAAATTGTCAATTAGTTGATGTTTTAAAACTGATTGCATTGTAGATGGTTTACATATTTTAATAATTTTTTCTAAATTTTAGAATAAAAAGATTTCTTATCACATTTTAGTTCTTTATAAAATGGCAAATAACAAATCTTTTATAATCTTGTAAATAAACATTGCCAAAGGAATGGATGTAGTGAAAATAATGATAGTGTCAATGGAAAAACTGTCCTCTTGAAACACTATTTTTAGGTGGGCATAAAGGTCTGTCTCTATGGCAGATTTTTAACTGGCAAATCTTTAATCTTCATCTGGAGCTCAGCTGGTGTATACATGCAAAAAAACAGCATTGACATTGGCAGTTATAAAGCATATTTAAAGAAATCACATGTATCATGAATGTTTGTTACTTAAATTTTTTTGCAGTGTTCTAATTGATATAATGTTGGAAATAAACAGAGGTGAAAAATTAGATAGAATATCTGAGTGTATTTAACATGTATGTGTGTGTGTGTGTATGTATCATACTTATTATAAAACCCAGGTTGTGTGTGTGTCTGTTCATTTATATATTGGATCAGATTTCCTACATTTTTCAACCGATTTCAACAAAACTTCACAGGACTACATAAAATTACCTTGCAGTGGTTCTGACAGTGCCAAAAATTGGAAAAAAACAATTGTTTTTGCATAAAATCAATTTGAAAACACGATTGAGAGGCATCACTGTTGCGAGAATGAAAGGGGGACAACTCATATCGAGTTATACTTATTATAAAACCCAGGTGTTTGTGTGTATTCGTTTATATATGGGATCGGATTTTCTACATTTTTCAACCGATTTCAACAAAACTTCCCTTTTTTTTGGCAGGTAGTGTTTCTTATTGTCTTGCACAATTTTTTTTTTATTTTTACGTTCAGAATGCTTTTAAAATTCCATTTACAAGACAATTGTTTATAATAAAATTCTATTCAATCGGTAGAGACTCATAACGATTGCAAACAATGTTTTTGTTTGAGTTTGGGTTTGACCAATAAAAAAAAAAAAAAAAAAAAAAAAATCTAATTAAGACATGCGTGTCCGTCAACCTTAAACAATAATGTTTGTCAATTTTATTTTTCAGTCTTTATGATGGTCGATACTTGATCTATCTCTTACTGTTACATCCCTGGGCATCGCGGGGCTCTACTGCTAGTATATACATTTATATAACGTGTGTGTGTGTGTGTGTATATATATATATATATATATATATATATATATATATATTCTTTTCTTACAATTGGAATTAAGATAGATTTATTAAATGACCATTTACTAAAGTTATGTTATCTGGATATATGGATGAGTTTAATACCAATAATTCCAAATTAACTCTTTTTCATTTTACCAAAGTTACTTCTTGAGTGTTCTTTTTCATTTTTGTTAATTTCCCTGAATTCCTGTTGAATTAAATTTTGACCATGTGACCATTAGGATAGAGGTCAGCCCATCAGTCTTCCCCTCCATCCCACTACCCAGGCTCTCCTACCTCCATAATATGATTCCAGTTACGATGCCTTCTTCTTCCCCCCCCACTTACCTCCCAATAGATCCCCAATATCACACCCTGTCTCTTTCTTTCTCCAAATAAACAGAACACTACAAACCGATACCAGAAACAGTTTGAAAAATCCTGCAAATTTTAAAATTACAATATGTAGGTGAAAATGGTCATTTACTAAAGATATCTTAATTCCAATTGTAAATAAAATTTGCTCTGTTGAATGAAAATGACATGGAGCGCTCTTTTGTGAGTCAGTTCTAACATATTTCAAATTCTATGTTGTGTTAATAGGACTCGCCTGGATTATACCAATGTATTACTAATATATATATATATATATATATATATATATATATATATATATATATATATATATATATATATATATATATAGTTAGGTAATGAAAAGTTTGTAATCAGTATGGATAATCCCAAGGAGGATGTAATCCAGAGAGCTAACCAGAGTGAATATTAATTTAATTAAAATTAAAAAACAGGCAAACTTAAGGGTCCATTGATTATATTTTATTTCCCCAGGAAGGTGTTTTTCCTGGTTCTTCAGATCACATTTACAAGCATAAAAAATGGTTTTGAAATTTACGTATTATTTTTATACACATTTGAGGGGTAGTTTTAAGTTGATGTAAGGTGATAGAGAGATAAAATATTATATATCAAAATAAGAATATTTTTAAATGGAAAAATAACAGAAAACTCTGTGTTCAATATACTGATCATGACGAACAGGTGTGCCCTCAGAAAAATCCTGTGTCGGTAAATAGCAGGTCAGACTGGGTTCTGTAGCCTTGGATGGCAACTGGTCTACTGCAGAAGGAAATGGCAACCTACTGCTGGGAAAAATCTGCCTCATCAGCCATGTATCGAAAGATAAATCATCACCTAAGAATGTATCACGCATGGCACATAACTGACTGAAACATAATTAGTAAACCAAGTTGAAATTTCTTTGATTGATGCTGCTTGTTTTGATTTTCTATAAATATCCTTGAAAAAGAAATGGACCAATACATCTGTTACATAGTGTCATTGGTATATCTGTATTACATGCCTGTCCTGATATGATTGTTTGACAAAAAAGAGAATGGATAAGTAAGCTCTTGAGTTAACCTCTCTTCTGTAACTAACAGCTCAGGTAATAGTAAAACAAGAAAAAAAAAAATCTGTTACATCAGTTGCCAACCTTGACAGGGACCTCTAGCTCTCTCTCACACAGACAAACACACACAATAGTTAATAAATTCAACAAGAGTATGCCTTAGAGGAAAATATAAAAGAAATACTTCATATCAACCACAAAGAAAGCTTCAATTAAAAGAGTAAAAGCTATTTTATTTTATACATTCTTATGAAACACTGTCTGGACTTTCATTCTTTGATTGTCTCGTACACATTTTTTTCAAGATATAATGAAAGACTAAGCAAGTGGTCAGATGAAATTTATTGAGTCTGAAATTAAAGAGCTCTAAGTTAGTCACATAATTATTATCAAGAGTGATTATGAAATTGAGTTTATTTAAAAAAAAAAAGAAAAGAAAAAAGAAATGTTCACAGTAAAGTTTCTAAAATTCCTATTTTAATCATTTGTTCAGCACCATTCCAACAGATAATCGCAATGAATGCAAATGAACTCATCTTCCTGGGTGACTCAGTGATAAAGTTACTATACACGTACGTGATGCTGAATATTTCTTGGCCAAACCAAGTCTTTCCAACAGCATGCCACACATATTGTAGCAAACCAACAGAAAACTGATGTTTAGTTATAAGGTCAGATTTTGGGAAATGTGTTAATCTGTGAAATTTTCAGCACCCCCTCATATGTCAGTCTTTATTACACAAGTCACTGTTTTATCAATAAAATTGTTAGTAATCAACTTATCTGATGTTAGTAAAATTTTCAAGCTATAATTATATTTATATGAGCAGTATGGGGACATGGCGGAGTATGGATAGCAGCTCAAATTGAGAAATAAAAGAGCCGTGTTCAAATTTCAGTCGAGTCTGTTACATTCACTTAAGTGCAAATACTCTTGGGAAAGGTATGAGTCCATTTCTTTTTTCTCCAGCTATGAGTAAATAGAAGGATAGACTAGGTCCTATGGCCTTGAGTGGCAACAAGTTAAGGAGGAGGACAACTCTGAATTTAAAACCTCCAGCTATGGGTAAATAGTAAGTCAGTCTGAGTTCTGTAGCCTTGATTGGCAAACAGTCTAGGTGAATGACAACTCTGAATTCAGAAATCAACTTAGCCCTGGCAAAGCACACTCTATCACAGCTAAAGAAAGGTTCATGGAGATCATATTGATTTTATGACCCCAACTTTGGTCAAACTATTGTCATCTTCATGAGCAATATATCATGTGAACATCCAGCTTAAAATAAATTAGATTATAACATTAGTCAATGTATTCCTCTTCCTTCATTTCCAGGAGTAAATGTTAATGTATACACAGCCTTGCACTGGCTACCTGCACTGTACTTCTGCAATTTAGGTTGTTTTTTTCATTGGCAGCAAGTCCACTTTGACAATATTTTTCTGTATTCTGTAGATTCATTCTTAATATATAGCTTTCTGGTTTTCTTTACCAATGGATCTGAAGTCATATTGAGAAATTTTGCTGAAACAAGTGGTAGGAAGTTCTCTAGAAATACCCAAACTTGATCAAGTAATTTAAAAAATTTATGAAGAAAAATACATCTTGCATTAGCTTGCTTTTTCTGCATTAGGAAAACTTTTACTATTTTCACAAACAAGTGTTCAGAGAAGCTCTTAAACAACAAGATATTTCGGAGTTAAATTCTCTGTTGCAGGTAATAAATTAAGCTCTGTAAATCAAGTAAAGACATAGGATGAATATTTACTACCTTTGTATTAAGTGGTTAGTCTTGTACAAGTCAAACTCACTTTAAAAGCTGGTTGTACTGTCTAGCTGTGTTCATATCTTTTGCTTTGGAGAGAAATTTTATGAAGAACTAAAAAAAAGTCATATATAGTATTTGGTGTGAGCAAAAGTTTACTGTGTTTTTATATTATTATTTTATATATTTAGTATCCAGTTTCTATTTTCAAAAATGAGAATGCTGGTAGATTTTCTATATACTGAGTAAATATATTTGTCTTATTAAATCAAAACCATTTCCTGAATAGATTTCCCCTTTTACATTTCTATACTTTTTGCATTTACATAGACATTTCCAAGAAATATTGAAGTTGTAGTGGAATCGGGGCTGGATTAAGCTGTAGTGGATGTTAAAAAATACCCATAAATACTAGGTATTTACTCCGTCTCCCCACTGAGATGAGTTGTGACACAAGGTCTTTTTTTAAGGTGGGGATCCGAGTGCATATACCCAGACCAGGAACAAAAATTGCCTGCAGACCCCCACAGATATCAGTTGCGCTGGCCTCTGTGTGAGCACCCATACCTCTCTCTGGTGCGATAAGAGGACATGACCTCAGGCAGCTGTTCCCCAGGGCTGGGCATCTCTTAGTATAATTTTCCTTTGACGGAGTCGCCCCTGAGTGCACTCTGCCCAAGGACAGAGACGCAACTGAGAGATGATAAATACGTGTGTTATAAACACCTGAAGAGAGGGATTTACACACATAAATATAAATCATAAATTGTTTACTTCTTCAGAACGTTGGTGATCATGGCTCTCCACAACATCTTTTCCTTAGTAAACTTTGTCTTTTTGCTATATCTCCTAATCCCTGTTCTGCAAACCATTTACATAAGCTCATTAATTAGGTTATGCACTGCTTTCCTCGATTCCTCTTGCCTTCAATATGTTCTGTGACTGTCAAATTTTACAAGCTCTCTTTCCTTGTTAGGTGCCAGAGAAATTTCATTTCAACTGTCTCTCTCTGATGCTACATATAAGTGTTCTTTTTGTTTTCATTCTCTCTAAAACTTTGTCGTTGCTAACATATTCAGTCCAAGGTATTCTCAACATCCTTCTGTAGAACTACATTTCTGTTGTCTCAAGTCTCTCCTACCTCTCTGATGAGATTGTATTTTATTCATAGTCATATAGGATTACTGATATTACCAAACATTTCAGTTTGGTTTGTTTTATGGTATGGGTTTTTTTATGCTGACAATTTTTATTGATGGTAATATTTTTTTTTCCAAAAAAGTATTGCTGGTAATAATTTTTTCCTTCAAAAAATATTGCTGGTAATAATTTTTTTTACAAAGCATTTCTGTTATTAAAATCTATTTTTACACTTTCATAGTATTTTGACCCAAGTTTGTGGGTTAACTATTTGCCCATAGCTGGAGCCCTAACAGGTGCTACCACCTTCGAAACATCAGCAATTAAGAGGTGGTTCCACACTCCTCAAAATCTCCTGACCAGAGGCCTTCCTGTTGGACGTAGTTTATCGTCTTACCCAGGATGCGAATGCAGTTTATCATTATACCCAGGAAAGAACATTTCAGTACTCTTTTCTTTGTTTCCAGTGAAATTTTCCTGTTTCTTAATACTTTACTTAAGTTTTGGAAGGCAGCTTTTCCTATCCTGATATGTCTTTGGATTTTGGTGTCAGATTTTCCACTTCCTAGATATCTAAATATTTTCACTTGTTTAATTTTGCTATGTCCAATTTATATGTTATGCTGTTTCTTTTGCTGAAAAACATACATTATGCCTTTTTTATAATTGACGTCTAATTCTTTCTTCTTGCTTTTCTTTACTTCCCTCTGGAGGAGTTCTTGGAGTTTCTTTTTCTGTGTTAGCTTATGAAACATGTAGCAAACACAGAAAAATATAATGAAATGATTCTAGCAAGATATTTGAGTAGATTTAACGTCAGCTGAAATGATGAATAATTAAAGACGTAGCTCCCCCCCCCCGACATGTAAACATTAATATTTCCATAGTGTAAGATGCTGATTTCACCAAACAGCTTGAAAGTACTTAATGTGAGGTTCCTGTAGCATTTGCTACTTTTGCTATGTGCTTATTCCACTACTGGAAGGGATTAGCATTATTGTCGAGTTGCAGTGATTTTTTTTTTTTTTTTTTTTTAATAGTGAAAGGATAAGCAAAAGAGTCCTACTTAAACAGCTCAATAGCTGACTAGTTTCTCTTTCTCTCTTTTGTTTATATACCCATCTACACTAACAGAAAACAAAATTACAACATTCTGAACATGTGTTTTAGTTTATTCGACATTAAACCTATACCTAATATATCTGGTTTAGAGTAAATGATTGTAAATACATATCAGTATGTACAAGGTTCCAAAAAGGGTGATATCAATTTTAGTTGGGTCTGTACTCATACATGCATATGATCATACAGATAGTGAATATTTTCCTGC
Source organism: Acanthosepion pharaonis (assembly GCA_903632075.3). Taxonomy (NCBI): domain Eukaryota; kingdom Metazoa; phylum Mollusca; class Cephalopoda; order Sepiida; family Sepiidae; genus Acanthosepion; species Acanthosepion pharaonis. The sequence goes on from CAHIKZ030002968.1 coordinate 33,998, forward strand.
AATGTGTTATTCTATACCTCTAAGATCTGCCAACATAATGCTGCAATAGTTGTAGGTGGGTGAAGTGAACAAGTCAGATGTCCTGTACATAATCAATGGGGGTACATATCTGAGGATTCTGCTTGGGTTGGGTAATTTTATAATATATCAACTCTGGGGTGATTCTGGGGTCTTATAGGACAAAAATAAATTAATAGATAAAAAAAAATTTCTTGGAGAATTCATTGAATCAGAACTAAAAATAATGAAAACTGAAAGAAGACATAAAGCCATAGAATCTAGAATAAATGCTTTGATGATTGAATAACGATGCTATGAATTTATATGAATAAAGATTTTTGTCAAAATAATGTTGCAAACTTCATATCTACCTATCTATCTACAACTGTTCATATCTACCTACCTACCTACCTATCTATCTATCTATCTATCTATCTATCAGCAACATAATACCTATTTTACACTACTTATATCTATCTTCCTACCTGCCTAAAGTTGTTCCTATCTCATTGTTCATATCTATCTTTCTAAGTTTCTTCATCTTTCAATCTGTTCTTTATCAATTGATCTATGTTTTTTAATCATTTCACCCCAAGCAAGGCAATAAAGCCACTAAGATGCAAGAGGTTACTGTGTGTTAGAGAATATGAGAAAAACACTATTGAGATGAGAGAACACTAAAAGAACAAGAAGATAATAATTGACATTGCATTTAAATTATTTAAGATCAAAGTTGACTGGGAAGCAAGAAGATAGAAGATAGTTCTACATGTGAGAAGCGCAACAGAAGAAACAGCATAGAACTTAGTTGCATCTAGCCATTTCAACTATAAAATGATGTCACCTCTGTAATGTAGGTTCCCTGTGCTTTTCTACAAATACTTGTATGGTAATTTCTATCTCTCTATCTACAACAGTTCGTATCTCTCTATCTAAGCCAGCCATTAACATATCTTTATGCTTTGCCAATTTCCTATCCCATAATCTAAGCTATTGTTAAAAAAGAACCCCAAAATATTGTTGTCTTAACACTATTCTTTTACCCGATACTGTTACCTTACGGTAAAGGAGTAGCAACCACTCTGAAACCTACTACAATGTTACAAACCTTATTGTTTCAAGCAGTGAATAAGAAAAGAAAATTGTTTCTCTATTCCTGACCATAGATAACATAACTGCCATTTTTGCTTTTCTTTGTTTCCCTGGAAGATGGACATATACATTAGCCAGAACTAATAAGCTTAAACAGTTGACAGTTTGTTGACAAGTAAGTGCTGTTGAAACTATTATTAAGATAAGCATATCTACAGATGTCTTAGCATATAAAAACAACATAAACAGATAAAAGCTAATAAACAAATAATCTTATATATAGAAATGTTCCTGCGAATAATACATTTTCAATCCTCATCTTTTTTTTTTTTTTTTTTTTTTGTCTGCTTAAAATTCATATGTGCATGATAGTTACAAAAAAAATGTCTTCTCATTCTGTCTACAAGCAAGATGATCTAGAACTGCTTGATGTAAAAATGACAATTATGTTTATTCTTGATATTAATATTGTTTCAAGTCTCTGGATTTTTATACAATTTTGTTAGAGATGGCAAGCTGGTTGGCAAATTGAGACAAAGACTTTATTATCTTTCTTTTATTTTTAAATACCATTTCCATTCAAGACATAGGCAATTATGGCTCTCCACAGATTCCTTTTCATTATTATCTGTGACTTGGCGTGACTTATTCATAAAGATAATGGTGTGTGTGTGTCCTATTGAGTTTTAGATTCAGATTAGTTTTACTGCTAGACTCGCTAACCTCTGAAGCTAGAGAATCCAGTCTATCCTGCTATTTCTTTCAATTGTGTCAAATATCGTTCTGATATAAAAGGTTAATTTTCATTTTTCTTTTTTTTTTTTTTTTTAAATCCCATGTCCCTTCAGGACATAGGCAATCATAGCTCTCCACTTTTTTTTTCTTTATTATCTATCAATTGCCACGATTTCCTGGAAAAGATGGTGGAAATTTTGAATTCAGAGTAGCTCTTCTTGTAGACTACCACCCAAAGTTAGAGTCCAGTCTCCTATTTAATCCATATCTGGAAGGAGAAGAGATGAATTCATGCTTTTCCCAAGGGCATCTGTACAAAACTGAATACAACAGACTAAGCTAGAATTTGAACTCAACTCACCAATTTTACTCCCCAAAACAATAACTGGTATGCTACCTGAACATTCTTTTATTTATATAGAAAAGAGACTAAATTGATAAAGTATAAAATATCTATGGGAAATATATTACTGTCAAATTTAGTTCATCTAATAACTTACTATTTTTATGACAGGATGCCTACAATACAGCAAAGTAACACATGTACATCTCACTGATATTCAATCAGTCAGTTTCAAATTCATTGAGTGCCTTACGATTGAGACCATTTCTCAGTTACATCAAGCATGAGGTTGAGAGTTGTTTAAAATGCATACATACACCTTGATAATAGGTTTATCAGTAAGTGCCTTACAACTGAGACCAGTTTCAAGATCAAGTGAAGCACAATAAATATCTACTTCAAACAGAATGTTGAGAACAATGTTTAAAAGACATACATCATAAGCCATTGATAATTGGTTTGATACTCACTAGGTGCCTTACTATTTAGTCTGGTTCCCAGACTAGGCTAAGCAAAATAGAGATCTATTTCAAGCATGGGGTTGAGGGCAGTGTTTAAAAATCTACATCACAGGTCTTTGATAATAGATTTGATCCCCATTAGGTGCCTTACTACAGTTTTCAGTTCAAGCACAAATTTTGTAACTTAAAATCCTGTGATTTCTCTCACCTTGGAAGGTTAAAAATCTATTTTGTCTTATATTCCTATGGCTAAATTAAGTCAAATAGCTGACAAGAAAATTTTAGTCTTAAATTTTCTTTATATGAAAAACTTTTGTGTTACATAATCACAAATTCAAACATTATGTAACTATGCCACTAAAAAAAAAAAAAAACAAATGATAAGAGGGTGCTTACAGGTGCATGGGTTGAATATCATAAGTTTTAAAATAAACCTATTGGAATCTTAGTTTTAATGATGGATTATGATAAATTGGGGACTGAAGGATGAAATTCAAATAAAATTAATGAATATTTCAGAAATTCATAATCTCACAGCTTGGGTTAACTTTGCATGGATTTTATGTAAAGGTGTTTTATGAAAAACAAAACATTCTATAGTAATTTCTAATCTTAACCATGTCAGACTTGAACAACAAATTTGTCTACATAATATACTATGAAAGATTTATTATGCAATTCAATGTTTTCAATATAAAATTAAAATTAACTGATTGATGCTGGTAAAATTTTCAGGGTATTCTTCTATTTATATGAAGATATAAATATAATAATAATAGCTGGCCACTCGCATTCTAGGATATCCATCTACTAGGATAGCTAGCTATTCCCTATTGTAGACACTTACTCACAGCTCATCTGTGGTTTATACTGTAACTATGGTGAGCAGACCTTAGTTACAGTTTCTGGGAGAGAGTGTGTTATCTAGAATGATCAACAATTTGACCAAGGCCATCACGCTGAAGCCCTTGGCCATGATGACTTGTGGCTTTGTGCTAGCACAGCTATCAACAGCCCTCAAGAGTTCCATCCAGCCAATTTCACTCACAAGGCTTGGGTCAATGCATGTTATGGTTTTCAGTCACTTTCCTAAGCTGCTGCATGTTGGGATCGACCTCAATCCATTCCAATAACATCAGGAAGTCTCCTTCCTGACAAATTGAACATGGTGAGATTCGAACCTGGGTCTCATGGTCAGAAAGTGAACATTCTAACCACACCCATATATATATATATATATATATATATATATATATATATATATATATATATATATATGCCATTTGAATTTGGGCATGTAATATCTGTTTTTATTAGAAACTAGCAGTAGAGCCCGGCATTGCCCGGGGATGTAACAGTAAGAGATAGATCAAGTATCGACCATCATAAAGACTGAAAAATAAAATTGACAAAGATTATTGTTTAAGGTTGATGGACACACATGTCTTAATTATTTTTTTTTTTTTTTTTTTTAGAAATTGGTCAAACCCAAACTCAAACAAAAACATTGTTTTCAATTGTTATGAGTCTAACGATTGAATAGAATTTTATTATAAACAATTGTCTTGTAAATGGAATTTTTAAAGCATTCTGAATGTAAAAATAAAGAAAAAAGGTGTGCAAGACAATAAGAAACACTATATGCCAAAAAAAAAAAAAGTGAACTTTTGTTGAAATCAGTTTGAAAAATGTAGGAAATCCGATCCCATATATAAATGAACACACACACACACACACACACACACACAACCTGGGTTTTATAATAAGTATAACTCGATATGAGTTGTCCCCCTTTCATTCTTGTGATGCCTCTTAAGCGTGTTTTCAAATTGATTTCATGCAAAAACAATTGTTTTTCCAATTTTTTTTTCAGAACCACCGCAAGGTAATTTTACGTAGTCTTGTGAAGTTTTGTTGAAATCGGTTGAAAAATTTAGGAAATCCGATCCAATATATAAATGAACAGACACACACACACACAACCTGGGTTTTATGATAAGTATGATATTTCCAATAATTTCTTTGGTGTTGAGTGATGTTACAATGTAACTTGAAATTTGTTCATCATATCGCAAGTAATTATATATAATAGTATAATTACTTGTAAACCTATCAAGATTTATATGGGTCATAAGAAAGATGTAGCCTGAAAAGAGAAATGATGTTGTAAAGTTATTGAATGATGGGAACAAAACATTGGAAATTTCAAAAGTTTGAGCAGAGATGATAGAACAATCATAAAAGAAATTGAACACATTGATAGGATAAGAACAAGGACAAAAATAGTTTTATGAATGTCGCATATAGGGAAATGAGTAACACGCAAAAAGAAATGGATTGACCACCAAGAAAATGGTTGGTTTTTGTGGATGTAGAGAGAAAAGAATATTATGAATATTGGCAAAAGACATGAAAGCAATCAAATAGCTACTTTGCAATAGACATCACAAAGAGAAAAATGTAAGTTGGTTGAAGTATATGAAAAGTGATTTCTGTAATAACTATAGAACTACATTGAATATCCCTAAATGACTGAGTGAGAGGTTGATTCTTTCATATTAGTTAATCAATATGGCATATAGCAAGAGAAACTGGAATAATGTTTGAGGCTAGTATTGTAAGCATTAAAACTACATGTCCCTTGAAAGGTGATGATGTTATCAAGATAAAAGGTAAATGCAGAGAATCGTTGCAAGTTCTTAGATAAGACAGTTTTCAGTGGTATTGGTTTCAATTAAAACCTTTAAGCTAAAGAGTATATTCTTGCAAGACAATACTCATTCAGCTTATGACCACATCATATTGAAACACCAGGTCCTATACAATCACCAAAGTTAAGCATCATCATGTCTGGTCAGTATCTAGATATTTGACTGTTTGGGAATACTGTTGTAAGTTTGGGTGTGCAGATTGTGTAATGGATAATGGCTCAGAATTGTTAAAAGGAGAGCTGAGTTCCAATTCCAATTAAATTTGTTATGTTCACTTATGCACAAATACCCTTGTGGAAAGGTAATAATCCACATCTTCTCCACCCAGCTATGGGTTATTTAATAAGACTTGAGGCCTTTGAAAGGATGCAAACAAGGAGAAAGCTTATACTTAACATAAGGAAGGGAAAAATTTCTGGGATATCTAATGAGAAAGGAGGACCTGGAGAATCTGATATTCAGAGGTTGCATAGAGGGAAAAAGAGACAAGGGAAAGCAACACATGACATACCTGCCGGGCTTAAGCAAGTGGATGGCAGAACATGGTCTTGGGGTGTGGGAGAAGCATGAAACTCATTGAGAACCACAAGGGATAGGGGCAAAAGTACAAGGCACATATGCTTATTTTTCTTTCTTTTTATTAAAAAAAAAATGAATCATTAAACCATTATCTCTAAAATATTTCTTACAATCTAAAAAAAAATTTTTCTGGCTTTAAATAACCTACAAAGGGTTGATAAACCTTAGAAAATGAATCCATAAATCAAGCCACAACACTTTCATATTGACTATCTTGCTAAAAAAAAAGACACCAAATTAATAGAATTGCCCCCAACATCTCAAGATATTAATCCAATAAAATAATTTGAGCTCATCATTAAAAGAGAATCGAAATACCTGTGAAAATTTAATGGTTTTCCTATTTTCTGATAAATCCTAATTCTTAATTTAATGATTGAATAAACTCCTTGTGTGTTCCATGACTATAAAATACCTCATTAAATATTTAAATAATATTTGTGTTTAACAAATTTAACAAAATATTTAAATAATAATTGTAAATATAAAATGCAAGTTATTATAAAAGAAGATACAAATGAAAAGATTTAAAATTGAAAAAGTTTTCCATTTCATTGAAGCAGACATCTTGTTTTTCTTTTGCCTAAAACTAAACAGTGCCTTTGATATATCTTTTCTTCTGTCTGTCCTCACAATAAAATTGTTTTTCTGAGATAATGGCAGAGCATAACTTACATGTTAACTAAGGAACGAAAAGAATTAAAATTATCATATGATGTATCTGAGACTGGTAAACAATATTTAAACAAAGAAAATCTCTCAGAAGAAATAATGACTACTACAAGTAATATTTCATTAAAAAAAATATGTTGAAAAGTATGTAGAGTTTTATGTGATAAAGTAAAGCTCCATAATTATTCAATGGTGACTAGAATATGGTTTGGTTAGTTTGATATTTATAAATAAAATACTGAGCAAGATAAAGTAAAATTACTTAAATACTGCCATCATTTTCTGAAGGCATTAGTAAATTAGTACAATATAAAACAAATATTAACTGTTAGAATAGAATTTTTTTTAAATGTTTTTTAACTGTAAAACATTTACACAAAAATGTTATAATTACAAGTTTTATGAAATTTGATTTGAAGGATCAATTTTAATATTTGGTTAATTTTTGAGGTTTGAAAATGATCTCGTCATGTTAAAGAGTACACGTAGACTCACTTAAGCATGTATATTTATTAAGATATCTCTGGCATTCTTGAAGCATGCATATTTTATTTTGTATGAATAACCTTACATCACTGGTGCAAAGATTGAGATAGGTATGTCCTTACAGAGGTCATTAGAATGTCATGGCCACAGATTCCTGCATTATGATAAAAAAATATCCTTTTCATTTGGTTAGTCTTGATTTAACAAAGGTATGAAGTCATTAACAATGAATGGCTGCAAAGGTGAGACACAAGGTTAAGTTGAGCCTATCCAAAAAGCCAGAAAATATCTAAAGTTCAAGAAACAAAGAAAGAATAAGCTACTGACTTTGGCTTTCCTTTGAAACACTTTTACCTCATTTGACATGTGTGGCACCCTATTTTTTTTTTTTTATTTATTTATTTTTTTTTTTTCAGAGGTGTGCAGTGTCAATATTTCATTTGCCCGAAAGTATGCTGACTGTATCCCCTGTAGAGAAGTAAAATCCTCCTCCATCAAAATTCTGGTTAAATACTTGCAGATTCAAGTATAAAACTAATCTGTTTGCTTTTGAATCAAATATAAATCTTCCCAATGTTTACTTTTGTCTCAAGTATAAACTTTACTAATATGTGTCTATAGAATCTCTATCTATAAAAGGCAGGATGTGTGTGTGTGTAACGAATGCACCAAAATTTACATGCACATGCTCCAAGTTAGCGGAAAAGCCAAGACCAACTTTGCATTTCCCAACTCCCATTGATAGTGGAAATAATCAATTTTTTTCATACTTCTATGGCAGTTTTTATGTAGTTTGTGGCCATTTTGTACTGGCCAGAGTGAGAGCCAATAGCTGGCTGCCACGAATAAGCAGGAAGATTCTATTGGCTAGCGTGAGAGCCAACAGCTGCCTGACACGAATGTTAACTAGCATGCAAAAAAAATCGATAGCTGCATTCGTCACAAGTAGGAAAAATTAAAATCTGCATGGCACTTTACACCAATTGGCTCATTCACTTGCTTAAACTCAACGTTGATTTCGATTCCGCAGAACTGGGTTGGGTGTGAAAAAGTATTTGCTGTTAACATTCTTTATCCATTCGGTTTTTCCAGTTACGAGTTCTTTTTTAAAGCTGATCGTTTTGTGTTCATCTTGCTTAGTTCTTTTTTCGTAACAGATTTAATGGTTAGTATAGAGCTGGGAAAAAATTTGTACGATTTTTGAATCAAGCACAGGCAACGCCGGGCCATGCTGCTAGTCAAATATAAACCTGATCTATATTTACCTTTTGACTCAAATATGAACCTCTCCAATGGTTAACTGTAGATAATAAAACTGTATAATAAAAACAGATGTTGACATTAAATAACCAAACAATAGTTGATATATCATAAAATCCACCAACCCAACTGACCTTAACATTGGATCTTATTTCAGACTATATTCCAGCCTGCTTCTTCTTTGCAATTATCTTTCAACCTGTACAAGGCCTTTCAGACCCACTTGTGGTAGTTATATTCAGAGGCTTTTTGTACGAATAGGATGGGAAGATAATGGTTAACCCTAGACTTGAACAGGATAATGTTGTAGTGATCAGGGAAACATCCTCTTGGGAGTTGGTTCAACAGAGCAGTGGTTCATACAAAGAAGCTGTTCAAGTGGAATATAGAAGGAATGTTGGTGGTTTGCTCCATATAAGTGGCATGGCAGGTCCTTGCTATAAAGGTTAGCCCTGGTAGAACCAAGGAATATAGTTCATTCGAGTAGTTTCCGTGAAAGTAGCGATTGGGCAGTAAGAGGCTTGCTACATTCTACCTGTGAGAGAGAGGGTGGAAAAGAATTTTTCACCCACAAGGATTCTGAGATGCTTTTATCAAGACAGGAAAGTGTGGTCTGAGCAGCCCCAGCCCAAATATGACAAAAGTACTCCATTTTTGGCCTGATCTAGCTCTTGTAAACATAGAGGATAGCATGTAGATTTGGGTACTTATTGGAACAATACAGGAAGCCAACCATTTTACCTGCATCTTTAGTGATGATACATATGTATGAGTTTCTCTTGAGGTCAAATGTGAGTTTAAGGCCCACTATTCTCTTGATGCATGCTGCCTCTCTGAGGGGACATCTGTTCATCATGAATTTCATGAAAATAAATCTGAAAAATAGTGCTTCATTGTTTAAAGGAAGATTGTAATTTTGGTGGTTGCAATATTTTGAAATACATTACTCTATGCCTCTTGCAACAGATATGTATTGGGTGGGCTAATTAAATAAGTCGGACACTGCCCCATCATGTTCAATACATATCCAGTAGGGGACAGGCACAGCAATTTTACCAGCCAGGGAAAGTATTAAACATCTTGCAGAACATGTTGAGTAATACAAACATCATTCAAGTGAATGTTATCCTACTGGAACTGGATGTTAACTTCCTGCTACAAGAATTTTTAACAACTGATTGAACATGACAGAGCATCATCCAGTCCTTTAGGTGAACCCCTTTACAATACCACTATAGACATGCACAATGATGTGGTTTAAGTTGTAATCTGGTTAGAGGAATGTGTGCTCCAAGTCTTGTTGCAAGTAAATATTTTAAAATGGTTTGCATTGAGACCCTAGGGCCATGGTTCCCAATTTGGAGCAATTGGATTTTTTAGGGGTCAATTCAAGAATGAGTTATTAACAGTGAATTTTTTTCTGGTGTGTCTTTGTGACTATTAGTATGTATGCAAGTTAATACATACAGTGCATATACAGTTTGCATACATAAAAATATTTGTGTGTATGTATGTACATGTAAAATTACATATGTACTGTGTGTGTGTGTATATATATATATATATATATATATATATATATATATATATTTTTATCCATTTCTCAGTACTTCAATTTTCCTTTTGTTCTTTTATTTTTCTCTTTCATAGATACCATGTTCTTTGGAAGCTTGTTTAGACCAAGTTAATGACCTTTTAGGCTTTCACCTCATGATCAGAAGTTCACTTTTTGAATAAGAATTATTTCACAGTGGAGTGGTATCAGGATTTTAGAGATGCTTCGGTGGAGCATGGCTAAAAAAAGGGTCATATTTGATCTAATCTGAGCTGTGGATGTTTTGAGGTTGGATACTGCCTCCCTTACAATGCATCAGTGTTAGTAAGCAACTACATTATGGGGCTGTCCAGAATATGCCATGATCAACATATGCAGCAGATCTCCAAAATGACAATCCAGCTTATTAAAAGCTACAATTTGTCCCTTACTAAACAGCTCTACTGTTTAACTAGATACAGACTCAAGCATGTGTGCATATCCATTGTATGATAATTGCATGCACTGGACTCTTTCATCTTACTGAATCTTATTGCATTACAATTTAAAATGTAAACACAGTCTACAGGTATGATTGTTACTATATCAAAATATGGCCAAAGATGTTGAAATTTTTGTCAGCAGTGAGAAAGTTTTAAGGAAAATGGAAACTCAAAGGAAATTTATACTTAGAATCGGAAAAAGACAGATTAGTTTTTTGGGACACATAATGAGAAAGAAAGAATTGGAAAATTTAACACTTACAGGATATATCAAAGGAAAAAGGGACATGAAGAGGCAGTGGGCCACCTACATGATGAGTTTATATGAATGGATGACAGAACAGGGAGTGTGAGGGATGGCAAAAAGATAAAAATTACTAAGAGCTACAAATGATAGGAAGTTGTGAAGAGCTATGATCACTCACGTCCTGAAGGGACCTAGGACATAGAAAAGGACTACTCTTTAACATGCACATACTGTACCCAGGTCAAAATCAACATTTTTCTTCAGAGTGTTGCAATTTTATTTTCCATGAGTAAGGAACACCCTAAAAGCAATGTTCCCTACGAAAGAAATGGAGATGTTCAGAGGAAACAGGACAAGAAAGTATAAAGAGTTGCTCTCCTGGATTTTAGCATCTGCCATGCTGATGGAAGGCAAAAAAAATAGCAAAAAAATGGGTGATTAAATGATAGCAGTTTTGTTTTGAAGACATTAAAATTTACAAATTTACTTGCTTCAGATAACCACTGACTGGAGGTTATTTTCGAACGCAGTTGCCAGTTTTACTTGTCAGATCTATCAGTCTTACTACTAAGACAGTAGTAAATAGTTTTAATCAGTGTAAATAACTAATTGGGAACTAATGATATTGGGAAGGTCATTGATGAACATAAGAATCATCAGCTTCATACTCCTTGAGCTTGTAGAGAAGGCAAGCATGCCAAACCCTGTTGAATGCCTTCAGTATATCTTAATACACACCCCCTCACCGTTCATATTTAAAGCCTGATAGACAAATTCACTAAAAAAACTATTAACACATCAGTGGTAAACCTAGAGAAATTAAAGCCATATTGTTTATCCGAAAGAAGGCCATGTGAAGTGAAATGCTAAACCAATTTGGTGTTGATGAGAGCCAAAAAGAGATAAAATTCGCAAAGAGTCAGAAGGTTTACCAGAATTCTTAAAGACAGGAAGTACAGATGAGGATTTCCAACAAGCTGGTAAGGAAGAAGCATCAAGACATTTATTTTTATATGGTTTTTTGGAGAGAACAGGATCTAGTTTTGGACCACATTTCCAAAGGACAATTGTAGGATTCCATCAGATCCACAAACCTTGTGTGGATCTAGTATGGAGATAATAGAAGAAACCATAAATGGATTTATGTCACTCAGTAGAGATTCTGTTTTTTTTGAGGCGGGGATCAGGCAAAGATACTCCTGAAGAGTCAAGAATTGAGTTGGAAGAGAATTTCTGAGCAAAGCATTCAGTTTTATTAGAAGTAAATAACAACTGATTCAAAAGAATAGGGATTGAGGATTTACTCTCATTCAGCACACTTTTACAGAGTCACCAGTAATCTCTACAACCAAACTTGTGAGAGGCTATAGGAGGTCTCATTCTATCAGTGAATAGTGACTTTGCCTCACTGAGGACAAGCTTACACTCATTATGATTGGATACAAAGTGGCGTCTGTTATGAGCAGAACTGTCATGTTAGTATAGCTGGAAGAAGTGATTCCTGTGGGCTACAGTGGCTGGGCAAGCTGAAGTGAACCTTGTGATTTCACTTGTTATTTCTATGATGGCAAGAAATTTTTGATAGCACAATTTTCAAGAGAAAGATTCAAAATTTTATTCCGTGGGGCATCTTGAAGATAAATATGCAGTGAGTCCCAATAAGTATGTTGATAACAATAAGTACAAAGATAAAATACAAAAAGAATTCTATGATAATAAGATAAAATAGTGTTAAAATACTAAGATACAAGATACTAATCAGATATAAAATAATTAATAAGCTGCTAAGCTCAAGTATTAAGATATGAGCACAAAGATAAAATAATAATAATGAGATATATATGATAGGGTTTTTTATCACTGTTTAATCTTACTATGATAATGATAAAAGATAAAGAAATTGTTATGAAGGTAAAGTACTAAGAGAAAAGTACAAAAATAAATACTAATAAGATAGATAAGACAGTGATAAGATACAAAGTTATGATACTATTTTTAAATGCCATGCCCTTTTAAGACAAACGTGATCATGGCTCTCCCTAGACTCATTTTTTTTTTTCTTTATTATCTTTGAATTGCCATGGAATTTTGGAGAAGATAGTTGAGTGGTTTCCAATTTCTTTCTCTACAATTTGGAATTCAGAGTAGTTCTTCTCCTAGACTGGCTGCCAGTTAAGTCTAAAGAGCCCTACTATCCAACACATAGCTGGAGAGAGAAGAAGTGGATTCATGCCTTTTCCAACATTAGACTAGACTGGAATTTGGACGTTGATATCGATTTCCACATTCTGCATCAATAACTGAACATTTAACTACAAAGTATTAAGAGACAGAAAAAATTTCTTAGATACAAAGAAAAAGAATACTGAACTGTTATATAATATCAGTCCTCCTATATAGCTGTGAATGGGAGATGAAAAAGAGATTGGAAACAATAAAAATGTGGTTCTACAGAAAGATGCTGAGAATACCATAGACTGAATATGTGACCAATGGTAAAGTTTTAGAGAAAATGGAAACTAGAAGGACATTTATACAGGGAGAAACAGTTGAAATTTCTAGTGCACATAATGAGGAAAGAGAGCTTGGAAAACTTGATACTCAGAGGATATACTGAAGGCAAGTGGGAGAGCAGAAAACAATACATAACCTATCAAGCAAGCTTGAATAAATGGATGATGGAGCAAGGTTTAAGAGGGATAGCAAAAATATGAAATTTATTAAGAGCTACAAAGGACAGGAAATTGTGGAGAGCCATGTTCGTCTACGTCCTGAAAGGGCATGGCACATAGAATAAGATATGAAGATAATGTAAAATATGCTAAGAGCTGAAGTATTTCATGCCATAGAAATACAAATGACAAAAAAAAGTTTTAGATTTTGATAGTTAATTAATTACTGTTTTTTTTTTTTGTTTTTTTTTACTTTATTTTTTAATATTGAATACTTTATTTGCAAGAATCTGCTCACATTGATTATGTTAGCCTCCAGTAATTTTTTGGTTGATATGTTTTGTCAGGCGTTAACAATCTGTTATTATTATTAATCCTATTATATTCATGTTTAATGTTCAAATTATAACCCAAATCAGTTTAACTTTGAACTCCCATCATTTCCAATTTCATTAAATCCTGAACAAAATGATAAAAACAATTCAAGTAGGACATGGATTTTTTTTTTAATGCTATTGCTCAACTAGAGAAGCATAATTTCAAGGTCTGCAACTTTAATTTAGCATAAACAAAGGTAACAGAGAAAGAACTAAAGACAGCATGAAGGAGAATTTGTTATGAGGGATCAGCAAAATTATATCTGAAACTGCTTGCCTTGGACTTGCCGAGCAGCTTTCTTAATATCTGGGACAGACACTTCATTAAATGAAAATAAAGAATTGTATATTATAACAGACAGATCACGAATAGATTTACATCTTCAATGAAAGAAACCTAAACATGCCATGTTCTAATCCTTTTATAGCCTCATAGAATTGAAACCAGGGAAGCAGGAGTAAGAAAAAAAAGAAAGAATTTAAAAAAAAGAAAATAGGATAAAAAAGAAAAAAGAAAGATGTTCATAAGGAACAGGACAAAGAAAAAAGAATGTTAAAGTTAAGAAAGAAAGGAAGATGTTCAGATGAAACGGTACAAAGAAAAAAAGAATGTTAAGTTTACAAAAGAAAGGAAGATTTTCAGAAGAAACGGGACAAAGAAAAAAAGAATGTTAAGTTTACGAAAGAAAGGAAGATTTTCAGAGGAAACGGGACAAAGAAAAAAAGAATGTTATGGTTAAGTAAGAATGAAAAAGAATAGTAAAATGTAAAAAAAATCATACAAAACAGGATAAGATATAAAAAAAAAAAAGTAATAAAAAAGAATGTTAATAAAAGACAGGATATGAAAGAATGCAAAAAAAATAAAAAAAAAGAATAGGAAAAATACAAAACAGGATAAAAATGTAATGATAAAAATAATAAGACATAAGAATATAATAACTTAATGTAAAGAATAGAAAAATAAATACAAAACATGATAAAATGAAAGACATGTAATATACGCAAGAATGGAAGGGCTGTGAAAGGACGGAAGAATTACAAAAGGAAAGAAAGTGAATTTAGACAACAAAAAGAGAAAACATGGCACCCAGTTTGTCATTTTTATTATTATTGTCATCATCATTATAAGTGAGATCTCTAAGAATAAATTGACTGATATTGTATTTTCATAAAATACAGGAAATGAGTAGGTATATATATATATATATATATATATATATGTGTGTGTGTGTGTATATATATATATATATATATATATATATATATATATATATACCTTGATGTAAGGAAAAGATGTGAAAAAATATAACTGTGAGTAGGTAATGGAAGCCTGATGAAAGCAGAGCAGCTCTATGTGGAAGGTGGATGAATAATGTGAAGAATTGATCATATTAAAATTGGATGGCACATTAATAATTGTTGATAGACAGTGGGTTAAATCTCTTTGATAGATATAAATCTAAATTTCTTTCATTGTCTCTCCATTTTATTTTCTATTTATATCAGGTAGATAATGGATGGAGTGTTTAATAAATAAGTCTATGTATGAAATACAAAATGGTGACAGTCATGAGTTTGGGGACATCATCATGAAGTAAAGATTATCAACCATGTTTCTACTGTCATATGTTCGATACTCACAGGCACTACCCACTTGTGTCCAGTGCATTGTTAATCTGAGCTTAGTAAATAGTAATATATTTTAGGTGCTTTGCTGTTGTAATGGGATTAAGTTACCAGTTTGTAATATCATTGATTGTTCAAGAGATATTTCTCAGTTTTGGAGGGAGATAGATATCTGTGTGATTGTTCATAGCGGAGATTATTTTGACTGCAGGAGATTTTACAAAACAGGAGATGGGTACTGTAGTGATAGTATTGTGATGTATGTAATATGACACATAGTTCAGGGACTAAGAAGTCTCCTAGATGGGAAAATGAGATATAAATTATCACTATAGCATCCTGTGGGTAAAGAGCAGAAAAGAGAAAGGGCTTGTGTCCTCTCTGACTTATACAACTCTACTTAATGGGCATTAGTAGAAGTTACCTGACAGACAATGTGGGGTAATCACATACTGTGGAGCCGTCAAGCCAAGCAACATAGTGTGTTAAAATGTGGAGACCCAGCCTTCTTTTATCATTGTTCACTGATGCTACAGATTCACAAAGAACTCTAACAAATAGAAACCACATCACTTGAAGACTACCAACAGCAGCAACAACTAAAATGGATAGCACACGTAATTCAAAGAGAGAAAATGATATAATTAAGATGCTAACATTCCACACTACTTGAAATAAAAGGTCAGGAAGGAAACTCTTGTCAGTACTGGAAAGAGCAACATCATCAATTGGACTTGAGAAGCCTATTTTCCTGGAAAATTGTTTTCAGAGAAAGATTTCATAAATTTTCAGTCCAAAGTAGTATTAGCTGCTCATTCAGCAATAACAAATGTTTCCTTGTAGGGAAATGACTATATTACCTTTATCATTATCAATCTATTCTTGAAAACCATTGCCACTAGTTGTACACTGTAAAACCTGAATAAATATGAGTTTTGTGCAAATGATGAGTAAACTTCTTTAGCATATTAGTTACCTTGTGTAGTGAGGCCAATCCTCATGGGGCACTGAATTACTGAGATTTTGTGTTATAGCAAAGTGAGCTTAGAAAATATTAAAAGTTAAGCTACATTGTGGCTGAAATAGTCTATGATGGATCAGTAAAATTGAATTACACATCTCTTACAACACACTATCACTTTCTGGCAAAGTTTAAGCTTCTTTATTCTTAAGAATTAACAACAAAGATATTAAACACAGTCTATTTAATAGATTGCTTATTTACTAGAACAATATGATATTTACAAGATATATGAACCAACTGTAAGGAAATATTTATTATTTACCATTTTATAAAAAAATAAATATGAAAAGAATTTTTTTAATCATAAATTTATAAAATTGGCTGCAAACAAGAAAATTTAAATAAACACATTACTATAAGTAACTGTAATTTTAAATTTTGAAAAAAGTGTATTTTCCTGGGTATAAATGAAGGAAATACCCAGATAATACACTTTTTCAAAATTTAAAATGAAGGAAGAAATGCTCTCATCCTATTTTAGTGAATTTATAAAAATAGGTTGAAAGCATTTATTCCTCTGAACCAAAAATTACTTTAATTTTAGATTTTAGGTTAGACCACAAAACCTCTGACTGTGTATCTTCATATTTATTGGGTGGACAAAGTTTTCCTTGTTTTTAATTACAGAATGTCTATTTTTTACTGGGTATTTGGAGAGTACCACTGTAGTGGCCAAACATCTGAAATTATGTGTTCCTGATTAAATATGTTCATCAGTTGTTGAAAGTAGTGTTGATGTGTCTTATCTGCAATTGGTTGGACAAAACACCTTCCAGGGTCTCTTTCAACCCCACCAAATATCCCCTGCCTTTTGGTGCTACACTTCCTCTGTTATACTGCCTCCTTCTAAACTAAATTTCATCTACTTCAACAACATTGTCACTTCCACCAAGTTTAACTGGTTTGCGTGATAGGTGTTCTTTGCATTCCATATTGCAGTTCCTGGCCAATACAAGGATGGTCATATCTTTTGTAATCCCAACTTCAGCAACTACCATAGCATACTTTTGCTCCAGGAGTAAATAAATAGTGTTACTTGAATGAGATCCAACTTTGGGAAATTCAAATAAAAAGAACCTGCTTTTAAAGATTCTCTTTTTTGACATGAATTACAATTCCATACATCTTTATCAACTCTAATATCCTTTCTGTTTCATCCACATTGATGCTTACATTTTGGGCATTTGAAGCAATTGGCAATTAGCCAATGTTTTGCCAACCATTCCAAAGAACACAATTTGTCAGCTTCAGCAGTTGCTTTAGTCAAGGTGTTTAGTGTCCACTCTTCATTTAAAATTTCTTCATTAATCAGAACTTAGCTGACAAAAGGTAATCAGTTGGCAGATTTTCCTGGCATTTTTTCAAAAATTAGAAACAATTTAAAAAAAAAAAAAGAATAGTATTTGGGGTAACGTATAATTTCTGGAATTTCACGCCTTGCATTTTTATTGATTAGGCATCCTTGATCCTAAATCATGATTATAAAAAATTTAGGAAATTAAAACAATCTGAGATATAAAATAATCTAAGAAAATATATTACATCCAGAAAATCATGTTTATTAATAAATTTTCTTGTTTAATAATTTATTGATATTTTTTATCAAATAATGAATAAAAAACTTGTTTACATAATTATTTCTAAAATGGTAATTAATAATTATTGCATTGCAGTTGGTTCACATATTTCGATAATTTTTGTAATTTTTTATAAATTTTTTAATAAAAAGATTTCTTTTCAAATTTATTTGTTTATAAAATGGTAAATAATAAATCTTTCTGGTACAAAATAATTATTACATTGTACTTGGTTCACAGATTTTTATTATATTCTCGTAAATAAACATTGCTGAGGGAGTCAAAGGAGTATACAGTAATAGTAACTGTCCTTTTGACACACCTTTTTTTGTGGGCATGAATGTTAAATATTGCCTATTCTATATACAGACTAAAACAGACTGTGATATCTATCTATCTATCTATGTAAAATAAACAGCACTTAAGAGAATATATATGTGTGTGTGTGTGTATAGTAGAAACTAACTGTTCTCTACAAAATCCTGTGTCCAATACTTTTGTCTATCAGTGTTGATATTTAATGAACTTTGTTTTGTCATGCTAAATAAATAGATACTTTGTGAGTGAGATAGTTGCGTGCTTACCAAGTATACCAGTGTTCAAGTTCAGGTAAACGCCAGGATTTTGGTAATTGAATGTATTCAAGATATGTAAAAATTGTGCAAAGCAATCTAATGTTTCCCTTAATTTCATATTGTACCATATCAAATTAAGTTTAGTAAATATTAATAGTCAGAGTTTAGTAAACAGTAAATTGGATGTGTGGTACAAGTGGCTCATAATGAGAAATCAAAAGATAGTGAGGTGCAGACTTTTGGTGATGCCCAGGGCTAATTCATTGATTGTATGCCCCTAAGACTCAAGTAAGTGGGTAGCACTTAGGGCCTAGTACTGAGAAATGTGAGAAAGGAAGACATTTTAAATATGTGAAAACTGATGAAACATGAAATAAACACTTTATTCAAATTAAATATAAACTAAATTTTTATTTCACTCTTTTCATGCTCTATTGATATGGATGCCTGTCACATCCTCTGTGTCCACCCACTATTCTGCAGATCAGTGAAATACCATATTTCTCTCCAAGATACAGAGTATTAGGGCAAAATTTGACAGTTTTTTTTAAATGGAAAACAAAGTGATTATCTAAGCCCCAAATCACTTTATTGGAAAAATAGAGAAATAGAATACAGTTTATAATAATTAAGACAATTCACTCAAAGAAGCCACACTCAGCATCAACCACGTCCTCAGAAACTGACACATGTGACCTTCACAATGTCCTTAGGGAGAGCCTCAAATGCCTCCTTAATTCTGTCAATCAGTGGGGCCTCAATGTTACAGGCAGTGTGGTTGGTGTTTTTCTCAACCACACTCCATGCATAATAATTGATGGGATTACAATCAGGGGAGTTATGGGGTTCAGACGTTGGGATTGGTGAAATCATAAAAATGATCTAACCTCCACTTTTAACTCTTCCTGGAGTTGTGACAGGGAGCTGAATCTTGCCATGCATACTGTTTTCCTCTCAAACCAAGGCTCCACATAGGCAGCTCCACATAGGCATCTGAATTGAGCTTGAGATTCTGTTCAAAGATGTGAGTTAGTCTGGTGTACACAGAGAATCAGAACATTTGCCATGTTCTTTCCTGCATGCTACAACCTTATAGTTTTTCTTGCCACTTTCCATTTCACATTGTTTTATGATATTCAAAGAGCATTCAGCAGCAGTCATGATTGCAGAATTTTGATGCCTGGCATGAATCATGATTACACAGGTTACTCTTTTCCAATATCCATGTGGTTTCCACTCCTCCATGTCAATTAATTTTGACACCTCTAAAACTGTAGTAACTCGGTTTCACAATGCTTACTGTTTACAGATATTCCAAACCAATCTGAGAAAATAAACACATTAGACAAATTTAGCCTGGACAGCCTGTATTGATATTAGATACACAGGTATTTATGACCAGTTTTTGGCATGTATAGATAGATAGTTGAGAATAGAGTTAGATAAATGAGTAGATACTAATTGATAGATAAGTATAAAGGACCACAGATGTTCTTTTATGCGCCGTGTCCCTTCAGGACATAAGCAATCCACTTATCTCTTGTGGCCCTTGGCAGTTTTTTCTCCCTTTGCTAAGACTCCTATTCCCTATTTTACCATTCATTTATACAAAATCTTCAAGTAAGTAGCTCACCGCTTTCCCTCTTTCTTGCTCTCAGTATTATCTGTAAGGGTTAGGATTTCAAAACCTGCCTTCCTCATTATTTATCCAAGGAATTTCAGCTAACTCTTCTTAATTCAGAGTATAAGTGTTCTTTCTGTTATTATTTTCTTTAAGAATTCCTTGTTCCTTACTTGCTCCATCCATGAAATTTTCAGTATCCTTCTGTAGAACCATGTTTTTGCTGCCTCCAGTTCTTTTATCATCCATGGGGAGATTGTCCAGCAATTACCACCATATAAGAGGATGGATGTCATCTAGCAATTCATCAGTCTTTTCTTCATTTCTAATGAAATGTTTCAACTTCTCATCACATTGCTTAGCTTTTGGAATGTTTCTTTTGTTAGTCCAATGCATGTTCAGATCTTGGTGACATATTTCCCATCCTCTGATAAAACACTTCCACACCTGCTTCATTTTGACATCTCCAATTTGTAACTTGCATCTTGGGCTTTTTTTTTCTTGCTGATGACCATACTTTTTAACCTGTTGCAGTTGATGGTTAGTCCTTTTTTCTCACTTTCTTCTACCACCCAGGCTAGGTGGTTCTATTGTTTTCTTTCCATGTCGATCAACAACACAGTGTCATCTGTGTATCTTATATTAAGATTACACCCTTTGATGATAAATCCTGGTAGGGTTTCTAGTTATAGATACAAATAAATTGTAACAATAGTTTGAGATAGATATCTTGCTCAACGGATAGAATAGAATAGATATATGTATTACAAATTTAAAAAATACCCCAAAATATTGACTGTTGGTAAATAAGAAGAATGTATTGCATTTGTTTTCCGGTTGAGAGTATGCTCATCTAAAAAAAATAGCAATATTTATAATTCTGGCCTTTTGCTGCAGACACAGAAAGGAAATGCACAACTTTGTTAGCCTCCGAGCAATACCATAGATAAATAAATAGTATTTGTTAAATAAACACAAGAACAAAAAAAAATAAATACTAAAAAAAAAAATAAATACTAATTAATTGTATATATACACATATCTCTTAATGTAAATATAGGTATGAAAACTAGCAGACAATAGATAGATATCTTGATAGATAGATAGATAGATAGATAAATGTGAGAAAGATATATGTGAATAATATTATTTGGGAATTTATACCAAGTTATTAGGCTGCGCTTATATATTGTGTGATTCAGGTGCAAATTGTCTAAATCTAAAGCTATGGCACAGAAAGCAATATAGTAACAATAGAAAAAAATCAGGGATGAGTGGCAGCAGGTAAAATAGTTTAAGAAAATGAAAAGAAAAGAAAAAGGTACAGAAAGCCAGAAGCTGAATAAGACAGCAAATTATTTCTTGAAAAAAAAAGATATATTTTGAGTTTCAGGATATAGAAGAGGTGTAGGGAGAGATGAAAAGTAGAAGGTATTTTTTTATATATTTCTCTTATATATATATATATATACATATATATATATATCTTAACCTGCCCATCCACCCCAAAATAAAGAAGATAAGAAAAATACATAAAAATAAAGTAGAAATATAGGTGGAAAAGACCCAGAAAAAAAATGACATAAGGTAGAGAATATTGATAATTGAATGCCTTCAGGAAAAAAAATGCATTCAACCAAAACTATTTATCTTAAATCATATTTCATTTAGGATGCTATCACATATGTGTAGTTCTTTGTTAAGCATAGCTCAGGTTTGGCACAAGGCTGAATATAAGTAGTACTCACTGAGAATTGAATTCACAATTAATGTTCT
The DNA here is from genome assembly GCA_903632075.3 of Acanthosepion pharaonis. Lineage (NCBI taxonomy): Eukaryota > Metazoa > Mollusca > Cephalopoda > Sepiida > Sepiidae > Acanthosepion > Acanthosepion pharaonis. The sequence continues at coordinate 55,872 of CAHIKZ030002968.1, forward strand.
TCAGGAACAGCTTGCTCATAGAAATTGATTTCTTCTTTTTCTTCTTATAGATGTGACAGATATTTCAAAGCCAGGAAATATTTTTTAGATTGTAAGAATTTTTTTTTTTTGTTTTTTAGATAATAATGATTTAGTGATACAAGTTTTACTAATAAACCCATAGCTGGGGGGAGAGGGGTGAATTCATATCTTTCTCAAGAGTGCGTGTAAGGGAATATAACAGATCCAACTGGAATTCGAATTTGGCTCTTTAATTAACAATTCTGAACAGTAAGACACCATTGAGTAAATGTATGTGTTATATAACTATTTCCACTACAATGAGTAGGAAAGTAGATTCTTCATGTTTCATAAAGGGTTATTTTGCAAAAACATTGCTTAACTCAAGTATGTGAGCTCCATCTAGAGTCCACGTTAGGCTAGGTGTGAATTTTGTCTTTTCACGAAGCAAAACTACTGATGAAACAAAAGAAATTATCTATGCATTTAATAGCTTACCACAAGCAACTTTGCATGAGTTTTCTTCAAAGACTCCCCTTGAGACTTGACACACATACCTGTGTCATTTCCACATTTTAAACTAGTCTGTAAAGCCATTGTTCTTTTCTTTTTACATGCCATGTCCTTTCAGGACGTAGGCGGTCATGGCTCTCTACCTTCCTCTATCTCTTCCAGCTCTCAACAAGTTCCTTCCCTCTACTTCCTCCCCCCAGACCATGTTCCATCATCCACTTACTTGCCAGGTATGTCATGTGTTGTTTTCCTTTGTCTCTCTTTACCTCCATTAGACCTGTGAGTATCAGATTCTCTAGGCACCCCTTCCTCATTATGTGTCCCAGAAACTTCAGCTGCCTCTTCCAATTTCAAGTTATGTCAAGGCTTCATATCTGAAACCAGATACTTGGATAAGCAAAAATAAGATCAAAAAACCTGTACCAAAGTGAAGGACAATCCTACTAGCACTCATCACATTCGCCAAGCACTTACCGACATCAATATAAACCTAAACCTAAAACCCAGAAAAAGACTTTTGAGGTCAGTTCTCTCTACCCTTTCACCACTTGTTTAACCACTAAAGAACTAATTCTCTCTCTCTCTCTCTATGTATGTATATATATATATATATATATATATATATATATATTCCAACTTACAATAAGTTATGAACTCTGTCTCACAAGAAAGATACAAATTTGCAGAAGAAAATAAACCTTCCAAAACAAAGTTCACTCAGCATTCATTCATTTTGAATGTGAAAAACCAACATTCTGTGCTAACCTCCATAAGCCAACAGGAATGGTATATATTTAGTTTTATCGTCATTTGTCTTTTGGAAAGATAGTGTATAATTCAGTATGCTCTGGCCATGTACATCTGGTGAGCTTGACTGAATAAAGTCATCTCAGAAATCCTTTGTACCTTAACATCCATTGTATTTCATCTTGGTGAGTTGAGACTTGAGTGTGCGCGACTTTAAAAACCAGCAAATGTGATAATATTGGAATGTACACAACCACAATTCCACAAGATAGATGACATTCCTAGCTAAAATTAAGCATCTCTGAAAAAGTACGTGTAGGTAAAGTTGTGGGTGGGTAGACCTCATTTTCATGTTAAGGAATTGGTGAAATTTAGCGGGATGGGATTTTGCTGAACCAAATTACATAACACTTTGTAAAAATTAAAATTTTCACAGTAATATTTCTTGAAATTTAAAATTATGTTGCATCAACGTTGAAATTAATGAATATCAATTAATGAATATCCTATTAATATACCACTTCAGTTATTGAGGATTACGATAATGATGTGAGGAGACAAAAGAAAATTGATTGTATGGAGAAATGAATTATTTTTTAATTACATTAAATTTATTAAATATTGTATGGATATTAAATTTCATACTTATTTTTCTTAAGTATTATTTGATTTAATAAGTTTTTGTGTGGTTTTAATTTCATTTTTAAACTAAAAATCAAACTTGCCACTAAAACAGAAAGCTATTACGTTAAATGTTGTTTAATCAAGAATGTGATTAACACTATCCATCAGAGTAGAAATAGTTTTTAAATTAAAAAGTAATAGGTTTTTGGGGGCAACTGTTAACTTAATAAAAATTCTTTTTGCAAAAGACTTTCAACTTCCCTAATTTTTTCTTAGGTTCAACCGTCTGTGTAATATTCACTCAAAATTTGTATGATGTATTTTTTAATGTATGTCATTAAAATTTTTGTGTTTCAAAAATTTTGTTGTGATTCTTAAGATTCTATTTTCTCATTTTTTTTCAATCCTTCTTGCACATTTCTAAATCTACCATTTGTCCATGGATTGAATACTGCTGCCATACCAGGTCTGGTGCTTCTCTTATATACCTACAGATTCTTGACAAATTTTAAAGAAGGGTCTGTAAGTGTAAATCAAGCATTTTTAGTTAGAGGAGGGATCTACCTTAGTAAAATCTTTTAATTAAAAAAATTTCTGTATAATATATATTAATTATGGAATTATACTAAATGAATATATATTTACACACACACACACACACACATATTTATATATATATATATAGATGTTTTTTGAATAAATGTTAAATTCATTTTTTTTTTTGAAAATAAAAATTCCTAAAATAAATTATATATATATTATATATATAAAATCATTATATATATATATATATGATATATATATTGAATATATTATTTAAATATTATTTAAAAATTTCCTAAAAAATATACATTTATTCAATATATATAAATAAATTTGAGTAGTTAAAATATATATATATACTATAAGGCAAAAAATTCACCAATCAAACATATCAGAATTTCATCATGAAAATACTGAAATGTAATATATAAATATAGGATATATATATTATATATATATATATAAAACAGCTATATTAAATTGACAACAAGGTACTTTTATAGACCCATATTTTTTAAGGTAAATTTTTTTTAAAAATATATCCAATTATATATAAACCTAAACAGTTTTAAAACATTCATATGAAATATATCACAAATTAAAATAGAATAGAATGTGGTTGCCTCAAAATTTTAAATCATATTTATATATAGATGTTTATAAATATGTGGTTGTACTGATATACAAATATTAAATATTATTGTCAAAATTCAATTTATATATATATATATAAATTTTAGAATATATTTAATATTTATATGTATATATAAGCCAGCTAATTTCCGTGTTTATATATATTTACATATAAGGTAAGTTATATATATTTGTTAAATGAATATTTATTTTTTATAATGAAAAAATTATATATATATATATATATATTTTATATTTAAAAATATTTTTTAATAAATAAATAGGTTTTGTAAAATATATTTTCTAATGTAGAGCCAAGTATAACTTTAATCAATTATATATATATAATACATATATATTAATTAATATATAATATATATATTATTATAAAATTAGTCAATATTTATTAAATAACTATTTATATATGGATATATCATAAATAAAAAATCAATATTTAATATGAAAATAAAATAAAATATATTTTATTTACTTATAGATTTATAATTTTTTTTCTTTCTATGAAATGGGAAAAATTTGAAATCTAAAATAAAGTTTTAAAAACTTAAATGTTAAATATTTATAATTCTTGAACATAATTTTTGCAAATATAAAATATGTAATGAAAATTTGGAAATAGAATGACATGTTATATATATCAATTGATATATATATAATATATATATTAATATATATATGATGTATATATAATATTTTTATATATTAAATATATGATATATATATATATTTTAATATAAAACTTAAAATTCAATAAAAACTAAAAAATTAAGTTATTTACTTATTTTTAATATCTTTTAAATATATAAAGGATTTTAAAATTAAAAAAAGTTTTTATATATAAATTCATATATATATATATATATATATATTTATGCCTTGTGTGAATATATCAATATTTGATTTAAAGATTTGTAAATATAAATAAAAAATGTTGCAAATTTAATCAAACAATAAATTCAGTTTCTATTTTAGAATATGATTATAAATAAATATTTCATTATATATAAGGCATGAAAAATCATTTGTAAATTAATAAATATTAAACTTTTTGGTGTAAAGGATATTTTAAATTAAATTAAAATTGATTTTATATAAAATTCTCAAAACATATATATATCTCAAAGAAATATTCATTCTTCCTGTCTAACCATCTATCAAACAAAAACATATTATTATATTTTTTTGTGTTTAACAATAAAATTTCATTTTTTTTTATTAAATCATTATTTGAATATAAAAAAAAATTTAATAATATAAAATTGAATATATATCCTTATATTAATAAAGAGTATTAAATATATTATATATAAAATATTTAATATAATCCATTTTTAGATAATGAAATACATAAAAAAAAAAAAAATAAAAAAATATGAAATATATATATAATAAATTACATAGAAAATTAAGGAAAATCAATATGAATTATTTTTTTAAACTTTTACTCAAATATATAGAAATAATATATATATATTATATATTTTTATATATATCAATATTTTTGGCAGCCACAAATGTATAAGATTGCATTAAATTACAATTATATTTATAAATAGATAATAATAGATAAATATATTTTTTTAAATATTGCATTATAAGGAGAAATATAATATTTCATATATACAGATATATTATATCCAAAAAAACAATATGAAACATATATATTCATTACAACTTCCATGATTATATATATATATATATATATATATATTATATATATATATATAAATATCTATATATATACAATTACAAGTATTATATATATATATTTATTGAATTTTGTATAAATATATATATATTAAATTTAAAATATATCAATAGCCAATAGTATCTAAAAGATATTTTATAGGGAATATATATTTAATAAATATATATATATAAATATAAAATTGATAATGAAATAAATATTCAATATAAAAATGAAATTATATATTAATTATATAATTCATAAATAAATAATGAGAATTTTGAGACTAATTTTTTCCTTTTAAGATAAATTGCTATATATTATATATATATATATAAAAGATATATATAAAAATTTATAAAATATATGAATAATATCTAGTTTGAAATAAATTTTAAAATAATAAATGATATAAAATATATGAATCAATTTTTATATATATTTTGGCATATAAGAAATTATAACAAAATTTAAAAATACAAAGGAAGAAAAATTTAAATATAAATAATTTTCATAATTTATATATATATATATTTTATTTTTGTTTTTTTTCATTTATTTAATATGCAAAATTAAATACCTTGCCTTATCTGCTTTAAATATAAAACATTTTCTCAGAAATTTGTGAAAATGTAAAAAATTGATCTTGACCTGCCAGACGTATATACATCATTTCAATAAACCTTGTTTCACTCTAAGAAAAAACTTTTATCAATGACAATTTTTTTAGTAAGCTGTTCTTTTATATGCCTTGACTGCATGAATTTAAGCGTGCTAGAAGATTGTCAACTAGATCTTACTGTTGAACTAGCTAGATGCAACCACTAGTTCTATTCTAATAGTTTATTATCTTGCACTTCTCCATTCAGATTTCTTGCTTCCCTGCTACCTGCAATCTTCAAAAATTTAACTGCAACTTCAATCACCATCTTTTGCCTTCCCGAGTCCTGATGCTTTATTGTCCTTCTCCTCATTTCTCCTCATTAAAATATTTTAATTCTCGTTCACCCTCTGTAACCCCAGAGTATTATCGCCTTGTTTTGGGTAAAATGATTGAAACATTTTTTTCAAAATAATTCTGGTCATTCTTATAAAAAGAATTCTTATAAAAGACATTTAATAGACAGGAAATAAATATTTTATTTCTACACTGGTAAACCAGGATTAAGAATTGTTAAACATTAATATGTTTTCATTGTGTTTTCTTTAGTATTGTAATTGGTTTGATTGGCATCATTATACTTTTACAGAAGGTAGTGACAGTGAGTGAGAATAAGGGACTAAGCATAAACTACAAGATGACAGAATGCATGGTTATCAGCAAAAGGATGAGCCCGAAATGCGATTTGCAGGTCGGGAACATTAGAATCAAGCAGACATGGAAGTTGAAATATCTGGGAACCATTTTGATAGAGGACAGTAAGTGTGACACTGAGATCCGTAGATGTATTGGGACGGCCAGGGATACATTCCAAAAGCTGGGCAGAGTGTTACAAGACAAGGATTTCTTTGGTAACAAAGAAAAGAACACTGAGCTGTTATGTGACATCTGTCCTTCTTTACAGCAATGAATGTTGGATGTTTTCCTCAAAGTTGAAGAAGAGACTTGAGGTGACAGAGATGTGGTTCTACAGGAGGATGCTTAGGATATCATGGACTGAGCATGTGAGCAACAGTAAGATCTTAGAGAGGTTGCTTATACTTAACATCAGGAAGTGGCAGCTGAAATTTCTGGGACACATAATGAGGAAGGGAGGTCTGGAGAATCTGATACTCACAGGTCAAATAGAGAGAGAGAGAGAGACAAGAGAAAACAATGTGTAACATTCCTGGTGGGCTTAAGTAAGTGGATGACAGAATATGGTCTGGTGGACGAAGCAGAATGAAGGAACTTGTTGAGAGCTGCAAGGGCTAGTGGGAGGTGGAAAGCCATGATCGTCTATGAACTTAAAGGACATGGCACATAAAAAGAAAAAAGAAAGTTATATACTTTCATCATCACCCTGAGCAACTGGGCAAACCTGGATGAGCATAGGAGAAATCGATAAATGTTTGTATGGAGAAAAACACTATATGATTACTTTGCAAAGTTTAGGTGAAATTAAATATTCAAAGACTCAAAATTCTATCATTTTTGGCATCAAATCACCACAGATTTACATATTGGTTCTTGAATTCATATTAAATTGAAAACATCTCTATTGACGTTGATTTTCTTGAATGAAAACTGTTTCTAGACGTTCAATTTAAATATCATAATGCATATTTTAGTTCGACAGAAGTAAATATCTCGTGTCTGATTTTGATGTATAAATTTTGGTTTAAGGATGTACAAATGTCTGAAACTTCAAAGTTGGTAGTCTTTTTTGTGGGGTTAGCTTATAAAATCATTACATAACGCAAGGTGGAAGTCTATGCTATAAGGTGTTAGAATTATTGGAGTTAAATTAAAAAAGATTTAAACAAACACAAATATTTATTGAATGATTCCCTGAACTACCAGGACTGAATATGAAGTAAACAACATTTAAGAAACAGGAAGGACAATATAAAAAAGAAAGCAAATTGCTGAGCATGAAAAATTAATATGTTCAGCATGCAAGATTTTTATTTTATTTAATTTTAAAGAAAAAGAATTGTAGAAAATCTATATTGATAAATAGAAAAATTAAAAATGAAAATAGACAAATAAATTTCTAACAGCCAGATTTCTAATTTTGACAGTAAGATAGCTAAATTCTGATAAGAAAAGGATGAATTTTAAAAGACAGACAAAATAAAACAAAAAATAGTTAAATTTCTGCTCAGTTAGTTTCAGGTTGTTCATGAAATTTATCTATAAGAACTTTTGTCTGACTGAAGATTGCGTTGCAAAAAGTTCTTGTAAATTTCACTCATATTTTTTCAGTAACCAAATATCAGATTGCCTGATTTAAAATGGAAGAGTGGAATTGGGCCTGAAAATTTTTTTTTAATTCATTATATATATATATATTTGCAAACATCTCTCTTTTACCTCTATGAAACTGATTGAGGAAAATTTGTTCCAATTGGTCTACAGAATGAAAATTGAAAACAATAGAAAAGGTTTCAAAACCTTTTTTTCCGCAATCTTGGCAATTGTAAGTGTAATTGAATTTTCTTTATTGTAATAACTATTTTTCAACTTTATGAAATAACACGAAATTCTTTTTATAAAAAAAAAAATTGAATTTTATTATTTCATTCCAAACTCAAGAATTCATTTGCCTCAATGAAAAGCCAAAGAATTCCATTAATTTAATCCAAAGAACACAGGCCATTTAAAATCTTATTTAAGTTTTTTATTTTTTTTTGAAAAAGAAAATTCATAAAATAAATATCATCAAATTTTTTTTATTTTGGATCTTGTCTGATTGATTCTTATCAATAATATAAGAAGACAATTACAAAATTTATACTTTTCATAATTCCAACAGAAATATATTAAAAAAATCATTAAATAATGTCTTAATTTTTTTTAAAAAAAAGACAAATATTTTTTATTAGAAAACATTTATTGTTTTCATCAACTAAATAATTACCATTGTTTTTTAACAAAGTTATCCATTATTTGCATTTACTAATGTCCTCATCTTTGTTATTATAATCGCATCATTTTGGATATTGTAATCTGAAATTTTTTTCAAGAAGTCTGAAGGGATTTAAATTGAACGTTTATCAATTTATTTAATCTATGGGGTAGAGTTTGAAAACATTAAATATTTTTCCATGTCTCAGGTTTAGAAATCGTTCATATTGTTAGCAATGCTCATTTATTGATCTCCCTGTTTTCACTGAATCAAATCTGTAATACCCAGTTCGAAAATCCCTGAAAGTTACCTTGATTGACAGACACCTGATGAAGACCAAAGGGCAGAGCAGCCAAAACATTGTGATAATAATGATCTTGAAATCAACTTTTAGTTCTTTTTCTACAAAAAGGGATTTTAAAAATAATTTTTAAATTCCTCTCTGTAAATTGATTGACTAGAATTTGGTGGATGAATGCCAGCATTTGTCATCTTCTTCTATATGCTAAAAAAGGTCATGGGTGATAAAAAAAATAAATTTCTTCTGTTCTTTGAAAAATTTTTTAAGGTTTGTTTAAAAATCATCTCTCCTAAACCCTGTTCTGCCAACAATTTGTATAAACTCATTAGGTAGGTTATTATGCATGCCTTTTCTGTCCATTTTTATATTCTATGAGTATCAAATTCTCCAAGCCCTCTCTATTATTATGTGACCTAGAAATTGGACCCAATTTTTTTTTCTGATTCTAAATAGAAAAATTAATTTGTAAATTTTTCCTAAAATTCCTTGTTACTCACATGTTCATTAAATGATATTATTAATTATCTTTGTTAGAACCATATTTCTGTTGCCTCATAGGTCTTCATTTAAAAAAAAAGACTGTTCAAGCATTCATTGCTATATAGGAGGACTGATATAACAAAAATGAAAGAAATTTTCTTTTTATTTTTAACAAGATTTGTCCTAATTTTTTAATACAATTTGGAAGGAGAAAAATTATTATCTTTATAATTTGGATTTAAAATTCTTTTTTTAACTGTTAAAAACTTAAAATTTAAATATTCGTACTTGCTCGATTTTGGTGTCTCCAATTCATTGGTTCATTTTTTGGGCTGTCCCTCTATTTAACAAACATATATTCTGTCTTCTTACAATTGATATTTCATCCTTTCTTCTCATTTTCCTGTACTATATTCGATCAAAGTTTTTATTCTGTGTCTGCTATTAACACAGTGTCATCTACATCTCAGATGTTGTTAAGATTGCATCTGTTAATAATAATAAATCCTGGCAGGACTTGTTGTTCTCAGGATCGCCTCATTGTAAACATTGAATAAAACTGGTGGCTTATATCCTTATCTGTTTGTGTGTATTAATGAACAAGTATTGATAATCTGTTTGGGTAAAACTGCAACAACAGCCACCAGACGAAATTCATTGCTCCCACAATAATGAATATGATTCACTCCAACTGTTTTGCAACTTGTTTTCTACATTGATATCTGGAAACTTAATTCCTATTAGAATATGAAGTCCTTCCAATTAATCAGAAAGGGGATTATTTAATTTTTGTCAGTGTTAAATACTCAATAAAAGACACCCAAAGTTAGCTTACATAAAATCAATCTTACTTTTCAGTACTCCTAACATATCATATATTTGTGATTTGTTGTACCAGGACATTAAAAAAATTAAAGCTATTCAAATGTTGATAATTTTGCATTACAAAACTTGGTTGTCTGCTCTTGACTAAGCAATAATGGAGAAGAGTTAAATTTTTTTGATTCCACCTCATCAAATTGGAATGAGCTTCCAGTCCGTCCTGGGTATGATGATTATTTACATCTGCATTTGGGTAAGATGATAAACTATGTCCAACAGCAAAGCCTCTGAAATGATTTTTTGAGGACAGTAATGGAAATTATTTTTTAATTGCTGGTGGTCCCAGGTATTTATTTGACCCAGGGTGGTAGCACCTGTTAGGGTCCCAGCTGAGGGCAAATAGTTAAATTCAATTTTGGAATAACTATGAAGTTTTTGTGAAAATAGATTTTAAAGAAAAAATAATTGTAAAAAATTTGTTTTTATTTAGCAATACATATCATTCAGCATAAAAATATGACCAAAAAAAAAAAAACATTTAAAAAAAAACATTTTTAATTGAAAAAATGTTAAATAGAAATCATTAACAAAAAAAAAAAATTATTTTTAAAAATATTTAAAAAAAAAACAAATAATACCAGCAATATCCCCAAAAAAAAAAAAAAAAATAATATAGAAATACATTTTTGAAAAAAAAAAAATACCAGCAATAAAATTTTGCGAAAAAAAAAAGAATATTACATGCAAATACATTTTTCAAAAGAAAAAATTTTTTGAAAAAAGATTTTGGAAAAAAAAAATTACCAACAATAAATTTTTGAAAAAAAAAAAATTACCAGCATTACATTTTTGAAAAACCTGTTTTAATGAAAAAAAAACATTTTTAAAAAAAAATTTTTACCAAATGCCATTTAAGAAAAAAAAAAAAACCAAAAATCAAAAAAAGACAAAAAAAAAAAAAAAAAAATTACTCAATAGATTTTTTGAAAAAAAAAAAATTTGAAGAATAAATTTTGAAGGAAAAAATATTACCAAGAAATAGATTTTAAAAAAAAAATTACCAGCAATAAAAATTTTTTGGCATTAAATAACCCATTGAGGTTGATATGTTTTAAAAACAAATCAGACCAAACCAACCAAAAAAACCGTTTTTTTGCAATGAGATAGATGTATAACCAAAGATTTTTCCTATTTGTTTAATTTAATATGGCCAAAGGCAAATCATTCACTTTAATCAGAAATATTTTTCTATTTAAGTCAATGACATTATACATTTCTCTTTCTTTTTTTTTTTTTGTCCTTTTACATGTATTTCACTGCCCAATCAAATGATTGTAGAATGTTACATTGTAAAGTGTTTTCTCTCCTGTACTAGACTGGTAACGAGATCTCATCAATTTACAGTTGAGTTGGCTAAATGTAACTGTAAGTTCTATGCTAACAGTTTCTTTTCTTTCACTTCTCGCTTGTGGAACTCTCTTCCAGTTCCATGCTTACCAGTTAACTTTAATCTTCAAAAATTTAAATGTTATGTCAATCACTATCCACTGTCCTCCTGATTACTCTTCATTTGTTCTTGCTCCTTAGTAATGTTTCTGATTTCTAATTCTTCCACACTCAACAACCCCTTATGTCTTAGTGGCTTTACAAAAAAGAAAAAAAACAGATATGGATATCCTTGTCTGTTGTTACTCATGTTACTATACCATGTTTATAGCAATGTTATGTTGAGATGATCAGCTACTCGAACAGCTACAAGTGTTACTTTTGGGATTATTTTGATTATTTGTACTTTAAAGTTACCTGATTACTTTTATAGTTTATGCTTTAAAATTTCCTGATGATAATTGAATTTGCTTTATTTTTGCATATTTATGTAATTGTATGTGTATAATACTTTCATCTATAAATTTTGGTGGAAACATCTCTCATGTATTATACACACAAAGCTTATAAAGTAGCAGCTGATTGTAACATTTCTGAAAGAATGCAGAATAGCCAGTATTGGATAGAGCACAACTGACATGCTGCTAAAGGGACAGGAAATTGCTAAGATTATGGAAACAAGGTATTATAATTTCATGTCTAGTGTTGGGCAGTGTCAGTGATTTATGGAGAGATGCAAATGTCTGTTTGTGCCTAGTTTCATATAACACAGAAATTGCTATCAAATTTTGAAGACTGTGGAGTTTCAGCATTTCATGATCCAATGGCAGGATACATGACTGGCAGAGATGAATGCTGTTCCTTCTGAAGGAACCTTTGTCATCTCTTGGGACAGATCATCTCTTTAGATAGATGCTGTTTCTTTTGAAGGAACTGCGATCATCTCTTTAGATGGATGCTGTTTTTTTTTTTTGAATGAATTGCGATCATCTCTTTAGATGGATTTAATTGATTGACACCAATGAATCTTTAGATGGATTTTTTTGAATGAACTGCGATAATCTCTTTAGATGGATGCTGTTTCTTTTGAAGAACCTCGATCATCTCTTTAGATGGATGCTGTTTCTTTTGAAGACTGTTTTGGTCATCTCTTTTAGATGGATGCTGTTTCTTTTGAATGAACTGCGATCATCTCTTTAGATGGATGCTGTTTCTTTTGAAGAACTGCGATCATCTCTTTAGATGGATGCTGTTTCTTTTGAAGAACTGCGGTCATCTCTTTAGATGGATGCTGTTTCTTTTGAATGAACTGCGGTCATCTCTTTAGATGGATGCTGTTTCTTTTGAATGAACTGCGGTCATCTCTTTAGATGGATGCTGTTTCTTTTGAATGAACTGCGGTCATCTCTTTAGATGGATGCTGTTTCTTTTGAATGAACTGCGGTCATCTCTTTTGACGGATGCTGTTTCTTTTGAATGAACTGCGGTCATCTCTAGATGGATGCTATTTCTTTTGAACGAACTGTGGTCATCTCTTTAGATGGATGCTAATTTCTTCTTACGGAACACTTGAGATCAATAGCAAGTTAGTAATCTAATAAACTAGATGGATCTATACATTTTTATTTATGCCTTACCATTATGATGATATGGTACAAAATATAAAAATGGTTATGGATTTATACCAATTATTATGTTGGATCTACTAATAATGTTATACTGAGGGTCTTATTAGATTTGATGGTTGAGCTGTAAATTATAGGTGGCTTTGTTGTGGCAATTTCTGTCTGACAGTTGTGTGGGCGACAAGAATGATGGTAGTAAGGGAAACAGGCATGCATATGGTAGAAAGAAACAACAGCCTAGTTGGTAAGAAAAAGAGATGAAATTTAAAATTGCTGGAACTATAAAGAGTTAAGTAAAATAAAAGTTGATTAGAAAATACCTTATAAAGAGCAATCTCTTTTCATTGAAAGGTTTGTATGTGGGAGTGTGGTCTGACTGACATCCATGATTTTGATTAAGTATTTTTAAAAAAAGTCTGTGCCCAGTGTAGTCATGGTGATGAAAATCTGTTCGAGTTATCTTTTCTCTCTATTGTAATTCTTATACACTTGTAACTGTAAAAAGGCATTTACACAGTGCCAATTTGTAGCTCAATAAAGCTTCAGTAAGCACCACTCTAAATCTTGAAAAAGAAAAGTTGTTCATTTCAATTTATTGAATTAAAAAATCTATAAGAATAGAACATGTTCTCAGTCAAAAAAAACAAAATGAAAAAAATTAAAATAACAAAAAAAAAAGCGTTACAACGGAAAACACTGAAAACTTTATTGAAGAATGTGTATTTTTTTCAAATAAATTATGTTGAAAAGAATATGTCTCTTTTGGAATTTTTATAAGTTTTATCTATTATTTTACATATTCAAGCCTATAAAACTTGACAAAATGTATATTAGAATTAAAAACAATATGGTCACACATCATCTATTCGATATGAGGCATCAATAACCTTCGGAGACAATAGGCACATTTCTCTGTGACCTACACAAACTCAGTAAGGATTGCACATTTACAGCTGTTACTGCTGAATAATACTGCATAGATCTATTAAGGGATGGATTCATTAATGTGTTATTGTCAGCAAAAATTTGGTAGCACCAATTGGAAAATGTAAACCTTACTTTGTCTCAATCCTATGGTCAAGTGAGGATCTTAAACCTGACTCACTGTCATGCAGAAACTTTAAATAAGCAAAATGTTCTGCTTATAATGACAAAAAACCTCTTCTCACTTCTGTCCCCCCTCAAAATAGGACTCTCTTTTGAATCACCAATCAACACTGCATCAGGTATAATGTATATTTTTTTTTTTTCTGTAAGCTCAAATTACTCCTTCATCATGCCCAGTAAAAGTTGATGATTTTTCTTCATGTGAAAAAAAAAAAAAAGGTCACTGGGCTAGGATATATAATAAAAGTTATATGAAAGTCTCTGTTCCTTGTGCACTTTCAGCAGCATAATTTAACTGCTTTTCAAAAACCACTATAAAAATTAAAGCGGTCAGAATTCCTATTAATGCTTCTGATTGACAGATGTATTTCAACAGAAAACATTATCAATGCAATCATACAACACCCTTTTTTAAAACCATTGGAGAACTTTTCTTGCTCCAGTCAAGTAGCCATGGCAAGCCAGCTTTATTATCTCATTTAATTGGATAATGTTGAGTGGATCAAAAATTTAAAGAGACCCCATACTGTGGGTTAAAATTCTTAATAAGGAAGATAATAAGAATACTTGGACATAACTTCCTTTAGCAAAACTCTTATGTTGAGATACTATTTAACGAACCCAAACCATCCCTAAAAATCTGTGGACTAATGGCATCAATACCCATTCTTTTTTTTTAAAACTTAGTTAAGACTGCAAATCAATAGCTATAAAATCAAAACAGTATGCAAATGAAGACAATTTACTAATACACACAAAAAAATCAAGTTAACAAAGTAGACACTTCTATTCAGTTTCTGAAAGAATACTAGGATGTATGGTAGGGTACAGACATCAATGCAGAAAGTGGTGTCAGCAAGCCATGTTCAAATTCTGTTAGTCTGCACTAATGCCCTTGAGAAAGGCATGAATGAGTCCCATCTTCTTCTAGCTATATATCAAATAGCAGGGTATAGTGGGCTTTCTTGCCCTGTATAGCAATCAGTCTAATAGAAAGAAAACTCTTAATTCCAAACCATAGAGAATGCAACAGGAAATCACTCCAATATAAATTTATAATTATAGCTGGCCACTCGTATTCGAGGATACCTGTCTACTAGGGTGGCTAGCCAATCCCTATTGCAGACGCTTGCTCAGGCACATTTGTGTTTATTCAACACCCACAGAGCCCACCTGTGGTTTATACTGCAACTATGCTGAGCAGACCTTAGTTACAGTTTCTGGGAAAGAGCGTGTTATCTAGCATGATCAACAATTTGAACAAGGCCAGCATGCTCAAGCCCTCGGCCACGATGACTTGTGACTTTGTGCTAGCACAGCTATTGATGGGCTCAAGAGTTCTGTCTACCCAATTTCACTCACAAGGCTTAGGCCAACCCATGCTATGGTTTTCAAGCACTTTCCAAAGGTAAATGCATGCTGGGATCGGCCCTCCAGTCCAGTAACTGATAACATCAGGAAGTCACCTTCCTGACAAATAGGACCATGGTGAGATTCAAACCTAAGGTCTCATGGTCAGAAATAATAAACATTCTAACCAGTGTGTTCACACACATTATATATCCATAAAGATGGAAAATTTACTAGAATAATATAATTGTGGTTGTGTTTACCATTATAATAAATTGTGTGTTTACCATCTTAATAGATACATGTCTGTTTACTTTCATTATTTAGATACTGAAATAATATTTTAATAATATAATGACCCAATATTCAGAGAATATTTGAGAATATATTAAACATGTTCACTGCAAAATACAAGTTAAATAATCAACATACTGACAGCAAAGCAAATATTTCTCTATATAAGCTCTTTCTAGGTGTATACAGTTAATCTTTAAAAAAAATAGAGCATTCACATTGTAAATAACTTGTTTTAGATCCAATTTTTATGAATTTTTGTTGGATGTTTTATTTTGTTTGTTTTTTGTATGAAAAGCAGGTTATTCACTTCTTTGAGTGCTGGATATGATAAGAATTAATTTGTATAGAGATAAGAATAAAAAAATTGAGTTTTTGCAACTTCATTAATGAACTTTGCTTATCTGTCCTAGAATGACAATATTAAAAAGATCCAATTCGGAATAAAAACAAACATATGTTTTTTGACAAAAAATAAAAATTTTCCATCTTGTTTCTTTTTATTATGCAAGTTAAAAATTTGACATCTTGACTCTTTTTTTTTAAGAAAAAAGCCCAAAACCATGAAACAATATGGCATTCTGGATGTCACCATTATTAGAATTTTATATGAAAATAAATGACAAAACTGGAACTAATCAATTTTGACAAGTTCCAAGTCCATTTCGAAAAAGAAGAAATTTGTCATCCAGTAACTTTGTATTTAAAAGGAAATTTCACATTTAAAAAAAAATTTAATGATGAAGTATTTATTGTTTAAATTTCTACATTCATAAAAAAATAGATTAAAAAAAAACATTAAGATTAGAGAAAATTTTCAAACAAATTTTACAAATAATTTAAATATTTGAAAAGCCTAAAGATATATATAGGTATATATATAAGCATATATCTAATTTAAAAAAGCACTTATTTTGCATGACAAATATTTATTTTTCAACTTTATATTCTTTTTGTTAGTATGTTTAACACATTGATATCCATCATCAAATCTGAGATTAATTATTAAAATAAAACTCCAGTATTAAAGATTTCTAAAAAAAAAAAAAAAAAAAAAAAAAATATAGTTATAGGTTAATAAAATAACCAGTAAAATCTGAAGTGGAATGTTCAGAAAGTGAGATAGAATGGCAGACCCAGCAGGACCTTACAGATTCATAATAGAGATACTTATCAAGTCTTAGATAATTTCATTATTGACAATATTATATGACATAATAAATAAAATATTCAAAAGTATATGATATGTTTTGAAAAACCTAAATAGCATTTTTTTTCATAGCAAATAATTAAGATTTGTTTGCAAACAAATGTGAAGTTTTTTGGACAATCATTTTTATACTCATATAACAAAAGTGAATTCTGATGAAAAGAGTAAGCAAAGAATCATTTGAAATAGGACAAGTAAAGAATTGGATTTTGCCAAAAACATGAAACAATTGAAATCATTTATTTAGGCTCAAAATATGCAACCATTTAGCAATAAAAATTCAGAAATTTGGATCTGTTTTTTATTTCAAAATTGAAATAAATACAAATTTTTGTGAAAGTACGTTCCAATTGAAAGTTATATTTGTCATATTTATGATATATTTACGAAAAAATCTTTTATATATGAGACCTAATATAGAGGAATCCAGGAAAAACCAGCATTTAAGGAAGAATAAGAATGACTAAATAAAATTATTTTAACCTGAACACTAACTTGAAATAACTCATAAATTGGGATATAATGATATTTTAGTCAAAATTTGATGGAAAAAGAAACATTCTTTCATGACAAATTTAAAAACATTTTTAAATGAATATAATTCTTAAACATTTAATCATCAGTGCCTAAATTGATTTTGGTAAATAATTCACAAAAACAAAGAACAGATTTGAATAAACAGACATCTCATAAGGGTTGATAAACCATAAATTTATAATATTTTTAAACTATTGAAATCTTACGAATATTTTATAATTTAATTTGGATATAAAATGTCTAAACAATATTTTTTAAAATTTATGTTCATGTACTGAAATTTTTTTAAATAAAATAAAATTAATTTAAACATAACCATTTAATATATTTTGTAATAAAAGAAAAAAAAAAAAAATGACACATAAAATATTATATATTTTAAATAGGTTTTTTTTCAATAAAACGTCCAGATGGTAAGTTAACTAAAAATTTCCAATCTCCTGGATGGTATCCTTGTTTAAAAAATGATAATGATAATTTTAATTTTCATAATCAGTTTTTTCTTTAGAAATGATCCCAGACAAAAAATGTCAAATTAACTTATCAATTTGCCATTAAGAATGTTTTCAAAAGATCAGTGGTTAAGGGAGACCATTATTTTTAATGAGGAACAGGAAAATGTGATGAATTTTTCAATTGTTTTCATCAGTTCTGATTATTTTCCTCCTGTTTGTTGTATAATGCAGATATTCGTTTCATTGTATGACATGAGTAATAATACATTATATCTAAAAGATTTTGACATATGATGCCATAATATCAAGAATAAATTGAAGTCTTCTAAATTCATTAATTGGGGTCATATCAACAAATTCAGGAATTGAAAGAAAAAAATTTTAAGAGTGAGTTTTATGAATGAAACATATGTAGAAATCACCATTAAAATCCTTCTGAATCCTCTGCACTGTCTCAGAAGAACATAAAACATGAAATGTTTGAATGCAAAATCAGCATGAATACCAAGCAGTACAATGAATCAACATTTCCAAATTTTTATTAGAAAAATTGTCACAATAACTCTTTTTCTCACAAGTGCCCAAAAATATACTTTGCAGTCAACAAAATCAAAAAACAATATGTATAAATAAAAAAAAATATAAAATGGAAAAATTTAAATTAAAAAATAAAATTTATAAAAAAAAAAAAATTTAAAAAATATGAATTTCTTCAAACCAGACTTATTCAACATTTATTTGGTTGAACATTTTAGAGAAATATAAGTCAATAACAAGTGATTCATGTTTAATATCCAAATTTATAGAAGATATTTAGAGGACCCATTGTTGATAGCAGACATAAAAAGGAAACTAAAGAACTCCTATAGACCCTGAAGGAATGATTGAATTTTAAAAGGACAAACATCAATTTATTTAATTTCAAACATGATTGTTTTTTTGGAACAAATAAAGTTATAAATTACAAATTGAAGATACCAATTCAAAAGGAAATTACAGGAATTTAAATATGAATATTTGTTTTAATTATATATGTAATCTGTGATATTTTTAAATCTGTTTAGCACACAAAATGATAGAAAATCAAGGTTTCCAAAAGTATTAAGAAAAAGAAAAATTTCATTAAATCAAAGAAAAGAATAATTTCTTAAAATTCTTTTCATTTTATAATTTTTTTTTTACATGTTACTGACAGTGTTTATAACATTCTCCTAATGGATGATGAAAGATTTATGAAACAACAGGAATGTGATTCCATAGAATAATGCTGAGAATACCATCCATGGACCTCATATGTGAGGATGGTGGACAATTTCCTCAATTCTGAGAATACCATCCATGGACCTCATATGTGAGGATAAATAGAACATATTTTATCATATTCTCTGAAAAAATAGGATGTGTATCTCTATCATCCATTTAAAACCATGGAGGTTATTTGAGCAATGGAAATGTTTAAAGAATAATAAAAAAAGGAACTTACACTTAACATTAGGATGAAACAGCTGATATTTCTAAGGCACATAATGAGGAAAGTGAGCTTGGAAAATTTCATACAAGAAAGTTTGAAAGCAATATGGATAAAGTAAAACAACAACATAAATACCTATCCTCAAATATTTGGGTAAAAATGGATATTTTTTACAATTTTGGAAATATAACAAAAACACAAAATTTATTAAGAGAATTGAAGGACAGGTTTCTTTAATAATCCAAAACCATCAATATATTTTTTTTTTATACGGATACATAGAATTTTTGAACATTAAACAGTATATGAAATTTTTATATTAAAATTTAAATAATAATTATTGTAATTTACAAATAAACTCAATTTTTTTTAAGTAAATATTGGTAAACATAATTAAAATTATTTTTTTTATTTGATTATTTGTTAATAAAATTTTTGTTTTGTTTACTTTTTTTAATAAAAATATTATTTTATTTTCATCATTTAAAAAGCGCATAAATTAATCATAATCATTTAAAAATGTTATTGTTAAATTGTTATGTTTCTTTTGTTATAATAAATATTGTTTATAAACGCCTGATAATTATGTACCAACCGAATAGATAGATAAGTTTAGTTAGTAAGGGTATTCAGCAAGAATCAAATTCACTGTATACAAGTATTTTACCAGACTAGCCAATAACCATTAACCCATGACAAAGTACTCTAACTATCTTAGATATATATATATATATATATATATATATATATATATATATATATATAAATAACTGGTAATTAACACTGAGAGGTGTTTTATATTTACATATGCTCTATCCCTGATATTGTGCAGTTTTACCCATAAATATAGCCTAGCTCATAACGATATTTTTATCATACCCATTACAAGAGGGTGTGCTGAAAAGTTCTCAGCTTGATCTACTTCTCAAAATCCAACCAGATGATCAAACATCAGAATTTGTTTTGAAACCCTTGCTTTGTTGGGCTGAGAATTATTCACCATATCCAGATAGGTGCATCAACAGAAAACTAGAATTTGAATGCAAAAAAATACATGAAAAAAAAAAAATTAAAAAATATTTTAAATTTCATATATTTGCTTTTTATGGGTTTTTTTTTCATAATAATTGAAATTAATTTTTCAAAAATTATAAAATTTTCTTATGCAGTTTTGTAAGTTAGAATGTGAAAAAAAATTCTATCTATCTAGATATGTTGGATTTTGAGAAGTGGATCAAGCTTAGAACTTTTCAGCACAACCTCTGGTAATGAGAATCTAGATAGATAGATAGATACATATATAAGCTTTCTTTTCTCTCTTTATTTTCACATGTATAAGCTTTCTCTATTTATATAGATGAACTTTCTAGTCTACTTATGGGCTAAGTTATATATTTCATGCCGGTGTTAGCGCCTGGGGTTCAAACGCAGGCAAAAAAAATGAATTTTTGAATGCTGATTTTCAAGACAAGAATGCTTTACCTACACTTTCTATTCATTTAGCCTTGTACCAGACTATGCAAAGATTGAATGATCTTACTCAAAATAGTTCAGGAGAAAAAGCAAAAAAAAGCATTTTTTTTTTTTCTTGTATTTTTGTTACAGATGTCAGAAATATTTTTTTTCTCACCAGGAGACTCTTTTACATCCTAATAAATGAATGAATAATTTAATCGCAGCAATAATGATAATAATAATAAGTCATACATTTCAATAGGTAAAAATGTGAATGGCTGGGGCATATCTGTGTATGAACTGTGCAAATTGTCTTACAAATAATAACGCCTATCATTATCACTTTATTGAACCAAAGTGGATCTCATTCTTCTTTTTATTTGACCCTCTCCACTCAAGAAAAAATAATAATTTAATGAAAAATAAATAAAATCATTAATGGATATGATTAATACAGAATATAAAAAATTATAATAAATATTTGTCAAAAAAAAAAGCAAACAAAAGGAAACATTCTCTGCAGCAATAGACTAATGATTATGATAAAAGAAAAAATAAGTTGGGCATGGGGAACTTATACAGACAAAGCTTTAGAAATTTTTTTTTTTTTTTTTTTTTGCTCCCTCAGTGGGTTTTTTCCAACCTTTTTTTCTATTTTTATCGTTATTTTATGATAATTTACTTTTTATACTTTTTACTTTTTTAAATTATTTACTTTTTAATTATTTACAGATTATGATTTTAGATCTACTTTTTCATTATTATTATTATTATTATTATTATCACTACTAGCAGAAAAAGCAGCTGTCTATGCATCTCATGATAATATGGGTAGAATTTATGAAACAGTATCATTGAGATTTTTATTCACTGCAAACAGTACATATATAAACAAGTAGGTTTTATTAAACTAATCCATCAAAACTTATTCTCTCAATGATTACATATATAACAGGGAGGATTTATTAGACTAATCCATTAATACTTTAATTCCTTCTGATGATTACTTATATAACAAAATTTATTAAAAGCTTTATCAAAACTTTGATTTGCTCTAACAGTTGTGCACATAAGACAGCAAATTCTAATTGAAAGTGGATGAAATAAACTAATATCACAGTTGTGTTTTAGAAATTGTTTCCTCATTTGAACTCAGTATATATCAATGGTAATCTTTTTGCTTTTTTTATCACTGCCCTCCTATTTTAATGCAGGCCTACCTATTGTCTGCTTAGCTTAAGTCATCTTGGTAACTGATAAACTAAATATTCTTAATGGATCACTTTCCCTTCCCTACAGTCATGTCTATTCTTATAGTCTTTTAATAGTTAATTTCCAACATTTTATTATTATGAGGCTGATTGTCTCCTTGTTATTTTCATTCACTCTGAATTTACTATTCTCTTGTATTCTACTTATCCTGCATTTTATACATATATATATATATATATATATATATATATATATATATATATATATATATATATATATAATTGGTTCTTGTGAGACTTCAAAAATAATTTAACTTCACTTTCAGTTTTGGAGTTCATTATAGCATCAAAAAAATTCAATATGGGAAAGTGAGTTGTAGTGAAAATCAGAGATTAATTGAAATACACTTACACACTAGGTCGAGTTTCCTTTAATCAAGTCAAAGAATAAAAGAAATTTTTTTAATCTAGTTTTACATGATTTATCTCCAAGATCACATATTCCTGAAATCATAAAGAATGCTAGTCAAAGAATAGGTATGATTAAACATTGCCTTATTAATCTTATACCAAAAAGTATAAAACCCCCTTTTCACTGTATTTATTCAACCAGTACTCAAATATGGGGTTTGTTATCTAGTGCTCAAACTACGGAAAAGATATTGGCATATTGCAATCTATTCAGGACAGGTGCCTCCACCTAGCTACAGGTTAAATCAATCTACCATCTCTTCAGTCAAGACATCAGTTCACCAATCTGTGGGAGGTATACAAAATACTGAATGGCTATTATAAAATGGAAGTGAACAATTTTTTCATATTAACAGAAGGATGCATGGTCACTCGCACAAATTGATGAAACGGCACTCAAAAACAATTGCAAGGTCTCCTTTGCTTTGAAGATGATAGACTCGTGAAACTCTTTAGCTAGTAAGATTGTAAATAAACCAATGCTGGCTATTTTCAAGAAGAACCTGAGGATCCTGCTCAAGACGAATTCTAATTCTTTGGATCCAATATTAAGAATGACATGGTTCCCCTCTTTTGGTTTCCACTGAAGAATGTTATCTACCATTTTATTCATTTGTCTTTTGAAGTAGCCAAACAATTTTCCATTCCTATTTCTAAGGTCACATTGAACTACATTCAAAAAGGTAGACATCAGTTCACTTTATCAAAATCTTAGAGAAAGATTCAATTTGCTCAAGAATCCAAAAGTTAGACATAATTTGAGTTTGTGTAAATCAAAAACCCACATATATAACCACTTTTCACTAAAGACATTCACCAGGAAGGTGGCTCTTTTTGTAGGGTGTCTTATCTCTTTACAGAAGATGTAATTTGCATATTATAAGCTTTCCTGACAGGGAGATATACCATTTGTCAATATTACTAGGATACAATTCCTGCACAGTTCTCAGTGGATTACCATTTCCACCCAGTTATACCTAATCTTTGATTACTTCTGGGTTAATTTGCTTATTATGCAGTTGGTGTATGTGCAGGTGGTGTAATGATAGTGGCTCAGAATGAGAAATCAAAGAGTCAAGTTCAAATTCTGGTTGAGTTTATTACATTTTTAACTTATGTTCAAAAACCCTTAGGAAAGGTATGAATCCATCTCCTCCTCTCTCTCTCTCTCTCTCCAGCTATAGAGTAAATAGTAGTATTTGTATCTGTAAAGAATATTATCTCCAAAAAACATTGTTAATGCAATATTCATACACGAAAAAAAAATTCTTAAAGGTCAAAAAATATCTTTTAGCTTTAAAAGGGTTGGTAAGGTGTAAAAAACAAATCATTCAATATTATGCAGTTGATTGTCTCCTCTTTATTTCTATAAACTCTGCATTTGCTATTCTCTTGTATTTTACCTATCCTGTATTTTTTATATAATTGTTTCTTTTGTCATGGGGGGGGGTGCAGTTAAAAGCAACTCTCTCTTTAGGTTTCTCCTATATAGTCATTCCCTTGCAGATTTATCCATGAGTCCTTTAATTTATCTTCTGAAATTGTCTCGCTTCCCGTTTTTGAGTTCTTGTTTCTTGGTTTCCTCTTCATCCTTTTTCTCACTTTTGACTGTTGGAAGTAGTTTTTTTTCTTTCACTGTCTTGGATTTTTTTTATTTCCCTTCATTTTTTTTTTTTTTTTTTTTTTTTGTTGTTGTTAATAATAATAATAATGTAAAATGACTGTCACTGAAAACTGTGTAACATAAAGTTCATGCAAATTTCCAATACCTTTCTCAGCATCCTTGCAAACCACCTCACCATTGTTGTCAGTTAATAATATTATTATTCTTTTCATAACTATAATCATCTTTTTCTTATTTACAATTTTTTTAACCAATTCTTTTTTTATTTATCTTCTGTAATTTCACTTTCAACTTTTTTCCCCAAGCAGCTGACTGACATTTTTGTCCTGACCTTCATCATAAATTTGATTAATTTAATTATTTTCACAACAAATTACCAAGGGTGACAGCTTTAGATTTGTAAAATGTCCATGTCTGAACAAATGCAGTAGGCACAGAGACAAAATAGAAGGAGATATTGAAAGAGCATTTTGTTGATAGGTGTTGTCTGTGAAAGAGAAAGAACTGGTGATGAAAGAGAACACAATCAGGCAAGTATGAAAGCATGACCTGTAGATATGCAGGAAATTTATAGGGAGAAGAATTTGTTATAGGAACATATGTGTTTGTGACTGAAATCGAGTGCATGAACTTTGAACACATCTATAGAAACAGAAACATGTGTATTTCCTGTTGTGAGGATGGAACAATAAGTTCCTAGCCTGACAGGTAATACTTATCTGATTTGATTGATATTTCATTTTCTATGGCTTATCAACCTTTGCAGGTTATTTAAAGCCAGAAAATATTGATGAATTGTTAGAATTTTTTGAGATAATAATGATTTAGTGATACAAGTCTTACTAATTAACCCATAGTGTGGGGAGAAGATATGGATTCATAACTTTCTTAAGGGTATTTGATAAATGAATACAATGAACACAACTGGAATTGGATTTGAAATAAGTCAATAAGAGTTCAAATCTTATCAATTAATTTGATTTGAACTCTCATTATTGCAAATTCAGTCAAAGGCTACATTTTTATTTCCAAGTGATGTTGTTTACTTAATAGTTCTAGAATATGAAAATCACCTGAACAATGGCAAAATAAAAATAAACTCACACTAATTTGAAAAGGTTGATTGATTGATTTGTTTTCTATGTCCTATCAACAATTATATAGGTTTTTTAAAGCCAGAAAATATTTTTAGATTGTAAGAATTTTTTGGAGATAATAATGATTTAGTGATATAACTCTTACAAAGTAACCCATGGCTGGGGTAGAAGAGGTGGATTCATATCTTTCCCAAGAGTATTTGCTTGTAAGTGAATATAATGAACCCAAGAGGAATTGGAACTTAGCTCTCCAAATAACAATTACAAGCCATTATCCATTACACCACCCACACATCCAAGCTTACAGCAACTGGCATTCCCATGCTGTCATCCATCTAGGTACTGACCAAGCTCAATGTTGCTTAACCTTGGTGATTGTATAAGAACCAGTGTTTTAACATTATAAGGCCATAAGCCTTTTATACCATCTACACATCCAAGCTTACCCATCTAGGTACTGACCAGGCTTGATGTTACTTAACTTTGGTGATCGTATGGGAATAGGTGTGATATGGCTGTAAGTCTAATTCTTATCTGAATTTTGATATAAAATGTTCACTCTATAATGTTTAATTTGTGTGATTAATATTCATCAATGGAATTTTCATTGTATAAAGCGGGTACTGAAAAGTAAACAACTTTCCAAAATAGGACCAAATCACCAAGAATAAGAATTCACAATTGAATTAAGTGAAAAGGAAGGAGATTATCTTATAAAAAATACAAGAAACAAATGTTAATAAACACTTTCTCATTATTTGGGAATTGAGTGTGTAATGTTATTAATATATGTAGCTAGTTAAATAGATAGATGTATTGATAGTTTTATATAAAAAATGATTTCATTCTAAAATGTTATATATATATATATATATATATATATATATATATATATATATATATATATATATATATATATTTAAGTTATGAAGAACTTGGTAAACCGAATTGGTAAATCCAAGGAGGATGAAATCCTGAGAGCTCAATGTGAAGAACAGAGCTAATATTTAATGAAAAAACAGACCACTTTAAGGTTTTTATTACAATAATTTATTTCACCAAAATCCTTTTAAAGGATTCCGGATCATCAGGTAACACTTCCAAACAATAATTGTCTGGTCTGTTTTTCATTAAATATATATATATATATATATATATAATGGACATTGAGGTCAACATCCAGCAGTGTCAATGTGTTTCATGAAAATGGCCTGATGATTGCATTTAATCATGAAACATACTTTCACCACAACACACACACACACATATATATATATATATATATATATATATATATATAATAATTTTGCAAAGCAGATTTGCAGAGATTTCGTTCTGATGAGTTGAACAACTCAGTGTTCATGAAATAAAATTATAAACAAAATTCAAAATTAAAATTATAAACAAAATGGATAATTTGTCATTATAATTCTCTGTAGTCTACATTGAGTTCCCTGGATTTATATCCTCCTCAGAATTATCATTTGTATATATAATATATATATATATATATATATATATATATATATATATATATATATATTCTGTGTGTGTTGGTATGTAGAAAAATAGGAAAGAACACATTAGATAAATAATCCAGAGTTCTTTAGTATTTTTTGTTTTATTTTTAAAAAAACAGTGCTCCATACAAAAGTAGAGCTTCAATTATAATTATTTTTTAGAAAATATGATTCCTTTATGCCTACATGAAAAACTACACATTATCAAATTTTTAAATAATGAAAATTTATTAAACCATAGACATGAGTTTACAGTTTTTTGCCAACATCAACAAATTTTTGCATTAAATAATTAGCATAAAAAAAAAATTAAATTTCATAGTTTAATAAAAGGCTTAAAAGCTTAACCCAATCATTAAATAGAAAAACCCTTTATGAAGTCGTCAAAAAAACAAATAGTAGTTCAGTGCGACGTGTTTATATATGAAACAGCCATTTGGATAAAAAATAAATAGATAAAATAAAACAAAATTCTCTAGACACTTCACGACATAACATGGTGCCAAAAGCTATGTTTCACTGTAACTGACCAGACGATGTGCGTACATGAATGCCATCATCCACTTTGAAATGGATACCCCACCCTACCTTGGCTTGATCTCTTTCCGAAGGTGACTGACATGCGGATAAAATTAACTATTAGACCCTGCCTATCAAAATGGTCACCCCAGCCGTTTCCATAGTAATTAATTTTGCAAGCAAACATGCTGATAAAGATTCGTAAATTTCAGGATTGGTTATTCCTAAATATTCACTTGAGGATGAAACAGGGCTTGATACATTAATTCAGTTTAATTTTAATAATTATATTGAGGGTTTCGGCTCTCGTTTTTGAAACATGGAACTCTTATGTAGCGAAGGAATCATATTTTTTTTTAAATTATATATATATAATATATAAAACCCCTTGAAAAATTATAGCATTAGAATACTTGGATCATGTTCACAAATTTTTTTCTTTAACAATAAATACCAGTTATTAATTATTTACTCATGATTTAAACATAAATTGAAACATACATTTTGTCATGTTACCTTCTTCTAATTTTCAAAATAGCTTCTAAGGGATGCACTCAGGACTATAAATATTCTGCAATCTTCTCACCTTATCCCCTTATTCATCAACAGGTAAACTCTCATGAAGAGCGTGTTCTCTTTAGGAAACACATGAAGAACACACACACACACACACACACACATTCACTCAATATACATACTTTGCACCCTAAAAGTTTTCACATTCATTTGACATGCACATTTTTGTCATTGCCACTTGTAACCCTTTATTGTTAATACATTATCATTTGTTTGTACTTACTGGTTTTTGTCATTTCTTTATATTTCATTACGTGGACTCACATCCCAAGTCTGCCATGTTTGTTGTAGGCATTTCAGGAGACACACGTGTTTATCTCTCAGTGCATACACCAGCTCACAACAATATTTATTAAAAATAATTTTAAATTTTCCATAAGGCTTCCTGACATTCTTTTGTTTTATTCTTTATAGTTTAATTAAATATGGTGGCTCAAACAAAAGGTGATCAATTTGTTACATTGAAAACAACTGGTATGAAGAATTGTGAAGTGATTAAACAGTTGAATGTTTGCAGAAAAACTATTTTTAATGTGTGAGAAAATGTTTCAAGAGGTGCAAACAACCTCACCAAATCCAATTTCAGGAAGAGCCTGTTACCAGGAGAGACATTGAAGCCATGAAGATAAGGGTGAAGAGAAATCCACAAAGAAGTATGAGGAAAATGGAAAAAAAGATGGATATTTCGGATAGTTTGTGAAGGAGAATTGTGAAAGTGGATTTAGGGCTAAAACCATAAAAGATTAAATAATAACAGTTGCTCTCAAGTGTTTCCAAGCAAAAACAGCTTGGCAGACTGAACAAAATGTTGGAGGAGATGCAGTATACCACAGACAAAGCTTTTGTTGGGTCAGACAATAAGTTTTTCATCCAAAGCTATGATCAACTACCAAAACGATACAATTTAGGCCTCTTCACTAGGAAATATTCTCAATGATGTCAGAATTCATTTCAAGTGGCAGAAACCAACTTGTATCACAGTATGAGCCATGATGGCTCTGATGGCTTAAAATAAGGAGTGAAAGTGAATAGTAGAGCTTACCAGCGAATGTTAGAGATATGTGTAACCCTGGTTGTCAGTCACATTTGAAAGTCACTATATCTTCACTCAAGACAGACCTACCACACACTGCCAATTTAATGCAGAACTGATGCAATAGACATTTCCATGGATTTCTTACATATCAATTGGGTCTCCCTCAAGCCCTGGCATTAATCCTACAGACTTTGTGATATAGGCTATTTTGGAGAGCAATATTTCACATATTTTATATATTTTACATTTCTCATATTTCATACATTTCACATACTTCATACTTCATATTTCACATTTCATATTCATCCTTCATATTTCACATATTTCATATTCATCCTTCATATTTCACATATTTCATATTCAAGTTTATCAGACCTGAAAGAAGATCTTATGATGTCATATTACAATTTGAGCAAAGAGGTGATGAAGTTGTACACTTTAGAGAAGATATTATACGCTATGGCAAGAACAAAGGTTGACCATTTTTTAATTATAAATATATATAAAATATTATCAATAAACATAACGATCAACCTGTAAACTTTCATTAACCAGAACCTAAATTTTTTTATTTTATGTTAAAGTGGATAATGGGTAGATATATTTTTTGCATCCAGTAAACTCATAATAGATAAGACACAAAATATAATTTATTTAATAGCTGAACATTCTGGCTTCATAGAGTATACTTAAAGCAAACTAGATTAAAGGATTTAAATTAATGGTATAATATTTTCCTTAGCAATGTATAGGAAAATATTATGGACTGACAGTGTCGAGGAAAATATATATATTAGCAAAATAAATGTGTAATCCATATGAGAAATAATTTATTGAATTATTCAATATATATAGGAAAACAGTTTATTGAATTATATATAGAAAAACAGTTGACTGAATTATTCAATATATAGAGAAAGTATTTACCACAAGATTACACCAGATATAGGTTTAATCTTTACAGTATTTAATATGAGCAAACATTTCACCAGATATAATTATATAAAAATTTAAAAATATATTTAAAAATGATGTAGCAAAAACAATCAAAGCAAAATCAAAAACAGTCTAATATTCTAATATTTTATGAAATAGTCTTTCTTCACAATGACAGTCTCCAGCAGTTTTTATCTTCAAAAATTATTCTACTGTTATTTTGGATCACTTGTCATGGAAGAATTTTTTTCAGTTAATTACAAGGGGTGAAGCATATAGATATGAAACTTTAACTTCTGTTACAATTGTTTGCATTAGTGGTAAGTACAGAATCATTGTTCTGTTGAAATCCCAAAGAGTGTTTCATTTTTAAAACCTTAACTGGTGTAAGGATGCTCTTGCTCAATGTATTTTAGAGTTGCTCTATTCATTCTCTCTTTCTTCAAATATAGGAAGTCATCCTATATCATGTGATAAAAAAAAAACAGCTCTATACCATTACTTTGGTGCCTCCATGCTTCAATGTTAGGACAGTGTTTATTTTTTTGTTTTTTTTTCAAAAGAATTTCTTCCATCAAACTAGGTGATTTCAATTGAGACCAAATAAGTCTATCTTGGTCTCATCAATAATTATTATTCAGTTGGTTTTGTATATATATATATATATATCATACATATACATATATATATATGTATATATATATATATATATATATATATATATACATACATACCATAATATTATATATTCCATATATATATATATATATATATATATATATATATATATATATATATATATATATATGTATATACATATATATATATATATATATATATATATATATATATATATATATATATATATATATATATATATACATATATATATATATATATATATATATATATATATATATATATATAATTTTGCAGATTTCAGACATAATTTCTTTCATATTCTACAAGATCATAAGCGAAAGTCATAGTGTTCCTGATAACTTGAAGTGTAACAGTTTCTGCTCAGAGATCTTCTACTAGTTCTTTGTGATTGATTCCAAGCTGATTTTTTTTTTTTACTATTCTTAGTTTTAATTGCAGCATGGCTTGAAATCTTTTCAGGAGCACCAGATTGAAGATAGTTTATGGTGCATGATACTGTTACATTCTTTAACCTTTACCTTTACAATAAAGACTACCTATAGTATTTTTGATGTCTCCTTAGTTTATGGCATTATGGCTGCTACTGCAACAATGGTTAACTGATACATGATATTATCCACACAATACTGTGAATTGCGATTTATAATGTTCATCAATAACCTGCTGCAGTTTAGAATAAAACACAAGGAAATTTATATACTTTGTTAGTTTACTCCTTTTATAAATGAATATGGAGTTCTTTTGTGCTCCATCTTTTTTAAATATATGTTTTATAATTTCATATAAATGAATTTGTTGAATTTTTATCCTTTTCAAAGATGAAACCTACATATAGTATAATTTTGAGGTAAATACTATATGGGAAAGTAAATAAAGCAATAAACTGATTTTTGTAGAATGTATTGAATAATGTAAATTTAGACAGCATGAATTCAATTAAACAATTTTTTTTTTAAATTCTGGTCTATTTAATTTTTTTCTACAGTGTTTTCCAATTTTCAAATAACTTTTTACACATCCAGATTAAAATTGTTGATAACCTGTCCAAATTACATGTTTCAGTTCACATATATACTCTTAGAGTTAACTTTAGGATTCTAGAAAATGCTAGGTTATAAAAAAAAAAAAAAAAAACTCCTGTTTATGATATTGGCAACATTTAGTTCTTGACTAAAACAGTAGAAAGTATTCAAACAAATACATGAATTTTGGAGAATTTATCTACAAATCTGATTTGGATGTGCAACTTATTTGAAAGTTGGCAAAATATAATAAAAATATTAAAGAGACATTTTCAGCTGAATTAAAACAACCTCTTATATATATAAAAAATAGAGTAATTGAGCTTTGCAGCAATTGCTTCATGTAGCTGAGTGGTAAAGCACATCTGAAATGAATGTGATTTTCCAGGTTAAAGGGAATAGATGCTCAATTCCTGTTCAGAGGCACATTTCCATCAATAAAACTTTCAATTTCTAGAATGATGGATGTTAATTTTACCATTTAAAAGACAGGGATGCCTGCTCACACCACATATCCACTAAATATGATATTTACAGTTATATATATATATACATATATATATATATATACACACATAATGAAGAGAGAGACCAGCAATTACTTATGTGTATGCATCTTATGGCCAGCCAAACAGCTGGTCATAACAGGTTAATTTGAATTGAGCTTGAATATAGGATATGTGTTACTGACATCTGAGATTACAAGAGGTCATCACAAGTTAGTATAAGGTCAAAACTGCTATTTCCATTGAAACTGCCAAAAAAGGACATGAATTGGAAGTACCCTGATTGGAGGTCTTCTAATAAACATTGATTCATTTCTAAAAGTAAAACTAGTGGAGGTGATGGCAGCCAAACTGTTAGCAACACAGAAAATGGAACTGGAGAGCAAAGTTCAAATTATAACTGAGATAAATTATTCACTTTGCACTTGGCAAACACATTAAGTGGAATAAAGAATGAAACTGAAACAGTTCTTCATTTCAGTGAATTCTCAGATAGAAATTATGTAAATTAATATTGTGTCTTGAAAAAATAAATATTTCCCAGAAAACTTTGAAAATTTAAAAAACAGAATTTCATTGAGGTCCTATATTTGTTTTATAATGGCAAAATAGAACTGTTTCTTTAATAAGCAGGAAATAACAATATTGTTAGAACCAACTGACCTTCAAGGACAGAGGATACCATTTTTCAATTTATATTCAAAACTACTATTTCCAGCCAGACTTCAAAAAGAGATATCTTCTCAAATGACTTTGAATAAATCAGAAGTCTCTTAATTCTAGGTATGTTGTAGAAGTGCCATTAGGCAAGCAGTTAGCATCACAAAAAAGGAATTATTGAAATGAGATCAAACTTCAATAAGGATCATCTGTGTTCACACTATATATCCTTGGGAAATGCATGAATAGGAATAAATGACATTGAAAAATTTTTTATTAAAAAGAATTTGCATTCAATAATTATGGAAATCAATACAGTTTTAAAGAAAATGGAAACAAAAAGGACACATACTCATTATTCATGGAAAAAAAATTTTCTTAACATAAAAGTATCCATGATATATCTTATTCATAAAAGAAAGTGAAATAAATAATAATAAATATTGAGATAAATAATGTCTTAGTCTTATTGCCTTTGATGCCAGAAAAAACATTTTGACCAAAATTTTGAAAGTTCTTAATTAATTTTTATATCAAAAAATCATTTGGTCTTTCCTCATAATAATAACATAAAGATTTTGATGATGAAACTTTGTTTTTTATGAAGTTTTATGCATCTATTCATCAAATATGCTAATTTTTAGTGAATCTTTGGAGGCATCTATATATATATATATATATATATATATATATATATATATATATATATATATATATTAGTGAATATACATATTATCTCACATTAATAGCACAATTCGGAGTTTCATACAAGCATGCAATCTTCAGGTGCGAAGTTACTGATATATGCTTAATAGCTCTGTTATATAACAGTGAGCACTGTTTTTTATAACACCTGAGAAAAAATATATATATATATATATATATATATATATATATATATATATATATATATATATATATATATATATATGTTTGTGTGTGTTATATACACTACAAGTCTCCCATGACAGAAGACTCAGTAAGCTGAATTTATAAACTGGTTTGTTGATTACATGACTTTAATTCCCACAGGTGGTTGACTAGTAATAACTTTGATCTTGGTTTAAATTTAGTAAATATCAATACTTATGTATACATACTTTTTACATTCATGCATGTGTGAATATACAAACATATATATATATATATAAAGAAGTAATACTCCTAGACAGACTCTCCAGCAATCACTTCATCCACTTGTCAGGGGGTATCAACTATTTGACTGTTTATTTTCTTGTTCTTCTTTCATAATGCATTGATTAATGTTTTATGCACATTTCATTGGTTCAAGGTTGTTTTCTTTTTTTCTTCTTTCATTGTGTGTGTGTGTGTGTCAATTCACAAAATGTTGTGATAAAATTCGCTACTTAGCTGATTGATGCTATATTCAGCACCCCAACTCCAGAGTTTCACAGACAAAACTTTTTGTAATCATTCAGGTCTCAACAATTACCTGCTCATTTTCTTGTTTTTATAATTTTTATATTAAGTTGATATTTTATATTTTAAAGATTATATATATATATATATATATATATATATATAATTATTATATATATGTATATATATATATGTATGTATATAAAAGTTGTTATGTGCAGCTCCAAACCTAGAACATATATATAATGACAGACTTTATTATACATATCAAGAATTGTTAATTATATTTTAATAGTATACTAAAGAAATCTTTTTTAATTTTCTGATACATAAAGATTGCTCTGGGTCATAAGAAAAATATAATCTCAAAAGAGAAACAAGATATTGAAAAATTGTAAAGTTATTGAGTGATGGAAATACATTATAAACATTTTTGAAAAAGTTGAATAGAGATCAGAAAACTATAAAAAAAATTGTCTCCAAGAATGTTGCAAAAACAGATTTGAAAAAAATAAAAGGGTAATAAGAAAATTGAATTCACCAGGAAGAAAATATTTTTAGAAATTTGTGTTGCAAATGTAAAGAGAGAGTGAAAAGATGCAGAATATTAAGAACATCAGTTAAAGGCACAGAAGCAACTGAACAATTTAAGAAAACATCACAAAAAGAAACAGGAAACATGTGCAAAGAAATAAGTGAAAACTGCAGCAATATTTCCCCTTTGACCCTGCAAACAAACAGTGTGTCAAAAGGTTATTCCCTTGACCCTGATATTACTGCATACGCTTTTGACTCCCTCAGCAATGTTTATTGTTTTAAAAAGATGCGTCTTCTCACCCAACCTGTTCAACCTATATAGCGAGTCAATTCTGAGAGAATTGGAAACCTTGCTGGGATTTAGCATTCGTGGCCTCAATCTTAACAACATAAGATATGCAAAGGACACTGTACTGATAGCAGACATAGAAAGGAAATTACAAAATCTCTTACAGAAGGTAGCAACGAAGCGTGAGAAGAAAGGATTGAGCATAAACTACAAGAAGACGGAATGCATGGTCATCAGTAAGAGGAGGAATATCTGGGAAGCATCTTGACAGAAGACGGTAAGTGCGACACTGAGATCTGTAGATGTATTGGGATGGCCAAAACACATTCCAAAAGATGGGCAGTGTACTGTGAGACAAGAGGATTTCTTCAGTAACAAAGAAAAGAATACTGAGCTGCTATGTGACATCTGTCCTTCTTTATGGCAGCAAATGTTGGATGATTTCCTCAAAGATGAAGAAGAGACTCGAAGTGAAAGACATGTGGTTCTACAGAAGGATGCTAAGGATATAATAAAACCAAGCATGTGAGCAACAATGAGGTCTTAGAGAGTTTGCAAACAAGGAGAATTATACTTAACATCAGAAAGAGGCAGCTGAAGTTCCTGGGATACATAATGAGGAAAGAGAGCCTGGAGAATCTGATACTCACGGGTTGAATAGAGGGAAAGAGAGCAGAGAAAACAATATGTGATATGACTGGTGGGGTGAAGCAAGTGGATGACAGGACATGGTCTAGGGAAGGAAGCAGAGGGAAGGAACTTGTAGAGAGCTGCAAGGGATAGAGGTAGGTGGAGAGCTATGATCACCTACAACCTGAAATGACATGGCACATAAAAAGAAACCCAAACATATCAAAGTGGATTTATACATTTTCTTTATTCTTTAAAATTGGTAGCAAAGATGTTAAACACAATTTATTTATTAGTTTGCTTATTTACAAAAATTTAAAAATATGTGAACTATAATGAAATGTATATTAGCATTTTATAAAGAAATAAATATGAATTTGTTTTTATTCATATATTTATAAAAATGTCTGTGACCAAGAAAATTTATCCAGAAAAATAAACCTATAACTGCAATTATAAATTTTGAAAAAAATGCATTTTCTAGCATTTCTTTCACGTGATCTCACTAAAAGTTCACTAAAAGAGTATCTCTTCTCTCTTCCTCTTACAGATTTTGATAATTTCATAATTTTTTTAATAATATTTTTAATAAAAAGTTTTCTTAAAAATTTATCTCTTTATAAAAGGGGAATAATAAATATCGCATTCTACTTGGTTCACATATTTTTATATTCTTGTAAACAAACATTGCTGAGGAAGTCGAAAGTGTATGCAATATTGTTGAGGCAATAACCATCCTTTTGACACCCTTTTTTTTTTTTTTTTTTTTGCAGACACGAAGATTAAACATTGCCAAATCTGCTATTTCAATTGCTACAGTTAGTGATGTCTAAGTTTGAGGTTTTCATGGAAATTGTCACACAACATGACTTAGAAGACAACAGTTAGTAGGTGGAGTAATGTTTTGGGCTTCATATTATATGCAGCAATATTATTGGTAACTTCAAATTTGATAATGGTATCAAGATAAATGCAGAGAATAATTATAATCTCTTGGACAAAACAGCTTTATACTGGTACAAGTCACAGTGTACAAGTTTTTACAACCATGATCACCCTGTTCAAGGCCCAAGTGCCAATCGAGGTAGAGGTTTACAGAGTAAGATGCACAGTTTATGGGGACATCTGTGGAAGATAATGGTTAGCCCCAGCCTTGAAGAACTTAAGATTGTAGTTAATGGGGAAGCATCCTTTTGGGAGTTGGTTCCACGAAGCTGCAGTTCATGGGAAGAAGCTGCTTGAGTAGAACTTACATCTCACCAATGAAGCACAAAATGAATGAGGGTGGTCCACTACAATATGTGTGGCATGGCGGGTTTTATCCATAAAGGTTAGAACTGATGAAATTAAGGGATGTAGTTTGTCTCAATATTTTTATATATTAGATAGTTCTATTTTAAGTGTTACATTTTGCCTGGAGATTTGAATTTTGTTTTCTTATGTGGGTGTATGCATATATTTTTTTTTTTCTATTCATTTCTATGTATTTTAGTGTCTTTTTTCTTTAAGTTGTTCATTGACGAATATTTGTTTTTCTATTCTACCCATATTAAATTTTATCTATTGAATCATGTTTATCTATATATCTTTGCCCGTGTTAAGTTATATTTTAATAGTATGTTTGAATTCATTTACTAACACTTTCAAATTTGAATATTTGTTGGTGTGTATATGTGTATGTCTTTATTAATGTATGTGTGTATGATTGTTTATATATGCCTTTCATTGTATGTATATGTTATCATTTTTGGGTTTGTTTTTTTTTTTAAGGGTCATGGAGATCTGTTTCCTGTTTCATTTGTGTTGTGTGTTTATATATCTAAATATGTTTACATGTTTGTGTATTATAACCTGATTGTATATGCATTGTCTTTTGCAAGATATCACCCTCCCCTGCCCATATTATCACTTCAAATGTATCTAAGCTGTAATGAAGCTTAGCACAACATTAGATTTTAATATTTATTCTAACTGAATTTTTGGCCTCTCAATTAAAACAAAATAAGTAACAAAACATATGTATTTTTCTTCAGTTTCTTCTTTAAATAATTTTATAATTTTTTAAACTTAATACAGATTAAATTTAAAATTGGTAAATTTTAATTTTCAATTTTATAGTAAAATTTAATATTAATGAGTTAGAATAATTTCTATTTTAGTTTAACCCTAACATTAAAGCATTAATTATTATAACCAAGGTCCATTGTCAAGTTTTTTGAATTCCCATATACTTGTATTTTGATTGATCAGTGCAGCTTATGTAACAGCATTTCCCCTAGTGAGGGGTGTTTGATTGATTTGAACCTTTTAAAACCCTATATATATATATATATATATATATATATATATATATATATAATAGTGTTGACCAAAATGTATTTGAGGATACCCATCTACTAGGGCATCTAGCCAATATTTTATTGCAGATAAATTGCTCATACATTTGTGTTTGTTGAACACCCACAGAGCCAATCTGTGGTCTATACTGCAACTGTGCTGAGCAGACCTTAGTTACAGTTTCTGGGAGAGAGAGTGTTATCTAGAATGATCAACAATCTGAACAACACCAGCAAACTCGAACTCTCAGTCACGATGACTTGTGACTTCATACTAGCGCAGCTATTGATGGCCCTAAGTTTTCTGTATACCCAATTTCACTCACTGGGCTTGGGTCAAACTGTGGTATGGTTTTCAGGTACTTCCAAAAGGTGCTGCATGTTGAGATCATATATCGAGACTGATAAAATAAGGAAGTTTTTTCCTGACAAATTGACCATGGTGAGATTCGAACTTGGGTCAGGTCTCGTGGTCAGAAAGTGAGTGTTCTAACCACTGTCTCATGCCTATATATATATATATATATATATATATGTGTGTGTATATATATATATATATATATATATATATATATATATATATATATATATATATATCCATAACATTTTTCCTAGCATCCAGATATATGCCTTAATTCCAAGATGTAGATCTTTGTTTGCATATTATTATATATATATATATATATATATATATATATATATAGATAGTAGATAAGAATAAGTCGACATATGATGTTGGCTTGTTTTCAGATTGAACACATGGCTTTGTGGCAATAACTTGTTGTACTCAATTGCAATATTATATCTCTTTCTGATTCATTCTGCATGCTGGCCATATGTGAACACTGTTAAGGCAGACAATGAAATAAAAAAAAAAAAGTAACTTTCTGTGCATAGGCTCCATGCATCATGTCCAGTCTATGAATCAAGCTCAGGCAATGAAAATGACACTGGCCAATCACAAACATTCTTGATGGAAAGAGATGTCCTGAGGTACTACCAGACCTGGTTAAAAGCAGGTCTCTGAGAATGACCAGGTTAGTTGCAGGCCACTGGCCATCAAGCATGACACTACTACTACCATTGCTTCAGCACCATGACAATCACAGTTGCAGCCCGGCAGGTCACTGGTCATCATGCAGGGTGTTGCTACTGCCACCATGACATTGTCACCTCAACAGCAACTTGGCAACCCACCACCAGCAAAGTCAGATACAGGACTTCTCCCAACTACTCATACTTTCACCCTTGTATCATCACAGTCAGATTCATAGCTTCACTAACCACTCGGAAAACACCTCAGCAACCTACTTTCTTGCAGTTGTCACCATGAACCTATTCCATAGAACAGGTCTACCAACCAACAAAATCAACCATATCCTGTGACCCCGGCCAGGTCAGCATAAAAATTAGGTCAACTCTTATCATTTTTCTTAACCCTGACAGTACACCAGAAACAGACATTCCACCTATTTTGTGATATCTGTATGACACCGAATATACTAACAATAAACGTTGTTCAAAATCTAATCCTAAATATTCCTTTCTCTCATAACCAAATGCTTAATTTAACAAACTTCTCTGTGGAAAAGAATTCACATGCATATACTAAGGTTTCTATGCAATAATCATCAAGGATAAAATTTATCTCCTAAAGATGATCTTTGCAGTCTGCATGAAGACAGCAAAGATCTTGGTGAAAAGCATGTTTCAACAAAATGTCATTATCACTGAAAATCTTATATCTTTGATCAGTTGAAATGGATTTGCTAGATATTTCATGTCTATTCCAGATGTCTGATACTGCATCACCCCATATCATTAGATAATTTATCTGCATACCAAAATAAGATCACACACACAAATATATATATATATATATATATATATATATATATATATATATATATATATATATATATTATTAATTGTTTATTTTTTTCTTGGGATTACTTTTTGATGTAAAGCTAAGGTCATTTTACTTTCTAAAACTGTTGAGCAGAATGGATTTGAAATAAATTGATGAGAGTTCAAATCTCATGAAAGGTTACATTTTTATTTCCAAGTCCTGTTACTTACTTAAT
The DNA here is from genome assembly GCA_903632075.3 of Acanthosepion pharaonis. Taxonomy (NCBI): domain Eukaryota; kingdom Metazoa; phylum Mollusca; class Cephalopoda; order Sepiida; family Sepiidae; genus Acanthosepion; species Acanthosepion pharaonis. Next base: position 95,778 of record CAHIKZ030002968.1, read on the forward strand.
AATTATAGTATGTGAAAATCATCTGAAAAATGGCAAAATAAAAATAAACCCATAATATTTTGAAAAGGTTGATTGATTGATTTGTTTTCTATGGCTATCAACAATTATATAGCATTTTTAAAGCCATATATTTTAATATATATAATTATAAATTATAATTATATAAAATAATAATATTTTTAGATTGTCAGAATTTTTTATCGGGGGCGGGGAGATAATAATGATTTAGCAATACTCTTATATATTAATGCATCGCTGAGAGAGAAGAGGTGGATTCATACCTTTCCCAAGGGTATTTGCGCATAAGTGAATACAACAAACCCACCTTAAATTGGCTCTCCAATTAATAATTCCAATACATTATCCATTACACCACCTGTACATCAAAGCTTACAGCAGCTTGTATTCCAAAGCAGTCACCAATCTAAGTACTGACCAAGCTTAACATTGCTTAACTTCAGTGACCATATGAAAACCAGTGTTTCAAATGATATGGCCATAAGCCTAACTTGAAAAAGGAATTCAATCAAAAATGAATAATTTTTATATATTTACTGATTTATAAACAAACACTATTGGCTAAATGATTTTTTATGGATTATCAACCTTCATGACATATTTTGGATTTTAAGAATAATTTTCTTCTTTTGAGAGTGTTGTAACCTAGAGAAGGTTACTGAATGAGGAATAACCAAAACAAAGATTGTAAATGAAATTGTAATCTTTATAACATCAACAAAATACAATACTCGCCAGCGGCGTGAAGTAGGTAAACCACTGCTAGCAGTGGACTACTTAAACAGTATATTACCCCCACTTACAATAGTGTCCAACATATTTATGAGGATTGGGACATATCCATTATTGTTAATAGGTATGCTACATAACAGAGAGTGAATATTGCATTAACAATTTTTTGGGAGATTCTACCACATAAAAATCTTAATATTTAAAAAATAGCTGATGAGAGAATACCTATCCTAATCCCAAGAGTATTTGCATGTAAGTGAATATAAATAATCCAGCTGGAACTTGAACTTGGCTCTCTGATTTCTCATTCAGAGCTGCAGTCCCTTACACCACTCATGCATCCATGAAACAAACTATAACACTATTGCTTAATTATTGTATCTGATAATCTATAATCTGCTTCCACTCTCATTTATAATTTATTATTTGTATGATGGAGTTAGGCTTCAGCTTTCTTAAGAATATCAGGATGTAGAGGGAAAAATCTTGCCAACAACATAGACACCACATGGTTCTTGAAAATGACTGAGATCGTAGAAAGTACTTGAACAAAACACAAACTTTGGTCAGTTTATCCACAATTTCAATCCCAATACACAACACCTTATTTGAAAAAGAGAAAAATATAATAAAAAATTAAGCAGAAATACCTTGTCAGGAATTGATCAATTTATTTTTAATATTCAAATATTTGAAAATAAATCCATTAATTCTTTAGAAATTGTTTGGTTTATTCTTCGGATGGGAAACTGATATATATAAATATATATATATATATATATATATATATATATATATATATATATAGTTTTAAAGTATGCTATATTTATGGGTAAAAGTGCTCAATATCTGGCATAGATCATGTAAAAATATAAGATTGGACTTTTTGCTACTCATAATGCCCTATTGATCAGCATATATAAACAGCTGAGATACCAACCAACACACATATCCTGAAGATTGCATTCAAGCATGAAACAGACTGTCGCCACTCAGTGTGCACACTTATATATATTCATAGATTCAAATCCCCTAAACTTTTGGGTAGCATGTTTTGCATATAAACTTAGACAGAAGGCAGATATGTTTTCTCTTGTTTATTATCTATCTTCTATTAACCTTTTAAACATCTTTTGTTTATGTGAAAGTATTTTTGAATAAATGAGAATGTGGGAGGTTCATGATACTATAAAATTGCTATATAAATATTATAATAAATCAATTTAACAACCTGTTTTTCTATAGCCCTCAGATATTGGGTCGTCTTTAGAGAGATTGACTTTTGATTTAGAGGAAGGCATTTAAAAAAATCTTACTGACAATGGAAAATGGTTGGTCATAGCTTAAACAGGAAAAAGTTTACCAGGCATAAAATTGTAATAATTACACCTTTGTTACCTTGAAATAATCATTTTTGATTTTATGCAAAATAGGCTCTATCTGTGGCTGACCACCCAGTTAAATGCACTGATTTAAAGTTATTAGAAGTATGCTTTTTTATTATATTGTGTCATGAATGAAGCTTTGTGTTCAAGTTATAACATTCAGCCTTACTAATCACTAATATATATATATGAGGGCTTAACCTTGTAGTGGGTAGAATGTAGATCAATGTGTTTTAGTGGACTCAGCCATTTTCAATCATCTTCAAGAAGTGAGAGCAAGATCTAAAAGGCCAGCCAATCTAACAGTGATCTCATCTCACAATCCTCACACTTGTACCATATGTGGCATCCTTTGTAAATCACTAGCGGGTCTTAAATGCCACTTAAGATTATCGCACAAAATTTCTTAAAATCAATTATGCTGTCAGATCCTCATACGTTGAAACCGACAGGAGAGTCCATTATTATTATATGAGAGAGAGATTCAAAAATGCAGAAAAGCCATCTTCTTTCTTAAAGGATCTCTTTTGACCAGCACATTGTCAGAAGATTATGTTGGTAAATATTAAGCAACCACGAAAACAAACAATTTGCACTGTGAGAAAATATAAGCATGAGAAAAACGGAACTATGACTAGAATACAAATTTATTAATAAAAAAACGATTTAAAAAAAGATCAATGTTTAGGGGAAATATACAACCAAAAAAGATAATGTAAACGGTTCAAGAGAGTACAAAATGGAAAATTTACTAACTTACCTCCTAAAAAGACCTTTTATATATATATATATATATATATATATATATATATATATATATATATATTTTTTGAACAAAAAGAAAATAAAAATTAAAATCATTAGACACAAAAAAAATAAAAAATTTTAAATTTTTTAAATTATTAAATTTAGAAAAATAATGAAAAAAAATAAATGGCTATCATGGGAGGAATTTTCAATTTTATTTTTTTGGCAAAACTACAGAAATGAAAAATCTTATATAATATTATATTTATATATATTTATGAAAAAACACACAAAGTGTTTATAAGAGACATATTTGCAAATAAAATTCATATTTTTTAAAAAAATGAAATGTTCAACATTTTATTGAATTGGAATATTAACAAACAACATCTTTATGATATTCCAAAATTGATATTTTTTTTTTGACTTTTCAAAAATAAAACAATTTGAACTCAATTTACAAATAACTCACATTTTTTTCATCAAAAAAAAGCATACCCCAGAAAAAGAAACCAACTCTTTCTTCTTACAACAAAACCATGTTTAATATATGGAGATAAAAAAAATAATAATTAATGAGATTTCCTGTGCATCCAGATTTTAGGGACACTCTGTACATGAACAAAGATACCATTAGGTATTCACAGGGCATCTACATAACTAGTGAAACCAAAACAGTCATAAAATTATAAAAAGGATACATACAATAATACAGTAAGATATATGCATATCACATCAATACAGGCAATGAAAAGAAAAAATATATATATATATATATATATATATATATGAGGAACAAGTAAAGAAATTTTTAAAAATTTGTAGATGATATATATATATATATAACTTGGTATTTACTTCCAACATTCATTATATTTATCATACAATTAAAATATATTAATAATCCCAGTTTTTAATATGTTCTGAAATTACTTAATACATTTCAATAATTATACAGAGTGTTCATAATGTCTGGACACGTAGGCAAAAATGCATATTTTCAAGAAATGAAATTTTTAACAATATTTTATTGAATTGGAATATTAACAAATAACATCTTCAATATGATTTCTATTATTTGTGATGCAAATGTTTATGCACTTTACAAGATGCATGTGAACTTATTGCAATAACTCCACATTGCCATCAACTTTAGCACAATCATTCTTTATGCTTTCATTCAAGTGTGTTGCATCTGTGATTTTCATTGAGTACACCTTCTCCTTGAGCATACCCCAGAAAAAGAAGTCAGTTCTTTCTTCTTTCAACAAAATCATGTTTAATCTGTTGATGTAAAAAATATAGTTAATGAGATTTCCTGTGTCCAGAATTTAGGTACACCCTGTATATACAGGGTGTGATGGATTGTCACCTAAATTATGCAAAAATGAAAATAACACTGACATCTCATTTGAACAGATATATATTTGCCAAAATTACACAAAAATATCTTGAAATACTAATGAGTAAATATATTTAATAAAATCACCATGGGCTTCAAACCTAGCCTCCAGACAACTTCAGAATCTCCTGAAACTCTTCTGTATGGTCTCCTTGTTTAAGTTGATGAATGCTGCCATAATCTTTGCCTTTAGTTCATCTTTGGTGCTACAAGGAGTTTTGTTGGTCTCTCGCTCAACTGTACTCCACACATAATAATCAAGAGAGTTGCAGTCTGGTGAGTTAAGTGGCCAGATGTAAAGAGTGATGTGGTAGCAGAAATTATCTGACAGCCATAACTGGATTCCCCTGCTTGTGTGGCATGGTGCAGAGTCCTGTTGCCAGATATGGAGTCTTCCAGCAGCTACCCTCATGACCCAGGTCAACATTACCTCCTCAAGGTACTTGATGTAGGCTTCCATGATGAGTCTGGGGCCCTCAGCAACAAATTCTGGAGTTCTTTTCTTATCAGAATAATCAGAGTGAATTTTCTGAATTGCTGTACCTTCATAATCACCATTAGATTCATCCAACTTTCTGAATCTTCTGCACTGTCCTCAGATTGACACCTAAACACTCTGAATTTTTTGTATTCTATCTCTCGGTGTGATTGCCAAGCAGTACAGCATGCCTTTTCCAAATTTCTGGCAGAATGAATTGCGTTATGGTGCTCTTTTTCTCAAAAACAGTCTCCAACTGACCCTACTATACTGGGCAGTCAACAAATTAAAAAACAACACGCATGCAGAAAATTAAAAATATAGAATGTTGACAATTTACCCATCGTACCCTGTATATCTGTAATTTTTTTATTATTTTCCCAATTTTTTACTAAATTGTTGCACATCTACATTAAAATTATCTAAAGTATGTTCTGTTCATCTATTTTCAACTATCTCAGTCATTATCAAGAACTAGGTATTAGTGTGGTAGACAAGATTTTGTGGGTTGTATCCTGGCATTTTTACAGCACTGGAAATTGAAGCAATCCAAAATGTTACTGTTAAATGACTTGACCATACCAGAAAAGTATATATCATGTATTTATATGTATTCTTCCTATTTTTGCACACTTCAAGATACTGACATGTACCTATGTTTCATAGACTACACAAAAGCCTTTGACAAAATACGCCACAAGGATCTTCGGGGCTGCTCAGCAACCTTGATATATTCGGGAAAGATATCAGAATAATCAAGAACCTATACTGACAGCAAACAGCATGCATGTACATAAAGAACAAGTTCAGCGAATATACAAAAATAGAAAGGGGCATAAGGCAAGGATGCATCTTCTCACCTGACCTGTTCAATCTATACAGCGAAGCAATTCTGAGAGAATTGGAAACCCTGCCAGGATTTAGCATTAGTTGCCACAATCTTAACAATATAAGATATGCAGATGACACAGTACTGATAGCAGGCATGGAAAAGAAATTGCAAAATCTCCTACAGAAGGTAGTGATGGAGAGTGAGAAGGGACTAAGCATAAACTACAAGGAAACAGAATGCATGATCATCAGTAAAAGAATGAACCCGAAATGCAATTTGCAGGTCGGGTACACTAGAATCAAACAGACATGGAAGTTTAATTATCTGGCAAACATTTTGACAGAGGACGATAAGTGTGACACTGAGATCCGTAGACGTGTTGGGATGGCCAAGGACGCATTCCAAAAGCTGGACAGTGTATTGTGAGACAGCAGGAATTCTTTGGTAACAAAGAAAAAAATACTGAGCTATTACATGACATCTGTCCTTCTTTACGGTGGCGAATGTTGGATGATTTCCTCAAAAATGAAGAAGAGACTCGAGGCAATGGAGATGTATTTCTACAGAAGGATGCTAAGGATATCATGGACCAAGCATGTAAGCAATGATGAGGTTGCAAGCAAGAAGTAGGCTTATACTTAACATCAGGAAGAGGCAGCTGAAGTTTCTGGGACACACAATGATGAAGGAAGGCCTGGAGAAACTGATACTCACGGGTCAAATATAGGGAATGGGAGAAAATGAAAAAAATGCATGACATACCTGGTGAGCTTAAGCAAGTGAATGACAGAACGTGGTCTGGGGGAGGTGGCAGAGGGAAGGAACTTGTTGAGAGCTGAAAGGGATAGAGAGAGGTGGAGGGCCATGATCTGTGTCCTGAAATGACACGGCATATAAAAAGAAAGAAAGGTATTGACTCCTATGGCAAAAAATTCTTCATTTAATGTGGATTGTTTCTTTTGTCCAATAATCACTTCGACAATTTTGAGTGTTTTCTTGCAATATATGCTGTGTCTTATTTCCTGATTTAATAATATTTGTCTTTTGTTTAAAGTTGTACTTTGGATTTTTGTGATGTGATGATCAATACATGTTCAAATTGCAACAAGGGACCGGTTAACTGAATAGAGATCATGTGTGGCCAGTGTAAGAAATGTTTTTTTGATTCTTGGTATTGCAGATACAATCTTCTGAAGGACATGAGAATTCATAAACAAAAACGTTTTTTTGTTTTTTGTTTTTTTATATATAGGGTGCATTTTTGTGCTCTCTCATTATTGGTAATAATTAGGTTAGATGTTTTGGGCAATTTATAGTAGATGATAATTCTAAGGTATTTATTGGGATCATTAACTGATATATGCTGGCATATTATATTTTTAATGGCTTTTTCATCTTGTTTATAGTTGGGGTTGCATCTGGTTATGATAGAATAAGTTAATGGTGTGTTTATTTTAGCTTAGATCAGAATTATTGCTTCATTTCTTTTTAAGAATAATTTTATTTGGTATTCGATGAGATAGTTAGGGATATTACTGTTGATAAGTGTTTGTTTTATGTTGCTTTATACTTTGTAAAATAATGTCTCCAAAGAAGAAATTATTTTTGCATGGTTAATCATATTTTTTATAACTGCTATTTTATATATGTGAGGACATTCACTTTCATAATTGAGATGATGTTAATGTATGTATATATATCTGTGTGTGTGTGTCTCTCTCTAAAAGTCTCTCTTTGAAATATATATATATATATATATATATATATATATATATATATATATATATATATATATATATATATGTTTAGGCAAATGGATATTATGGGAACATGTCCTAGTGGTTAGAATGTTCATTTTATGACCATGAGAGCCGGATTCGGTTTTGCATTGTTTGATTTTGATTTTGATTGTCAACAGTATAGTATGGTCATTTGAGCACTGTCTGTGAGAAAAAGTGACACAATTCACTCCACTAAAAATTTGGAAATGTCATGCTGTACTGCTTGACATTTCCACCAGAAACTTCAATATGAACATTTCACAATGTTTGGGTGTTAATATGAGGACAGTGCAGCGAATTTGGAAAGAGTCGGATGAGTTTAATGGTGATTGCAAAGGTATAGCAGCTGGAAAACTCACTTTGATAAGAAAAGAACTCTGGAATTTTTTATGAGATCCATGCTATAATTGACAGCGATCCCTCCAAATCAATCTGGTCCATAGCCAGGGACAGGAGTGTCTGAGTTTCTTATCAGGCAGGTAGTACATGAAGATATTCAGTATTTCTCATGCAAGATGAGACAGGGCCAAAGACTGCACTATGAAGCTTTTAAACAAATTCAAGCATCCCCTCCAACAAACATGCTTTGGTTTTTCTCAAACAAGAAAAATTTCTGCCAGGGTAAGATGGTGAACATACAGAACAACTGTTGGCTTGCTGTGTCCCCAAAAAATGTACCGAGAGTGATGAAAACAAAATATCCAGTCAACATCATGGTGCTTGGAGTGATTGCTAGTGAAGGAAACGTTATATTTTCTTCCATCTTCCAACAAGGCTTCAGAATCAACATGGAGGATTACATCAAGTGCATTGTGGAGGTAGTACTGTCCTGGGTCAAGAAAGTGGCTAGTGGAAGACCATATGTCTGGCAAAAAGGAGTCTGCATCATGCAAGCAAGCAGAAGAACCCAGTTATGTCTGTCAGACAATTTCTGTGAATGCATCACCCCTTACATCTGGCCACCTAACTCCCCAGACTGCAACTCTCTTGATTATTATATGATGTGTTGGGTGTAGTTGAGCAAGAGACCAACAAAACTCCTTGTAGCAGCAAAGATGAACTGAAGGCAAGGATTATAGCAGCATTCACCAACTTAAACAAGGAGACCACCTAGAAGATTTGCAGGAGATTCTGAAGTCATCTGGAGGCTTGTGTTTGGATTTTATTGAATAGATTTACTTTTGCATTTCAAGATATTTTTGTGTAATTTTGTCAAATATATTGTTTAAAATGAGATGTCAGTGTTATTTTCATGTTTGGGTAATTTAGATGATAATTTATCCATGGCACCATATGTATATATATATATATATATATATATATATATATATATATATATATATATATATGAAGGTAAAAGACAATAGGAAAACTATTATTAGCTGATGCAGTTTCGTCCAATGTGAAGTTTTTTTCAAAAGCAAAAACAAAATTAATTTTTTTAATTTTTAAATAATATTCCATAAAAATGTCCTTTAACAGCTATAGTTTGGGAATTCAACAAACATTATTGTACATTCATATTGTCAACTAAAAATTTTATCAAGTACTATCACGTGTGGAAATATTTGTGGTAGTACTTGACGTAATTTTCAGTTGACAATATGAATATAATAGTGTTTTCTAAATTCTTCTAGTTGCTAAGGACATTTTGTTTTGTTGCTAATAGTTACTTTGTCTTAATAAATTCATTTCGTTTCTGCCTTGAAAAAGTCCACATTTGATGAAATGCATTGGCTTATGATACAGTTTTCCTATTGTCTTTTCCTATACGTTAACCCTGAGAAATCTTTCATAAATATATATATATATATATATATGATAAAAGTATAGTTTTAAGGCATGCTATGTTTCTGAGGAAAAGTACTCCATATCAGAGATAGTGCATATGCATATATAAGAGTTAAAAATCAAGTGTTGACTATTTCATGCTTGAATACAATCTTCAGGCCATGTCTTTTGGTCGGTAACTTGACTGTTCATGTATGCTGATCAATGGATCAATGCTACCGATAATGCCCCATTGACATATATGGATTTCTTATCAACTTTGAGAAAATTTTAAATTGCTCTGTATTTTCTCTTCTTTTGAAGGGACATTGAGCCGTTTTCCATTCATATGACTGTTTTTCTCAAAACAACAAGTGATTGGTTTGGCATTTCTGTTATATTATATAACAATTAAACGATATATATATATATATGTGTGTGTGTATGTAATATTACTCCTTGTTGCATTGGTAGATTCATGTGAAAAGAACAAACATCTCTATTATGAAATACTATTCACTAATTCTGATTTTGAAACTGAAGTCTTTGATAAAAAACCTTGTTATTATGAGAAAAAATTGTTTATGCCAAGGAAAATAGTAAGTGGGATAAAACAAATTATATGGCCGATGGAAAATGAACAGATGACAGCACATTTTTTAAATCTATATCTCAACATTAAAAAGACAAACATGTTTATTCACAAATTATGTGTGTTATATATATATATATATATATATATATATATATATATATATATATATATATATATATATATATATAACCAAGTGGCAACAGTCTGCTTGTTGCTTTTAGTGCAATCTTCAGGCCATGTGTGTTGTGTTTTAGCTCAACTATTTATATATGCTTGCCAATGGTGCATTATGAGTAGTAAAGTCTATTGTATTATCCTGATAGTTATATGGTTGGTGGTAACAACTGTTTCAAATTATTCTAGATGATAATTAGTAGAAGTATTTGTTAATTTTTTACTTAATTATTTGTTGTTGATTATTATTATTACTACTACTACTACATTTACTTGTATTTATGTGTTCATTAGTAGTTTGTTAAATAGTTAAAATAAACAAACGAATGTTCAAGACTATAAATAACCTAAAACATTGACCCGAGATGAAAGAAGTTATAAGGTCTAGTTTCTTTCCTACCTGCACTTCCCATAATCATATTATTGGACAGAAGTTATAATACATAGTCTGAAGAATGCTTTGAAACTATATAGCATATATAATATATATATATATATATATATATATATATATATATATATATATTATAATGAAGTAATTCATCGAGTCTGTCACAGAACACATATTTTCTGTGAAATTTTTCAAACATTTAGGCCATTAATTGTAGCTAATAATGTTTAATTAAAAAACAGTTCAAAAGTTTGAAGTTATCACAGAATTAGCATGGGATGAATTTGACAAAAGTGTATAAAAAATGAAAAATAGCTCTAAGAGTCATTGAAAAAAGAATGGTATCAATTATCAAAGTCATACTTTGAGAAACTTTTGCAATAAATGCCAAAAATTTGTGCTACAGTATTATAAGGTAAAGGAGGATATTTGACAAGAGAAAAATTTAACCACGGAATGTTTTTTTTTCTTTTTGTCATAATAAAAATCATGTCTCACTTGTTTTTAAACATTTAAAATAATTTTCTCTTATAAAACTACTTTTTGGGTCAATTTAAAAAATCATGGGTAGCCTTAAACTTTGAACTGTTATGTCTACATACATACATACATATATATTATAAATTAATTTAAAATATGGTTTCTTTGCTACACAGGAATTACCATGTTTCTTTGTAGAAATAAAAATATCAATAAGAACACTGGATTATATATCTAGCTGTTATTTCTTTTTATTATAATATATATATATATATATATATATATATATATATATATATATATATATATGGATTAAAGTCTGACCATTATTTTAATATATTTTATTGTTATACGTTATTTATATAGATACAAATATTTAAGTAAATGCTCTGTTTATAATAAACAGTATTAACAACATGTGCTGGGCTGAATGTCTGAGAAATTTCATAGAAGATGTGTCATCCAGCAGGAATCAAACCTGTATCCTACATGGAACCATTATATTGTCTGATGAATATTTTCCATAAAATTTCTTGGACATTCAGGCCAAATGTAGACTCAACTATAGTAACAACCTCCATTCAACCATAGAGTCAAGTATAGTAACAGCCTCCATCCAACCATAGAGTCAAGTATAGTAACAGCCTCCATCCAACCATAGAGTCAAGTATAGTAACAGCCTCCATCCAACCATAGAGTCAAGTATAGTAACAGCCTCCATCCAACCATAGAGTCAAGTATAGTAACAGCCTCCATCCAACCATAGTTAAGTATAGTAACAGCCTCTGTACAAACAAATTCAAGGATAGTAACAGCCTCTGTCCAACCATAGAGTCAAGTATAATAATAACCTCTGTCCAACCATAGTCAAGTATAATAACCTCTGTCCAACCATAGTCAAGTATATTAACAGCCTCCATCCAACCATAGTCAAGTATAGTAACAGTCTCTGTCCAACCATAGGGTCAAGTATAATTGTAGCTTCTGTCTAACCATAGAGTCAAATATATTAACAGCCTCCATCCAACCACAGAGTCAAGTATATTAACAGCCTCCATCCAACCACAGAGTCAAGTATATTAACAGCCTCCATCCAACCATAGTCAAGTATATTAACAGCCTCCATCCAACCATAGTCAATATATTAACAGCCTCCGTCCAACCATAGTCAATAATATCCATCCAACAGTCCTCTCCATCCAACCATAGTCAATATATTAACAGCCTCTGTCCAACCATAGTCAAGTATAGTAACAGCCTCTGTCCAAACAAATTCAAATATAGTAACAGCCTCTGTCCAAACAAATTCAAATATAGTAACAGCCTCTGTCCAAACAAATTCAAATATAGTAACAGCCTCTGTCCAAACAAATTCAAATATAGTAACAGCCTCTGTCCAAACAAATTCAAATATATTAAACAGCCTCCATCCACCCATAGGGTCAAGTATAATAATAGCCTCTGTCCAACCATAGACCCAAGTATAGTAACAGCCTCTGTCCAACCATAGACCCAAGTATAGTAACAGCCTCCATTTAACCATAGTCTTTAGTATACTAACAATGATTATCCAAGGAGAAACATGTATACTAACAGATTTCATCCATGCATAAACTCAAGTATATTAACAGCTTCCATCCAACCATTGGGTCAAGTATAATATTAGCCTCTGTCCAACCATAGACTTAATGTCAATATTAACAGCTTCTGACCAGGCTGAAGCATACTAACAGCCTCTGTCCAACCATACTCAAGTATATTAGCAACCTCTGTCAAACAATGGCAGTCTCTGTCCAACAATACACTCAAGTATACTAGCAACCTCTGTCTACCTGTAGACATGAATCTTGAAAAACAAATTCAAAATTAAATAATCCAATCATGCTTGATATATTGTAAAATCCATTATCCAGCAAAGCAATACTTTTAGACATTCAAAGTACTTTTTTAAAAAATATCCATATATCACGAGACATCCAACAATCTGTTAATACAGATGGGAGGCTGTCACCTAAGTTTCAGGATGTGTTTGAACAAATGCCATTGTAAATCAAGCATCTTACAGGACAGCAAATATGGCTTAGGCATTTATTTTTTTAGCTTAGTCTGATATAAGGCCAAAACTACAGGGTACCATGCAAAAACTGAATTCCTTATGCTGGACAAGCTTGTTAACCATTATGTCTCAAAGAGTTTTCAAATGAAATACAATAAATGTGTAATTGCGTATTTACATAACATGCACCAATTCTTTTCTAAATTCCATTTGCTTGCAGATGCTCATCTGTAAACTTGAGGATTTTACAAGTAAGCTGTGTTCAGGAGAATGTATAGAGTTAAAGACATGCTCACTCTTGGTTCTACAGTTCCCCTGACCTGTTTAAATTTTGATCAATTTTATATTCATATTGGCATTTTAAAACTAGTTAAAAAGATGCCAACGTGTTTACCAGATTACCGACAATATGCACCTCTCTGCCGACAAAAGCATAATTACATTATATAATAATTGCATGTCTATCTGCATATACACGTTCATATGTAAAGTACTTCAGGCAACTAAAGGTTCTGTTTTTTTTTTTTCTCCAGAATTTTTAACACACATAAACGTAAAAAAAAAAAAAATAACAAACAAAAAAAAGAAAGGCTAAGTGGACTTTGGTGTACCCACACACCTACACAGAGCTACATAGACACACACACACACACACACAGTTCAAACGTATTTTGGGAGAGAGTGGAGAGTGAAATGCAAATCCTTGCATTGAAAGCAATTATCCTTGTTACAGGTACACACATGCATGCGCACATCATAAATGCAGACAGGCAAGCATAGTCACGCACACACTTACACATGTACAATTTTGTACATCATTGTTACCCACGTTTGCGTGATATGCCATTTCCTCAGTGTAATTTTTCTTCACCCATTCTTTTAAATAACTCTTCTGTTCCGTGCATATGCTTTCGTCGCATGTGTGTTTACAAAGATATAAAGCACGTGTGTATACATACACACACACACACACACACACAGAGTCATACTTAAATACTTATATATTCCTACCACCAACACCCCCAACACCAACGCTTTAAGTTTGGCTCGCATTGATAGTCGAAGCAAGGGCGTGTGTATGCATCAAAGAGGCGAACACACTGTCACAATGTGAAAAGCATTTGCCACAACTCCTCTTTTCCTCACGTACAACAACCTTTCCGCGTGCTGCAAAATACTTTCTACTCATTTCCCTTCTGCCATTTCTTCCCTCCCAACTCTAGACTCCGACCCCCGCCAACTGCCATCGCTATATCCAGGCCCAATAAAAACTGCCTCTTCCCATATCCTAATCTTTCTATCACTCGATTGCATTTCATCGAGGCAAGCGGCATATACCCGACGTCCTTTTTAGTTTTTAGCTTTTAGTTTTACTTTCCAACATTTTTACTTTTTTTTTTTTTTTTTTTTTTTGGCTTCTTTATCTTTTTATTTCCATTTTGCTTAATTTATTATCTTTTTTTGGCCGCTCTTTTTTAACTTAGCATCTTTCTAAATAGATAGATATCAGTGTTCAAATTTAATTTATTGATCTAAGTATCTAGCTATCTCAATATTTTTCTCATTTTCTTACTATCTTTTTCTCCTGCTTTCTTTTTCTTTGTCTTATTTCCTTTCTTAATCTTGTTGCTTTCTTCTTTTACGTCTTCTTCCATTTTGCTTCTCTGTCTTCTTCACACTAATCTTTCTCTCTCTCTTTCTCTTTTTTTTTCTGCTTGCTTTGATTTCTTCCTTTTTTTCATTTTCTTTCTCTTCTATCTATTTTATTTCAATTTCTCTTTCTCAACCCTCTCTCTTTATTTTCCATTTTCTTTTAACTGCAGTTTCGTTTGGAATTCTTTATTTTTCCTCTCTCTTATATCTGTTGGTTTTTTTCCTTTTTTATCTTCTCTCTGTCCTTTCGTTTATTAATCTTTTAGTTTCTTTTTCATTCTTCACACCACTTATTTTTCTATCTTCCTTTACATCTAGTCTGTCCCTTTTTATAGAGTATACACATAATTTTTCACAATTTTGTCTTTCTTTTCATTTTCTTTTTCTCTTAGTCTTTATCCTAATTGTACTTTCCATTTCTTTTTTCTTTCTCTTCTTTCTCTTTCTTGCTTTACTTTGCACTTTTTTCTGTTCTTTTTGTTTTTTCCCACTTTTTTTCTCTGTCTTTTCTTTCTATCTCCCTATTTTAAAACTCTTGGTCTTTAACTATTTTCACTTCTTTAATTTCTCCTTTATCCCTCTTTTTTTTGTTTGCTACTTTCTGTCATTTAAAGACTGCAGCATTGCACTTTCACTTGCACTTTCTCCTGGTTTCACTTTCACTTTCTTTATGTAAACTTGCATTCCTTTTGATATTTACCAAGTTTACTTCAGTATGCCACAAGGGTACCTATGTAGAGCCCGATTAACACTGAACTCCTTATAGTAGTGAATATTTGCTAAGCATTGCTTTAAACCAGTCCTGTCCCACTTTCTCTCTTTATTTACACATAAATATGCACTTTTCTTTTTCTTTTTTTTCTTTCTTCTTCCATTTTATTTCTTCATCTTTTCCTTTGCTTTTATCAACTTTTTGTCTTCATATTTTACTGCTTTATTTTCATTATTTTTCATTTAGATTTTTGCCTTTTTAATAGAGTACTTTTTCTTCTTTTTATTCACCGTCTCATTCTTTTTAATAATCATACTCTTCCTGTGTTAGTCTGTCTCTCGTCTTCCTTCCCTCTCACTACTTTCTTTAACACACTTTGTTTCAAGGGTTTTTCTCTATCAGCTCACATTCTACTTTCATGCTTCAACGTTCCTCTATTTATTTTTTTTTTCATCTCAGGTTGTTTATCCAAACATTTGAATCTTTACTTACTTTCTTTTTTTTCTGCTGCATTTATAATTTGTTTCTCTCTCTCTCTCTCTCTCTCTCTCTCTCTCTCATTATTTCCAGCCTGCTTATATTTTCACTTCCTCTTCTTATCCTTTCATTTATCCCTCTTTTCTTCTTCTTCAGTATCCCTACATCTCTATCTAACAATTCAGTTCTTTTTTCTTTCTTTCTTTTTTATTCCTCAGTGTTTTATTCTCACTCATTCTCTTTCGTATTTATCTAAAAAAAAACTGTTAGCAAATTATTTGCTCTTAGCTTAAGTAAGGCATAAGGCCATGAGTGTATAGGCATATAGACACTCAGTGAAGATCGAATTCACTTCAGTAATAATGGTTTGCATGACTTGATATTATCCCCACAGTTGCACATCTGTCTAAGGTACTATTCATGAGTATCAGATTATGAATCGCACACACAGACACAGCAAGTATTTACTAAATATGTCTTTCTTTCCCTTACAACAAAGCATAAGTCCTCCGCCTACATTTTGAAAGAACAGCATTAGATACGTTTTTTATTAAACTTGTTTTCTTCTTTTTACTTTTACTATCATGCTTTCGGTTGCTATTTTCTTTTAAAACTTCTTTCTTTCTTTCTTTTTACCTTCTCAATCTCTTCCCCCCTCTATCTCTCTCTCTCTCTCTCTTCCTCTGTGAAAACTTTTATTTCACTCTTTGTCATATCTCCTTTTTTTTTTATGCCATTACGTATTTTACCATCTTTATCAATCCTCCTTCTTTTTACTTTTCCTATTCTTTCTTGAACATTTCCTCTTATACCCTAACTTTCTCTCTTTTGTTTTTCTTTTCAACTTTCCCACTTCTGTTCTTATTCTGTCAGTCTCTCTATCTCTGATTTTCTTTTTCTTTTTTTCTTTTTCTTTTTTCCTTTTTCTTTTTTCTTTTTTTCTTTTTCTTTTTTCTTTTTTTCTTTTTCTTTTTTTTTTTCTTTTTTTCTTTTTCTTTTTCTTTTTTTTTTTTTCTTTTTGTATTTTACTTTCATTTTATTTACTACTCTACACCAAATTCAACTGCTCTGCCTTTTTCATCAGTGACATTTTTCATTCTTTCTTTTTCTTTCTTTCTAATTGATTCTTTTTTTTTAAATTTATTTCTCCCTTATCAATTATTTCTTTTACTTTCTGTCTTATTTCACAGGCAGTTCAGTTTTGTTTCCCTTGTGCATTTTTTTTATCCTATCTAATTTATTTTCTCTTGAATTTACATCTTCAGTGTTATTTTTCATTATTCTCTCTCTCTAAATTTATCGTCTCCAGCTTTTTTCTACAATTTATCTGTCTTTTTTCCTTTGTTTTTAATTTTATATTTAGTCTCTGATATCATTTATTTTCATTTGTTGTCCATATTTTTATTCATGCATTTGTCTCAATCTGTTATCTATCTATCTATCTATCTATCTAATTTTGTTTGTATCTATTTTTATTTAATACTGTCCATATGTGTCTGTTCGTCTATCTAATACTGTCCGTATGTGTCTGTTCGTCTATCTAATACTGTCCGTATGTGTCTGTTCGTCTATCTAATACTGTCCGTATGTGTCTGTTCGTCTATCTAATACTGTCTGTATGTGTCTGTCTATCTAATACTGTCCATATGTGTCTATCTGATACTCTTCCTATGTGTCTAATTCTGTTCCTATATATCTATCTATCTATGTGATACTGTTCGTATGTGTCTGTGAAACTAATTATATATGTATGTATCTAATTCTGTTTGTATATATATCACCAGAGCACTTGGTTTGTTTAGACAACCTTGATAGAAAAATCTAAGTGAAATGAAATGATGGTGATGATAGACAAACACAGTGGAAGAGTGAGAATTCTCTCTTCACTTTCTCTCTCTCTCATCTCTCATCTATATATATATATATATATATATATATATAATGTGTGTGTGTGTGTGTGTATGTATTTATCTTTACCTATTCTCTCCCACTTTCTCTTTTCCTTTTCCTTTCTCCCTTTTCCCCTTTTTAATTATTTTCTGTTGCTTTTTTCTATCATATTTCTTCCATTTTCCCTTTTCATTCCTTAATTTCTATTTTTTTCCTCTTTCATTTGCTTTTGTTTAGCTCCTTCACAATCTAAAAAAATATGAGGAAGAAAGAAAAAGAATAGAAAAAAAGAATTTAAAAAACGACAAAGGACACAATTAGCTACATTCCCTTCTCTCTGAGATTGTGATACTTTCCATGTCTATTTCAACTTTGCTTTCATTTACCAATTTCCTTCTTTCCTCATTTTTATTTTTATTTTCCTCACTTTCACCTTCCCTGCCATTTTCTTTCACTTTCAGTCTTTCCTGCCATTTTCTTTCACTTTCACTTTCACTCTTTCCTGCCTCCCACATCTTTCCATTTCTGATTCCTCTTAATTTTCTTTTCTGCATACTCTCATTTGCCCCCTCTTCTCTACTACCTTTTCTTAGGGAAAATAAATCTACTCTTCAATACTGCATTTGCCTTAAATTTTTTTTTTTTTTTTTTTTTTTGGTCGCTTTGTGCAGTACAATTTAATCAGGTTGCTGGCTTGCGGGCGACCGTAGACATGTTTGAATTCCGTGCCTATCTCAAACTTTTCAAAAGTTCAGAATGATAAATTGCAAAATAATTTTTTCTTTACATTTCTTTTTTTTTTCTTCTTAAGTTTACTCTTTACTACTAGAATATGTTTGTGTGTATGTTGTATTCCAGATTATTATTATTATTATTATTGTTGTTGAGAGTAACTTATTTTTTTATTTTTTTTTTTACCCTATTGATTGGTTCATGTCCTCTCTCAAGAGATTTTTCTGCGGCAAGATACGTTTTTGAGATTTTTTTTATGTTTTTCATGCCAAGGCTTATTTGAATTTATATTTTATTTCAGGGGAGTTGAAGTTTGCATTACTAACTAAATATGTGGATGCAATAAAACAGATAGATATTAGGGTTTATCAAAAGTATTTTCGTTTTTAGAGACATTTACTCCAACGCTTAATTTCATGTACACAACTAGATAGCTACAGCCTTGACTCAAGTAGACATGGTTAATTAATTATTATTCTATTTGCTTTCACTGATCTATCACTTATTATTCTGGAATTGGAATGAAAGCAAAATTGGAACTCACCCTGAATCCAACATAATATGTAAAATTAATATTTCCAATACCTCGGTGTATGGATCAGTTATAAAAAAATTTAGTGAAGGAGATAAGGAAACTGAACATAGAATAGGGAGAACTAGTGCTAGTTTTGTCGAACATCGCAATTAAACTAACAACTCAAGCCATGTTCTTAAATAACCTTGTCAGATCTAGACACCTATATGGATATGTTTCATGGTGTCCAACTCATTCAGGAATGATTAAACTCTCAACTATATGCAACCATTTTCTCAGATTAATCTCTGAAAATGGCTTCAAGCAAATGAATTCCGTAAGACCTTAAAGAAAACTATCCTACATCAGATCTCATTGACTGGTGTTACAGAATCACAAAGGACTGTACCAAACAACAAAAACCATATTGCATAAAGACTTTCAACAGCAGTAACAACTAAAATAACACATCTGATCCAAAGAGAAAATAATGGCATAATTAAGATAATGACTTTCTACACTACTTCAAATAAAAGGCTAGGATGGAACCACCACCCACCATCAATACTGGAAAGAGCAATAAGAGCTACTGGACATGAGAAACTTATTAAGAAAAAGATTCTATAAATTCCAAATAAATTAGTACAAGCTGCTCAGTCAATAAATTCCAAATGTTTCCTGTATGGAATTGGCTAATATCACCATTACCATATCTCCATCAGTGTTATTTATATAAATCTTTTGTTTCCTATGTTAATGATAAATCTCAACCCTCAAGACTTGTGCAGTGAGATTCTGAAAATTTTAAGGCAATATTTTAAACTTAGCCTTGAAGTTACTAAAGCTGTTTACAGAATTTGGTAATTTGAAAGAAATAAAATGAGACTGTACTGTCCAAAACTGATTTGAACATTTTAGGAATGGTGAATGAGGTTGAGGGCCTGGAGAATCTGATACTCACGGATCGAATAGAGGGAAAGAGAGATAAGGGAAAACAGCGCGGGACATACCTGGCAGACTTAAGCAAGTGGATGACAGAACATGGTCTGAGGGAGGAAGCAGAGGGAAGGAACTTGTTTAGAGCTGCATGGGATAGAGAGAGGTGGAGAGCCATGATTGCCTACATCCTGAAAGGACATGGCACATAAAAAGAAATAAAGACTTGAAGTAAAACCCAGCCATGAATGACTATTGGCTGTTGTTAATGACAGTTTAAAACACAACCAGAAGAGACAAGCTCATCAAAAATAACACATGTAGAGCATTACAAAAGATTCAAAGAATCATACAGTTATGGATAAAATAGATAGATAGCATGTTGATATTTTGGATTTTACAAGTGCATAAATGTACTCAGTCAATGATGTGGGGAAAGTGCAATAAGTGTGACTCTTCCAAATGGGCAGGGTCAGCTAACTTTGAAAAGCAGAATTCAAAATCATTGCTTTGTTTTCATGCAGGAATGAAAAATAAAGGTATCAAGGGCAGATACACAAAATATTTACAGCAGAATTTACAAGTACGCAACTGTAACTGCTTGGAGGAAGGTTACATTATACCATTGTTCCTTGTTAGGAATGTGTCTAATGGAAAATTCAGCACTTGAAATCCTGGCTTTTAACTTGGTGGAAGGAAAACTCATCTCAACCATCAAGCCATAGATTATGGCTGTAACTCGGTTTCTAGCATTATCATTCCTTGATATATCCTCAAATATGAGCAGTATGGATGTGACTTTTTAGTCCTGCTAGGGTCTTACATTTTCTTGCACAGATTTGGCAATGTTGTTCATCATTTGCATTAGTTGTTCCATAAATGCCACATAATATATAATGAATGACTTCTTTCTGTGTTTGGCATTTTTTTTATGATTTTTAGTTAGACAGACATGGCCAGATTTATTAAATGTTAGATCAAATTCTTGGCCAACATTTTCAGGAAGTTAACATAAAGACCTTTGTGAAGATCTCTCTTGAGTTTTTCATGCACAACATGATTCTGTTCAAAGTCTCTCTTAGCATTGTTCATTGAATTCCTCCTGTATAAATCATCTACAGCTAGGTTTTCCCAGTCATTTCATATGATGTTGGCCTTCTTCAGTGGGTTCTTGGTGCAATCTTTATATGTAGATAGATAAGAACAGGTAGAGAGATAAAGAGATAGATATGAACAGACTGAAATAGATCAATAGATATGAACAGGTAGAGAGATAAAGAGATAGATATGAACAGACTGAAATAGATCAATAGATATGAACAGACTGAAAGAAAAAAATAGAGCAACATAAATTTATATTTATAAATCTAAAATATATAGGCCATCAAAACATATTTGATTAACACAATATTCCGTGTACCTGAATAATTTTTTTTTATTATTTTACATATTACTTATATAGGCTTCTTGACATTCTTTAATATTCTTCAATCTTTTAGCCATTGATTTTCTGATTTTTTTTTTCTACTGTTTTGGCTTTAACATTACTTGCTTGAATATTGTTTCCCATTCTTATATAGATTTATTTTACTAATAGACTACAATTTCCTTTTGAATTAATATCTGGAAAGTCTGGGGGCCTTTCCATTAATATGTTGTCTTTGAAACCATTTTTGTCAAGGTGGGCAATAATCAGTTTTACAGAATATAAAGTGGCATTGGTTTGCATGAATATACTGTTTTGTTTTAAAGCTTTTTAGTTACATTACTCTACCACTCCTCTGTTGCTTTCTTATTCATATTTGTTAATTCTAGCCAAGCCATCAGGACTATCCAATGTAGCTCTATATTCATCATTAGAAATTACTGTTGTGAAATCAGTTTTCATTTACTTCTTTTATTTAAAGGTGGTAGTTTGGTTGCTTTCAGATCTTTAACCAATGTTCTATTGGATCTTTTCTCTCTATATTTGTAACACCAGCTTTCTCATGTATTTTCTTCCAGCTCAATATATATTTCTCACATATTAACTCTTTCATTTTTGTCAGGTATATTTTTGTGACATTCTTAAAGGCACATTTGTTTTTTTGTTCTTATTTTGTCAATGTTTCTAATTTCCTTTTTTAATTTTTCTATGATCTCTGTTCATTTTTTGGAAGGGAACACAACATTGGAAATGTTGTGTTCCCATTACCTAATATCTAGTTTCTCTTTCTTACAACACGTAGCAATCTTTATATATCTGAACAATACTGGGTATGATGATAAACTACATTTGTGTCCTGGGTAAGACGATAAAGTATGTCCAACAGAAAGGCCTCTGATCAGCAGGTTTTAAAGAGCATGGAACCACCTCTTAATTGTTGATGTTCCACGTTTGCCCTGACCTGGGGTGGTAGCACCTGTTAGGGTCCCAGCTATGGGCAAATAGTGAACCCAGAAACTGGGGTAAAAACACTATGAAAGTGTAAAAATAGGTTTTAATACCAGAAATACTTTAAAAAATTATTACCAGCAATAAATTTTTGAAGAAAAAAAACTATTACCAGCAATACATTTTTGAAAAAAATATTGCCAACAATGTTTCTAAAAAATAAATATTACTAGCAGTACATTTTAAAAAAAAATATTACCAGCAATACGTTTTTGATGGAAAAATATTACCAGAAATAGATTTTTGACAAAACAAAATATTACCAGCAATAAAAATTTTATCAGCATTAAATAACCCATTGAGGTTGATATGACATAAAACAAAACAAGCCAAAAATATATCTGAAATTGAAGGAATAAATATCAATCATTTATATATATATATATATATATATATATATATATATTTTAGCAATGCAGTCATGTCGCTAAAACACAAGGGGTTAAAGAGTGTGGAAGAATTAAGGACAGAAACAATATGCTAAATAATAGTTTAACAGACTATTATTTTTTTAGAGGAAGTGTATCTCTGCACTGATTTCCTGAGATTGACCTTGGATGTCAGATTGAAGACAAAATAAGGAAGTCGATTTTGATTGGCTGAATGAGCATGGGAAAGGAGATAGACAAAGGTTTTTCAGTGAGTTAGTTCTTCAACATCAAACAATATTGACATGTTTTCTTTCATGTCTGAAACGGCCTCCCAGTGGAGGGGGAGCGACCCTACTGGATAGTTAGAAATGTACATGACAACATGATTAATAGAACTAGATAGGTTTTAAATATCCTGTGTTGAAGTTTTTCATCTCTGAACAAAACATTTAACAAGTCCATGGCTGAGGGAGAGATGACGAGAACTGTGACACTAATTAGCTTGCTTAAAAGGGAGGAAGAAGAAAAGAAAAAGGAAAGAAAGAAAAAAAAAGAAAGGCGAGAGTTAAATTTAGATGATAAAAAAAGCCATCACTAAAGGGACATTAAGCGGTGTTATTTTGACAAGGAAAAATGGTGAAAATTTTTATTGCCATTGTTGAGAATTCTAAATATATAAAAATTAACTGTGTCATGGTGGCGAACTTATATTATCGGGAATAGATAACACTAGAATGTGAAAGCGTCTAATGGGCCAACTGCTTGGTGATGGCGAAAAGCTAATTGACGAATTCCAGGTTGGCCAGCTGGCCTCAGAGACAGAATTCTAAATAGATAAAATTAACTGTGTTGTCCGTTGGCAAAGAAAAATGAGGATAAAAAAAAAAAAAACAAAACCATAGGTTAAGTCTTTTGTTGATGGGAGGGTGTCGTTGGACAAGGCATCTGGGTTTTGTTGAAATTTGGCTATGATAGCGAAACTATTTTATCAGAAACTGGCACCAAGAATGCAAATACAGCTAGGATAGCAAAACTACCTTATCGGGAAAAAAGTTGGCTGTGTTCGCTAGATGACCATCCACTTGATAATTGGCGAAAATCTCATTGATAGATCCCAGGTGACATTGAAGACAAGAGCTGCAATTAAGGGACCACACTACGAAAAAAAAAGAAAGGAAAAGAAAAAGATAATTTTTTTTTCTTCGAGCAAGATTTTTTTTTAAAACAAGGCTAGTCTGGTCACACCCACACTGCTGAGCGCCCATTGGCTGAATGTTAACGAGAGCCAGGTGGAGGTGATCATGTGATTTGGGTGGGGGAGGCCTGCTGGCACCCATTGAGGGGATAGGTATGAGATGTCACTGCGAGAGAGAGGGAAAACCGTTGACGCCCTCTGAGGGTATGGTGAGATACCCATATGAGAACAGAAGAAGATGGGAATAGGAGAAGACTTCCAAAAATGGAAATAATAAAATTTCCTGACCAAAAACAAAAAAAAGTGGATTGTGGATTTAGAATTATCAAGGAACCTCAAACCCCGACAGGCCCACCCTGGTTTTGGGCTGGCGTCCATATAAGCAAAGTCGCAGTGAGCGAAAATCAGTATCGAGTTTTCCAGAATTTCCAGTTCCAGTGAGTTTAAGTTGAGAGCTCTGAAGACCCACCACACATTAGCTGACTAAGATTCACGCAATTCCGAACTCATCTTCTAACCAAGAACAATTTATTTTTGAAGAATGACTTAGACTCATACCACCAAAACAAGTTTTACGAATATCGCCTGAAGACACACCAAGAACCAGTTTTCTTAAAGAACAGACAACTTCAGATGTTAAGACTCGCCTAACAAAAACGTGTCATGAATCCATATAGCGGTTTGGGAGAAAGACGTAGTCCTATATTCAGCAACCAGATATAAAATATTGTTATCCTTTTTTAACACATTTGAACTTTTCGAGTTGTTATTTTATTTTCTTTTACATCTATTTGTGCAATATTGCCCTTATCCAAACTCGACTTGCATTACGGCCCCGGCGACTGATTGATTTTGTCTGCCTAAGATCAATTCACAACGTGGGTAGGTAGACTGGAAATCAAAGTAGTTACTTCGGTAACCAGACGTTGAAGGCGAGTTGGGAATGATGAGGCTGATATCGAATCTAACCAGATTCCCATCCGAATCACCAAAAGGTTAGAACGTCACATTTGGGTGCCGCGACCAATACCAAGCCAGTTGGTCGTCACAGGACTGGATAGCACGACTGACGCAGACAGGCGGACGTCACGTTTGGAGCGGCGACACCCGCGGGGGACGTCACAGAACGAAAAATGCAACATTATTATTGAATTGATGCTGTCGCTCACGACCACCTCCACAAGAGGATATACAACAAATAATGATGAGCAGAAATAGCAGATAAATGTGGTCTAAATCAGATATTGTTTGACTAAGATATTGTTTGAGTTTGATATTGTCTGATACAAATAGACATGGTCAGACTGATACAGATATTGTCTGATAGATGGATAGATATTATCTGACTGTTATATAGGAAGAAAATATGTAACTACCGACACCAAAGTTCAAGTGTGACACTCTGGACTTATGAATATATGTTTTTCACCAGGTGTATAAATAGCGGAGTAAGGTTACTGACTGCAGTGATTATTAAGTGATTGAGTGGAAATATCCAGTCAAATTAGTGTGAATTATTGTGTGTCAAGGATTTGAGTTTTGATTTAATATTTACCAGACGTTAAGCCAAACTACGCTTTTAGCAAGTTATTCACTGAAATTGCTAATAAGCTTCGGTATTTCTTTGTTAAGTATTTATTTGCGGTTGTAATTAAATACTGTTTTATTTTAACATTGAAGTCTTGAGTTATACTTTATCATTAACAGCCACCGTACATCACAAAAGTGACTGATACAGATATTGTCTTACTGATAGATGGATAGATTTGATCTGACTCTAATACATGGATAGATAGGATCTGACTCAATTGGATAATTAAATTCAATTTAGTCTGGTGCAGGGCCAATGATGTAAAATGATGTATAAAGAACATTGTATTATACCAATTTTCAAAATGAATATGACCTGTCTGCTTGCACTAAAAATTAACATTTTAAATCCTGGATTTTGCCTGGACCTGTATATTAAATAAAACCATCTTATGCACTGAGAAAACCCAGAATAAAATGATAGATATAAACAGACAGATATAAATAGACCGGATGGGAAAATATGTAATAAAGTGATCAATTGAAGTTTAGACATACATAAACAGCAGTTGGTAGTAGGCAGATGGTAGGTATATAAGTAGATCATCCGTTCAAATATAGATATAGTCACTTATTCTTATCATTTTCATAATAATTCCTGGCTTGATGTTAACTACTTCCTTCCAGTCTTGATACTTTTAAATCAAATATAAAAAAAAGGCTTTATAAGAAAATATAGAAAATTATTACTGAAGACATCTTTGATTTAATATATAAAAATCATATACATTTGTGTAAGAATATATGAGCCTTTGGCAAAAGAAGGTAAACGTAATGATATTTGATAAAAATACACCAATTTCTAAATGTTCCAGAAAGTCTATGGATTTGAAGAGAAATAATTCTGTAGTAATACAAAATATGTTTTAATAAATGTTGTAATCTCGGGAAGGTTACTGAATAGAATAATCAAACGAAGGTTGGTAACAAACAATAATACTTAGGACAAGAACAACACATATAAGATTTGCCAGCAACACATAAAAGAAGTAGTCAACTATTACAAGTGAATTCCACAATGAATCTCCAACTGCAGGATATATACCAACCACCCCACATGGTCAGATGTGGCACAAGACCGAATTTAATGTGGGGTATCTGAGCCCATAGACTCGGAAAAAAATTCCCCGTAGACCCAGTATAAAATGGGGTCAGGTAGCTGTTACCCAAGATGAGACTCTGCCCTTTGACATAGTCTCATCTGGGGATCCTCACTGCCCGGAGGCAGAGAGTTTGATCAGCACAGCTAGAGATGAATCTCCAACTGCAGACCAACATACAGTATTTACAACTGCATTTATATGAATGGGTATATACTCATTATTGTCCATAGGTATGCTACAACAATCATTTTATTTTATAAACAATAATGAGTATAATAACAATATTCTGGTGGTATAATGTCTATTGGCAGAGATGAAATCAGCAAGCCAAGTTCAAATTCCAGCCTAGTCTGTTGCATTCACTTCATGCTTATATCCTTAGGAAAGGCATGGACCCATCTCTTTTGCTCATAGATATGGATAAATAATAGAGCAGACTGGCTGTTTTAGGGTAAAACAATGATTAGTGAAACTAGTGTTTTTCCATTATTACTGATTAATGCGTTTGACCTTTGTGGCCTTGTGCCATGACATTCTTTACTTTAGGCAAAGTCATAGTGCAACTCATGTCCACTATTGGAGGCCTATCTCAAATCTTGTTGCTCCACTGGGAAGAAAGATTTTTAGTTTCAGTTTTTCGTTTGTGATAGTTTGCTGCTGTAATTGACTTAAGAAAAAATACACTAATAATCACCTTAATTAATTTTTGTGCTATCTTTATTTCTGTTTCTCAAAAATTAAAAAAACTATGTTGAATTTTTACCATGCTTCCTATACAGGAAGGTAACATTTTAATTTTAGTTGATTTAAAGAAATAATTTGTTAGTCTTATTTTTTCTTGTCTTTCTTTTTACAAATGTCAGAATGTCTCTCCCAATAATGTTTTTATGTTGAATTTTTAATATATTTTTCTTTGTTGTGAAGTTGAAGTTAGCACTAATCAGCAAGATTATTGTTCGTTTGACAACTTGTTATTCTTCAGTGACCACTTAGATAAGTTTTCACTTTGCTTATGCAAATTTTGCATACTAATTTGCTAGTATCACTACATCTCCCTAATTTATTTTTCCGGTTTAAAGGTTTTATTCCTCTTTTAGATCTTTTCTTCCTTCTCCTGCTATTTTCATCACTTTTTCTACTTTCTTTTTCCCATATTTATTTCTCTGGAGACCTAGATCTGTCATATTTAAGGCTTTTAAAAAGTCATATGTGTTTTCTTGTATAATCTGGTCTTCGCCTGAACTTTCAAACTCATTCTGGCCCTCTTGATCCTGCATTGTTTTGTCTTCTGACATTTAAATCTGTAATGGTTGTTCTAGAAACTCATTCATTCAGATGGAATTGAAGATATTTCTTCAATTAGTTTTGTTCTTCCTCTTCACCCTGGGTCCTTATTTGGTCTGCATGATTATAACAAACTATCACCATTTTCTCTATTTATTGTGGCTAAAATTTGGCCTTTTTGCATTATAAATTATTTCCTTCCGGATCTGCATCTTAAATTTTTTTGTACCACATTTTTTCATTTGTAGAATATGAATCGTTAGCAGAGCTCTAAAATCTTCCCATTAATTTTGATGGGCTTTAAAAAATCCAGATTGCAAAAACACAGATGAAAACAAAAAAGCAGCCTAGGTAAAAAAATTCTACTTTTTTCTTATAACTGAGAGCATGCATTTAGTCCCTTTAAAACGGTCTGATACCATTCTTTCTGCTAGTCCATTCGATTGAAAAATAATATGGAGGTGTTTATATGGTTTACACCCTATTTTTTCTGACCATACATTAAGTTCTTCAAAAAAATTACATGGGGCATTATCAGATACCAAGGTTTTTGGTACACCATTTCTGGAAAATATGACTCTTAGAATCTGCTTTATAGTAGAACTTTTTCTTGTTTGTAATTCGGATTATTTCAGGCAAAATGAAAATGAGTACTAATATTAAAAGAGTCCCTAAATTAATGTATGCATGAAATTATGAAAATGACTCCATGGCTCCACTTCTTTAAAATTAACAATGAAATAATTTGGTTTTTGTAAAGTTATAAATTCTTTACATTTTACACCTTTTTAAATATTTATGAAACGTCTCTTGAATATCACGGCCACCAAGCCAAATTTTATCATTTTTTTTTGCAAATTTTGCTAACACAGTGTATATCATCATGTACACTTAATATTATCAGTTTTCTTTGTGTTTCTGGGGAAACTACCAGGTCCCCATTGCAAATCACTCCATGTTCTATTGTTAATTTGTGTTTTATTTCTTTATAGGGTCTTTCTGCCTAGAACAATTTCCCCACGAGTTCAAATTTTATTCTCGATACTAAAAATCCTTTTATCTTTTAGCACTGGATCATGTCTCGTTTTTCAGCCATTCTGTCAAAAGACAAAACATCAATCTTTATCAAATCAAATGTAGGAATGAATCTTCAAATTCTTCCTCTATTTTATCTTTTGAATTCATTTGTAGAACCTCAATCTTGATAGTGCATCCACATGTGGAATTGAATTTCCTTTGACATATGCCATAATTCTTCTTTTAGTCTGTTTTTACACTGCAAAATTTACTTAAGAATGCTATTATTTCGTAGATCAAGTTAATTTAATAACTTTCTTTCTGATATTATTATTCATCACAAAAAATATTTCGATAAAATTTAATTTTTTACCAGTAATTTGTTTTTCTTTCTGAAAGATAGTTTTAAAAAATATGCTGAATTTTAGTTTAGTTTACAGTTAAAAAAACATAAAATAGGAGTAAATGTGATGTTTTATACTACAAAATTAACAAAAATCATTTAAGAATGTTATATAAATTTAATGTCATAATTAAATTTAATCTAATATTTTTTCAATATTGTAAAGTAGGTGTACAAAACGTTAACTCTAATTCTACTGCTAAAACATGCATTTTTAAGAATCATTTGTTTTCTACTTCTCTAATCACAAAAAATTGTTTTTATGACAAAATAATTCCTCATAACTATAGTTATTTTATTTCTAAACAATAAAATAAAAAGTTATTTTCATGTTTATTTTGTTTCATCTCATATTTTTGTTCAAGAATTCATAGTTCTAATATGGTTTTTGTTTCATTAAAACTGTTTTAATGTGGATAATTAATTCAAAGTTTGAAATGCATATAACATTTTATACACTATGATTTGGCCTTAGGTAAAGAACACCATGCCTTACATATGTCACAAAGGCTATTGCATTCACTTCAAACTGATGCTATTGAAAAATATATCAATCCATTACTTTCTTTATCTCAGTTATGGGTAAAATAGTACAACAACCTGGGTTCTTTAGCCTTGATAGGGTAAGAAGTCTAGGAGAAAGAAAACCCCTGCCAACATGTCATGGGCCAGTATAGCAGGTTAAGGCTAATGACTTCACATGACTTTATAAATTTAAGCAAGCTGCTAGATTGGCAGCAAGGTCTCATCATTTTACAACTGAAATAACTAGAAATGTAATCATAAGTTCTATGCTAACATAAATTTCTAATGATAACATTATCTCTCATATTATCAGATACCCTGATGATGAAATCAACAAGCATTGAAATATTAAGAAAACCAAATTTTATTTGTAATAAAAATATTGATTGACTCCAAATTACATTTTTAGACCTTCCCTATGTTAAAAAAAATAGAACAATAAAAAGAGTAAAGATACATTTGTTTGAGACTCTCTTTTTAAAACTATAGCACAAAATCCTAGTACTCTGTTAGTACTAGGATTTTAAACTTGACCAAAACCTACCTACCTATTGACTCAAGTATTTACCCAACCAAAGTAGATTTAAGTATAATAAAAAATAAAAAAACAGATTTTGATAATGAATGACCAAGCAAAGATTAATATCATAAAAATTCATCAACCTAATCCAATACACAAAAATTTTCCATAATCTATAACAAACAGCAAAAGATAACAGCAATGGCAAATTAACTATTTTAATAATTTGTTAAAGTAGCTACAATATCATTAGAATACCCAATTTAAAAAGAAATCTGCATATCTATGATTTTGTTTTAATTCTACATTTTCAGCAAGTAAAAGACGATAAACTACATCCAACAGCAAGACCTCTGATCAGGAGGTTTTAAGGAGTGTGGAACCACCTCTTAATTGCTGGTGTTCCAGGTCCACCCTGACCCGGGATGGTAGCACCTGTTAGGGTCCCAGCTATGGGCAAATAGTTAACCCCAAAACTGAAAAGTGTAAAAATAGGTTTTAATACCAGAAATACTTTATAAAAATTTTTTTACCAGAAATAAATTTTTGAATTTAAAAAAAACTATTTTAAAACAGCAATACATTTTTTGAAAAAAAAAAATATTACCAGCAATACGTTTTTTAAAAAAAAAAAAAAAAAAAAAAACTATTGTCAGCAATACGTTTTTGAAAATAATATTACCAGCTATACAATTTTGAGGAAAAAAAATTTACCAGAAATAGATTTTGACAAAACAAAATATTACCAGGAAAAAAAAAGTTGTCAGCATTAAATGACCCATTGAGGTTGATATGCCATAAAGCAAGCAAACAAACATGCATACATATATTTATATATGTGTATTTATTATATATATATATATATATATATATATATATATATATATATATAATTGGATTAAAAAACTATATTTATGGGATAAAGGACCTCATGAAGAGATGACCATTTAAAAATAAAGTTAACATGAACAATTCAAAAATGTCAGAAAAAGACTGCATAAATTCAATGTTCCATTTTAATTTCAAATGGTCTATCTCTGATGCATAAAATGAGGTTTATCCCATGTCCAAAGATAAACAAACCTTAAGACTATATTCTTCATAATCAGCACCTGATAAAAGTAGAGTACTTGAACTACATTTATAACACATATATATATATATATATATATATATATATATATATATATATATATATATATATACATCTAAGTATATAATTGGTATATACGGAATGAATTCCAATAACCAACAATTACTATTCTTAAAAAGAGTGCTCAATACAAAGTAGAGCAGATATAATTATTTTTATAAAAAAATTATAACATAAGTATGTTATAAAATCACTACAAAAATAGCCATTTTGTTTCAACACACTCTGTGTCTTATCAAGTGATGATGAAAATAAAATAAATGGTTTTAAAAGTTTCAGATTAATTAACGATCCTACACTGGGGGAAACATTGTTACAAAAGCTAGAATAACCAATCAAAAACCCAAGTATAGAAAGATTCAAAAAGCTTGACAACAAAATCATGTTATAATAGCTATTCAGATCTTTAAAATACGTGTAATATTAAAAAATAATTTATACTAACTAATAATTATAAAATTATATGATAAAATTTAATATTAAAATTAAAAACTGGCAATTTTAAAATCCAAATTTAATCACTATTAAGTTTAAAAACTACAAAATTATTGAGAAAAGAAAAATATATATGTTTATTCAATTCATTTCTTCATTGAAATTACGTTTTACAAAAGATAGACAATATATCCAGTCATTTGACAATACATACATATATAATATATATTTTTTCTTTTCCCTTTTCCAATTTTATTTTAAAGTGTGTGAATGTGGTCTTAAACTCACGCAATAAAAAACAACAAAAACACAATCAGATTATAATACATACACACACACCAGACATAATTAGACACACACACAAAAAAAAAAAAAAGGGGGGCGAGACATGAACATCTCTACAGCCCTTTATGAAAAAGGGAAATATGGAAACCAACATTTATATTTACACACAGTTAAATGTGAATACACTCTACATACACATATACACCGATATATACACATACATACATCCACAGACAATGACATAGACAATCAGATACCACAACCAATAAATATTTCAGACTTAAAGTATCATTAAATAAATGCTAACCACTTATTAAATTATAACAAAGGGAGCAAATATACAAAGATAAAATGGTTAAAAATAATATTATTTAATATATTAAAACGAAAATTTTAAAAACCATAAATATCAATAAAAAATATATTTTAATCATATAAGTTGATAATAGTTTCATTATATATTAGGCAAAGAAAAACAGGATAAAGAAAAACAGATACATATATATATATATATATATATATATATATATATATATATTTGGGGCAGCAAAAACAAATTAACACACTTAAACATACATATACATACATATAGATACAGAAATACATACAAATAAATATATAAACATAAACATACATACATATACATATCTATGATAACAAGTACACATGCACACACATATACATATAAACCTAAATACACACATATATACACAGATTTTTATGCACACATACTTACATATATAAAAACAGTCATGATATACCAAAGTTTCCATACCCACATATATATATATATAGAGAGAGAGAGTGTGTGTGTGAGTGTGAGGTACAGGTTGATAGTGATAACATGCACATATACACAATATGTGTATATCCTCTGGCTTATATGTATATATTTATACAAATAAATAGATAGTCTAATGAGTTAAAAGGGTATTTATTTTACCCAACATTTTTACAGTATGATGTGCTTCCTTGTTGATGATCTTAGTTTAGTAGGAACATTATAAATTTAAATTGAGCATTATACTATGAAACTTGACACAGATAAAAATTCAGCTGATAGCTTTGTTTCTGACTACCTTGTTATGGACATAACCTTGTGTGTACATATATATATGTATGGATGCTGATGTATGAGTATTACACGTCTTAATACAATTATAATGTGGATGAGAGGAAATTGCTTAAATAACAACAACACTAATATAAACAAGCAAAATAGTACACTCTGATTATGTTATACCTAAATAATTATTACCTTGATGATGTATATCATACATATGATAATAAGAGGTTAGAAATTTTATGATTAATGTTAATAATATTAATGACAACAGTATATCTGAAAGATAATATAAAATCGTTGGAAGGATTTTTAACAATTTGATTAAAAAGAAAAGGTGATATTAAATATATTAAAACATCCAACTAAATTAACATCAAAATTGCTAAGATTTACCTCCCTTTAATCATGAGATGATTGTTTAAAAGCAAAATATAAACAACAAAAAAAACATTCAAACCAACCATCAAACAAGACTAAGTGAAAATAAATATATATATATATACACACACATATATATATATATATATATATATATATATATATATTCTATGTTATACATATACACACACATATATATAAATACACATACACACACATATATATATATACACACACACATATATATATATACACACACACACACATATATATATATATATATATATATATATATATATATATATATATATATATATATAATAAAAATAATACAAATTTTATATATGATATATATAAATATATATATTTTGCAAGGAATATATATATATATAAATATTTAAACTTCTTTATATATTAAATATATACTTTTATATATAAATATAAAAGGAACATTTGATCAACTTATTATAAAAATGAAAATAAAAATACCAATGTATATATATGTGCATAAATATATATATATATATATATATCAAATATATATATAATGTGTGTGTGTGTGTATAATTTGTGTCATGTGTGTATAAATATGTGTATATATATATATGTGTTATATATATATATATATATGCTATATATATATGTGTTTTTTTTATATATGTGTGTGTATATATATATATATGTATTGTATATATTTATGTGTAATTGTATATATATATAAATGTATATATATATTTTGTGTATATATATATATATATATATATATATATTTATGTATAGATATATATATATTTATTTGTTAAAGAAAACTTTTGAAAAAGAGAGAGATCTCTCTTAAAAGCATCATTTTTTTTTTACAAATCAAAAAAGCCTAAGATAAGAAATTGACAAGCTGAGTTTGAATTCCAAGCAAACTCATTAGATTCTTTCACTTAAAATAAAATTCATTGAAAGGTATGATTCCATCTTTCTTCTTTAAATGGATGGGCTAAATAGTAGGACTTTTATCGAGAAAAATCATTGCTAACAAAAAGTATTGCTAATATATTCATGTACACAAATATAATTATTCTTACAATCCAAAATGTTTTGTCTTTAAATAACCCACAAAGGTTTGTTAAGCCATAAAAAAGCAAATCAGTCAATATCTATATTGATAAATTTAAAACCACACACAGTATGTACTAATGGTAATAATATAGTTCTTGATGTAAAATAACAGCTAATTTATGCTTATAACAAATTTTTATTATTAGTCTACATACATACATATATATATATATATATATATATATATATATATATATATATATATATATGTGTGTGTGTTGTTTCTGTGTCTGTGTGTGTATAATATGTAGCTACCCAAAAGTTTAGGTACTTTAACAATGAAATAATATATTTACTAGCACTAACAACATTTTTTAATTTTCTCCTTCCCAGTTGTCATTTCTTATACACTGTTCAAATTACACACATATAAGTAACAGATCACATGGGTGTATGTGTATTAATGAGAATGAAAAGCTTTGACAATATAATTTTTTTAAATTTGAATAAATGTTTAGTAATATTATAACTAAAAAAATAAAATAAAAATGGCAGTAGTTATAAAATCTCTACCAAAATATAAATACAAATTACATACCACACAGTATGAATTATGAGTCAAATCAACCAAGGCAGAACCAAGTTTGAATGGTAGAAAAATTAATTGAGAATTAGTTTATTATTTCTTATCTATAACAGTGTGTACTTTATAGTACATTTCAGATTTTAATTGATTATAAAAAATTACAAATTTGTTTTCCTTATGAGCCTTTAATTTAGAACCAAATACAGTGTCCCATCTAAAGCAATCAGTTAACTAGGTGTACCAACTTTTTGTTATGGGCAAGCCAGATTTAGGCCTTAAGTGGCACTTGGGCTAATAGAATTTGGGGGCTTCCTTCATTACATATATTCGCCTAGATATTTATAAAAAAAAATATATTTTTAGAAAAAATATATATGCATATAAAAAAGATGCATTGAAATCTAAATAGCGCCCCTTCATATTTAAAAAAAACACACACTCCAACTAGAGGAGCCCAAATACTGTAAAAGGTTTCTAATTAATTCTAAGCAGCTCCATTAAATCTGAAAATAAATTTTCTCTGTTCTTAGATCCTTATTTTCTTTTGTTTTAGTTTTATCAGAAACAATGAAGTAAGCTATAATAACTATTAAATGCTTTAAAGTTGGATTTATACTAAAAATAGAATTTATTCTAATTAATAAGTATTAAATTGTATGATAAAATTTGAAATTCTTAAACACCAATCATACAATTATATATATATATATATATATATATATATATATATATATATATATATATATATATTCCATTTGTATATATATATATATATATATATATATATATACATGCCCAGCTAAAAATTGATACACATACACACACATACTTCTCATTTCCTCTTGCTACCATCCTCAGAAATTAGACACATACAGACACTATATGGCATACACAAAAATGCCCACTAAAATTCAGACACACACTCACACTATAAGGCATGAATATATGATATCTACTCAACTAACTTAAACAAATGGCGTACCGCTCCAACAAGTACTTCACTCCTCCTACTACCTTTACAGGCCGAAAATGGAGTACTACTGGCTATATACGGACAGGAGCTGCCCAATCTTCATTTTCCACTCTTGATAGCATATCCACGTCCTTGTGGGTGACAAATTATCCTCCACCCTACGATCCTTTTCTTACAGATGAGCCTCTTGCTGCTCTATCGCTATTTCCATGGAAAGTGGTCAGATGAACTACACTCCTTAGTTCTACCAGTTTTAACCTTCACAGCTAAGACCCACTATGCCATGCACATTGTTGCAAACCCCACTTCAATCTCTTTGTATTCCACTCAAGCAGCTTTTTCCCACAAATCACTACTTTGCAAAACCAAATCCAAGCGGATGCTTCCCTAATCACTACAATCTTAACCTGTTCAAGTCTATGGGTAACTGTTATTTTACACACATATCCTTATAAGCTCTGCCTCTTACTCTGTAACACTCTAACTTAATTGGCTCTCGGGCCTTGTACAGAGTGAACAGCAGTATAAAAAACAAAAGAAAAAAAACAAACAAAAAAATTTGAAATATTGAAACATTCTTGACATGTCACTTTACTAATGGGGTCTTCCAGTTTTTCTGTATATTCCAATTTGTCCATCACTACAGTCACATTTATTACCTTTGTCAGCTGGTAGTATGATGATTTTTTTCATTCCTCTGTAGGGTTCTGATACCCAGCCTCTCCAGTTTTTATGGTTTGATTTGGGTGGCTTGGTTTTCTCCAATATCTGTCTGACATTTCACCTTAGCTCATCCACCCTAGCCTGAGGGATGTTCAAAGCTATTTCTTTGATTTGGGTAGTATGGTATCTACCTGATGGTTGTGGTGAAGTTAAGACCTTTGTTTAGAACTGACTCCTCAGATGCACCCAGCTGGTTTTGACTGATGTTGATTACTGCCTTGACTGAGGGGTGATGGACCTTGTGCATCACCTTCTGATCTTTCAATCTGTTGAATTTTTGTAGTTGGTGGGCCTTGACTGCATCGAATTCATGCCTGAAGGATTTATCCAGATCATGCTGGATCCTCTTTCAGTCTTCTTTGTCATTAATTCTGTTGAAGAAGGCCTCTGGGAGATATCAGATTGAGGTTGTACTGGATTCCTTCTCAGACAAGCGCATATCCTGCATTTCTGCAACCAGACAGGCTCTCCTTAAATTGATGGCAAGTCTTGATGCCAAGCCTGAAGGGATGAGTGATAAGTCATTGGTGTAGGAATGTTAGATGGTTCGATATTCATGCCAGCTTCTGGTAAGACTTTTCTAATTATCTCCATATTTTTGGTATATTGGGTTCATACTAATACTTCTATATTTGTCTATATTTCTGAAATGTGGTATTGTAACTATTTACACTATTTACATTGTCCAGACTGTTGGGCTCATTCTTGCCATATTCACGGGATAAAAGCATTGGTTGGAACTAGTGACTTGACTCAAAGAGTTATGGCTACTGCAGTGGCAACAAAGATGAGGACAACAGTCTAGACAATGTAAATAGTGTAAATAATTACAATACCTCATCTCAGAAATATAGACAGATATGTGAAATTTTATTCAGTTATAGATTTCAACTGTTGTACAAAGAGAGAAAATATAATTTATCTGTTCAGTTTTTCCTGAAATACATACAAATTATTATAATTTCCACTTTTCCTGATTAGCGGTTTGATAAAACCCTTTACCAAGTTTTTTACCTGAGACCTGAAGTAAAAGAAAGCAGAAAATTATTGGGCAAATTGTTTTGCATGTTGTATATGAGTGATTATCATAAGCGCAATCTTTTGTATGTCAGGTAGCAAGAGATTTTCTGGGATTTCTAAATGTTTCAATTTAAACATTCAAAGTGTTCCTGTTATTATTGGAATCTTAGTTGCATTTAGATGCCATATTCTTGCAATTTCAATTTCCTGGTCCTTATGTTTTGCAATTTTGTCAAATTCTTTTGCTGAAATAAAATGGTGACATCTATGAGGGAGCATATATTTTAAAATTCTTTTATTATTATATCTGTTCTGTTAGCTTATATAGTGCATTCTGTATGCATGCATGTATTGTTATTATTATAATACATGATGGCTGGGATTCTATTTCAAGCTGGCTTATGGCCACATCATATTGAAACACCAGTTCCTGTATGATCACTGAAGTTAAGCAATGTCGAATCTGGTCAGTACCTGCTTGGGAACACCAGGTGCTGTAAACTTAGATGTATGGGTGGTGTAATGGATAATGGCTCAGAATTGTTAATTAAAGAGCTATTTCCTGTCCAGTTCGTTATATTCATTTTCATGCAAATACTTTTGGCAAAGTTATGAATCCACTTCTCCCTTTAACTATGGGTTAATTAGTATGACTTGTATCACAAAATCATTATCTCAAAAAAAAAAAAAAAAATCATCAAATCTAAAAATATTTTGTGGCTTGAAATAACCTGCAAAGAGTTAAGCTTTAGAAAGCAAATCAATCAATCAATCCCTTGATTTCAAATGAGCTTTTCTTTTCCATCTTCAAATATGAAGAGTATAGATGTGGCTTTTTAGTCCTGCTACTGTCTTACATTCCTTTGCATAGATGTGGCAAAATTTGGTGTTATTTACAGTATTTGTTACATAAATGTGTGATTTTTTTTCCTGCGTGTGGTGTCTGATGATTTTTGAGGCATGTCCTACTTAAGCAGATGTGACCACATTCATTACATGTTGAATCAAATTTTATATCAGTGTTTTCAGGGAAATTAATATTATCTGTCTATATTTCTGAGATGAGGTATTATGTACACTATTTACATTGTTGTGATAAATATGGCAACAAAGATGAGGATGATAAGTCTGAACGATCTAAATTAATATTAGTATATCATAATATATATATCAGTGGTGAAGGGTGAATTTGAACTCGGTGAATGCATTTCATGATGACTGTTAATGGTTACAAGAGAAAACATTAGAAAATTATAAAATCAACAATACTGTATTTAAAATTTATTTATTTATAAAAGAATTCAAATCTTCATTTTGTTTTTACAAAATCATTGATCACTTTGTTGTAAAAAGGATCAGTATGTCAATCTACTCTCTTCATCTTCAAAAAGTCTATATTCATTGAAATGAAAACCAAGTTACTCAATGTATCTTCATGTTGAGAAAAAGAAGCAGCAGCGAACTCCATTTTCTTTTTGTTACCTTTCTCTCTCACTCAGCCTTAACTCCTTGACCTTCTTTTAATCAGTTCTGCCTTCTCTCTGTCTGTGCATACAACTGGTATGTGATTGTTTACTGAAGCAGGGGTCTTCTCTGCTTACATTACGCTACTAATATCCCTTGTTCACAATTGATCCTAAGAAATGAATGAATGGGAGTTCTTAAGTATGATCATGAGTGCAAAAAGGTTAGTAAAAATAATTAATTTTTATCACATAAAAAATATAAGGCATATAGTGCCCCTCACCACTGATATATATGCATGTATTCATAAAATATAGTTGGTTGCATAAATAAAATGATGGAAATGAATATCTCTGTGTAGTAGTAGTCGTAGTACAACTCTTCATGTCCTGAATAGCAACCAGGTTTGCTAAGCATAGCCCCCTATTTTTGCCAATTATTCTCTATTTATACCAGTCTATCTAATTTGCATACGATACTAAACTTTTCTCATTATATGTCTCAGAAATTTTATTTGTCTCTTCATGATATTATGCATAACTGTCCTTTTTTAAATTTTAAGATTTGAAAAATTAAATTTTGTTCAATAGTTTAAGTAATAACTTATTTATTGACTAAACCATCTCCCCAACCCCAATTCACTGGTGTGAGGAGTGTGTTATTATCCCTGTAGCACGAAAAATAAAACCTATCAAGGAGCGGAGGAAATCTTGATGAGTCAACGTCCATCTAACTAGAATTGGTGCTTCAATAAAGTCACTGTGGAGAAGACAATGGGAGATCACTCCACTATAAACTCAAAAAACAATAATGGCATTACACAATAGGAAATAGATAAACAGATAAATACATGGCTGTCAATTTGTTAAATGAGTATGACCATTACTGACAAGTTCGATCTTTGGTTGCAGTTTTGAATTCAGAGTTTTCCTTCTCTGAAATTGGTTGCCAACCACAACTAGAGAGTCCAGCCTGCCCTGCTATTTAACACATAACTGGAGGTAGGGAGATAGATTTATATATTTCCCATGGATATTTACAGTCACGGACTTGACTGTAATTCAAAATTAGCTCTCCAATTTCTTATTCTCAGTTGCTATCCATTACACCACCCACATATACATACATATGATATGCCTAGGTTACAGCAATAGAATGATAAAAATAATAAAACAGATCATTACATACACACATGTATACATAAAACATTACTTAAATAAATAGAATGACAGAAATAGACAAAATTAAACAGATAGATAAAAAGTAGATTACCTTAATAATAATAATAATAATAATAATAATATACAGTCTCCACAACACAATAATAATAGAAAAAATATAAAATTTTATTTATGCTAAAATAGTAGTATTCACATGAATAATAATAATAAAAATTATGTTATTATGATAAAAGCATGTAAAACAATATTCTAGTGATGATTATGATGATGTTTTTGTTTTGGTGGGAATTTTTTCTTTCCTGAAACAAAACAAGTAATTTCATAATGCATATACATTGCTAATGTAAATGCACCATAGATAATTTAGTTAAATTGATGGAGGTAGGGAGAGAAAAGACAGAATAATTCACAGGGGAAAAAAAAACATATTTTTCTTGTGCCATAAAAGAAGATAGAATTATATACATCTATATTATTTCTAAAAGAAAAAAAAAAAAAAAAAAAATATGTGAAAGGAATGAGAAAAATAACAATCCATCAATTTGAAATTGATTCTAAAAGTAAAAATTTTTTTTTTTAAAGTCCTAAAAACAATATTTTTATTTCTAACATTCTCTGTCTTTTCTTCCAATCATTAACAAAAATAAACAAAACAAAAAAAAAAATCATGATACAATTCTCTAAAAATTGCAGCACCATGTAGATTTCCTGATTTCCTGATGCATAAATTTATCAAAGAAAACAGAACCATTCTATACCAGTTAGACCATTGTTTGCATTAGCCCGAAAGCCAGAGTAATTTTAAGTTTTTATTAACATAAATACTAAATACCACGTATTATTTCACTAATTTCAGGCATCAGATATATTCTAATTAATTAAGAACCAATTTACACATTTGATGGTATGATGGTTAGTGGCTTGGAACAAGAAATCGGTGAGCCAAGTTTGAATTCCTGTCAAGTAAGCTGCATTTACCTTCACACAAATACCCTTGGTAAATGTATAAATCCATCTCTTCCCAGCCACGAGTTAAATAATGGGCTCTATCGCTGTGGCTGGCAACCAGACAAGGAGAAGGACAACACTGAATTCAAAATTCAGCCACTGAAATTACACAAATGAGGTCCAGATATGTCTGTAATACAAAAACATAATACATTACAACTGCTATGGATAATCCCTTGATTATCCAGAATACTGTTGATGCCAACAGGTATTGAACCTAAGGAAAATGTCATTGTCATGTGTAAATAAGCAGTTAGTTAAATTTCTACTAACATGTGTCTTACAATGAAACTGTTTTTTTTCTATTTAATTATTCTATTTTTTTATTTTACAAATAAAACCAACTCAATGTACTATTAGTTAATTTTTATTGATGACTAATGAGAAGTTTCAGAAAATCACATCAAAAGTAACTGATAGTAAAATCTTATTTTCACAAGCAATACCAAATCAATGTATTAACAAATAATTGATTTCCCACTAGAAGACTTCACAAAATCTCATTTGAAGTATTTCATAGTAAAACCTTATTTCATGACCAACACCAGTTCAATAAACTAACAATGCATTTTAACTGACTTCTCACCTGAAGCCATCACAAAATCCAACCATAAAGGTGTTATGGCATGGCAATAAATAAACAAAAAAGTAAATACATATAAAAATAATTATTTCATTCAAAAGATAGTGTAGGTAAATGCAACAATATTAAAAATAAACCCAAAGTATTCCCATTTCTAATAAAATAAATAAATGAAGCACTTAAACTTTTATCTATCTTTACATTTTCTCTTTCTTTGCTCTACGATGATGACACTAATAAAACTAGTAATTTTACTATGAATCAAAATGTCAACAACCAAAACAACACACTTCTTGTTCCATAATGAACGTTTAAGAGTAACATATTTATGTTCAAATAAATATTCAAATTTCTCAGCATAAATTTTTGTGCTATTTAATTTATGAACAATCATAAAATAAACAAAAGTGTGTATACACCACTACAACACTAATCAGCTTGACAATAACTCTTCCTGTGATAGCAGCAAACTGTCACCTCTATAAACAGAATGAAACTGCCAGAATGTGATCCCTGAAATTAACCAATTATTTCATAAAAGAAAATTGATTGGTAAAAAAATAATGAAAACATCACAATGTCTCATAATATTTATAACAAGTTTTATCAAACTGATGAATTAGTACTATTAATAATTTTTTAACTAATTTCCCACAGGAGACTTCAAAAAATACAATCTTGCTTAAAATGATTGAAAGTGTTTTCTGACGATAATAGTAAATAGGTTGGCCTATTGCCTGGTTCACACTTCTCCCTATTTTTTAGCAAGAGTAGAGGTTTATCACTTGTTTGTATTTAGAATTGGGTTTCCTGTTCCTTCTAAAGTCTACTTCAAATCTATACTTTTAATATCTCAACCTAAACTCTGAACATTTATTTCTTTTTTTTTTTCTTTAATAGGAATAGATAGTGTTATGAAATAAAATAAGACATATCTCGGCTGATTTACAGGCAAATACTCAAGAGCGAGAACCGGATGTGAACGGGACAAAGCCCCGTCACAAAATGACCATTATCTTTCTTTACAAATGTTCCCGACACACGATTTCCGGTCGAAAAATAAAATAATATTTAAAGTATTCTATTTTTCATCCAATAAAAATGCTTCCCTCCTAATTATACCCGCTTCGTTTTTCGAGCCTGTTAAGACATAAAAAAACGCTATAAAAGGGGTCACACGGAAGTTCAACAGGCAGTCAACAGGTGCCCAGGACAAAGAGACCTGTCACGTTCAGCAGCTGTCAGCAGGAGAGCATCAACCACCGTCAACATGTGTGAACTACTATGAGAGATCGACCAGATCCGAAAGCCGGCTTATGAACTTTACCACAAGGTAGCTGTCCCAAACCCACACGTTCCTG
Organism: Acanthosepion pharaonis; assembly: GCA_903632075.3. Taxonomy (NCBI): domain Eukaryota; kingdom Metazoa; phylum Mollusca; class Cephalopoda; order Sepiida; family Sepiidae; genus Acanthosepion; species Acanthosepion pharaonis. The sequence continues at coordinate 139,241 of CAHIKZ030002968.1, forward strand.
TTGAAATAAACCACGTAAATCTATTTCTGCTGTTGTCGTATTTCTTTCTTGCAACCATACGCTTGTCTATAACAAACAAGATGCACTATCATATTTTTTGAGCTCTGTTGAACGTGAGGACTTTTGTTCAGGATCAAATATTTATCCTTGTTTCTTGTAACAATATTGGAAGTTTATAGTTTCTTTTAAAGTTTTACAGGAAACAGCCCTTCTTTTCAGTATATTTTGTAGATTATCCTATGGTTTCACTTGAGGTCTGGGTTAAAAAATCCCAATTGGCTCTTTTCCAGCAGTTCTTTTCCTGATAGTTTCTTTTATCAAAATTGATGAAAACTTTTGATTTTATTATTTCATTATCAACAAGAAAAATTTTTTATACTGGAAAATTTTAAATTATTTATTTTCAACTGAATATATATATATATATATTTATATATAAATCTTTTATATAATGAATATATCAAAATATATTAACCTATCTATCTTACTCTGTTAATATTTTCTATCTATGAATATCTATAAAATAGTCTCTCATATTTTCACTCTCTGAAAATACATATAACAATGGAAAAAATATCTATCTTTAAAATAAAAATCACTGTATATTATTTATCTATTTATTTATAAAGATGCAAGTTTTTCCCATGTGATCTATCAATTTATTGTAAAACCCTATTCATATTTTATCTTTATCCCAAAGTTTTTTGACATAATTTAATACTCAGATTTTTATTTAATTACCTAATTTAATATATTTAAAGTATACTTTTTAAAAAAATCTTTGCTTTTTTAGAGAAAAAATGCTGTCTTAATTTTTACATGTGATCAAAATTATATATATATCTAAATTTCAAACCTTTTCCATTTTTTTTTTAAAAATAGTATTTGTATTCAAAGGACTCACCACAAATAATATTCAGCATTTGCCAAAAGTATTAATGCTAAATCCAGGAGATAAACACTTTAAATTTTAATATAATTATTTCTCCAAGAAAAATGAAATTAAGTGACTATAAAATCATTTGAATGTCTACTTAAAGAAAAATTGTTTCAAATGTTGATTGAAACTTAGTTTAGAATTTATCTTGTATATTGAGAAATCTAAATTCATCTAAGCATTGACATACTGTTGTCAAATTTGGTCAGGATCCAGCAAAAGATTCTTTAAACAAAATTCAAAAAGGAAATGTAATGCAATTGATCCTTGTACATCATCTTAAATAGTCAATTTTAATCAAAATGACATGAAATTATATCTGTCTTTTAAACAAATATTTTCATGTCAAATTTTGATCTGTTTTTTCCTCTAGGTGACATCAATGACAGGAATTCAAATTGTGCTACTAGATTACCAACTATTATATACCGTTTTATTTGTCTGAATTAGCTAGACCAATATATTTTTCTAAAAAATTTGTTTTCTTGTGTACTTTCATATGTGAACATCCTTGTGATTACATATTCCAAGATAATAAAATAGATAAAAATTTAAATGCAACTGTGTATTTTATTTAACCCTCTATATTTATTATCCTTTCCTCGATCTTCTGCACTAAAGTCTTCTCATTCTCTTTATATATATATGTATGTAACCTCCTGCATTCTAGTGATTCTGTCTATCAACCATTTATAGAACTATTTATAAAAAGCAAATTTATAATTATTATATAAGAGTTTGTCATAAAAAATATGTATGTATATATGTCTGTATTATTTAAGACACACATATATATATATTTAATTTATTTAAATTTCATTTTAAATATATATATATATTACAGTAGACACCCTGTTTTTATATATATATATTTATTTTTATTTACTTATAAAACAGAATATTTATTTATATATTGAAACATCTACTATATATAAATATTTGAAAACTTTTTTTTATATGCACCCTCTGATAGCATTCAAACCTACATCCCTGCAAATTCAAATCAACGTTAATCAGAAAGAAAAAAAACCAAACTCATCCACATAGGATTTCCAGTTTAATCAAACAGAACCTGAATAGTGTTTGTAAAACAAACATTTTTTGAATCTGCATATGTTTTTGTATCTTAATAGGATTTAAAATTAATATTTGAAAACAAAAAATTAAAAAAGATCAATTTAATAAAAGAAATCGCATAATATATATATATATATAAATATATATATATATATATATATGATATTTATTTGTTTCACTTAAAGTTTTAAAATTTTTCATCCATTCATCCCTTTGTTGTCTGTAACAAAATCACTGAGATTAACTTAAAAAAAAACTTCATTGAACCATTTTTTCAGATTCATTTCTAAAAGACAAACTGAACACCTTTCATATGAGAAGCAATTCTGCATCCTAAGAATGATGATAGCAGGAAAGGTGCCATTATTTAAGGTCCTTTTTTATTTAAATTTGTTAACAATTTCACACTAAGATTATATAATCCATTAGTTGAATGTCCAAAACTTGACTTTTCGCACATCTAAAGAAATACTGCAAAAGAGAGCTTTGAAATTTAAGGAGACCCACTTTGGTCATATTAGATGTATACATTGTGCAATATTTATAAATTGATGGCTGTTACACATTCAACACAAATTTCTGGGAGAGTCATCTATCATTGATCCAAATTATTTTGAACTCTGACCAAATTCCATCAAAAGCAAGACTGAGATTTTACTGACCTCTATGGTGCCACGGAAAGGTGGGCCTGCAGAATATTCAAATGACAGCTCCAACAGACCCTTGTGAGACAGAAAATTATACATAACATCTGAAAGGGACAGATTGAAATTTCTATATTTGGCCTCTGAAGTGACAGGCTTTGATATTTACAACTGTAAATTCAAGCTCAAGCAAAAATTGCAAAGCCGAATGATTATGTTGCATTTGTAATCTGTATTTAAAATCACAGTTAGTTACAATGGAAAGAAATCCTTGTGAGTTTTTGTTCACAATACTTAATCATATTTATCTAAACCAAAATTTAGAAGATACTTTTTTAAAAAAATTAGCAATTAAATTAAAGTTATGCATTTATAATGAAGATTTTCAGTGTTTAATAAGAATCATTCTTGATTGATAAAATTTTGGAATGTGATTGAAAAAGACCATCTGAAAAAGTTATTCAATTTTCCTGCTTCCCAGGCAGAATAAATTGACCAATGTCTTCTGAATTGTTTTTCAGGAAAATATTTCATTTTCACATCATGTTTTTGTGGATGAAAAAGGATGCAACTTTCTTTGATTGGTTTCAATATCACATCTTCAAATGTTGGGATTTTTCAAATACACTGTCTGAATGGATAAGAAAAAAAAATAAATATAAAGAACTTTTATTCTGCCAAAAAAATAAATACAAAACTGTTGCCCAAATTTATCCAATAAATTGGAACAAAATTTACTAGCATATTTGAATTGGTGGAATGGGAACAAGGGATATCATTTCACAAATGACTGAAAGATGAATATATATATACATATTCTGAAAAGTGGATTTTTGCAAAAAATCTTTTTGTGCTTGTGGAAACAATGCATTTTAAATATTTGAATGTTAAATGGGGAAAAAAAATACCTTTTCATCATTTGATGTTTGTATTTTTGGAAATTTTTATACATATCTTTTGCAGCAAAAAATTTGATGCCATTTATGAAGAGAGGTACCATAACATAAGAGAGTACTGTTTGTAAATGATTTTCAGCCAGGTTCAGAAATGAAAATTTTTGATCTGAAGACTAAAGAATAGTTCAAAATGCCTGTTGTCATTGATGATAATGAAACCCAAAATGTTTGATTAAAAATTTTTCCTTATGACACGGGTCATTACAGAGACATTCCACATATCTGATATAATCATTGAAAAGGCTTTGATATGATTTTGTTTTACAATGTTTTATTTGTAATAGAACTTTCATAACATTGCAAACACATTGTTTTCAAACAAACTTTCATGGGAAATTTCCAAATTTTTAATTTAAATCTTAAAAGGCAAAAAAAAAAAATTTGTAAAGAAATTAAACTTGATTGAAAAATAGGTTGCTCCATTTAATCTGATTGATGGAAAAATGAATACGAACATACTGTTAAACAGTCTAAAATTTAGGTCAGCATCTGAAGAAGGTGATATTGTGTATTGGGTGGGATTATAAGAGGATTGATTAAAGGCTTGAAAATAACAAATTCAGAACAAGAACTGTTTAAAAATAGAATAAATTAATTGGGATCAATTGATGAAAAGCAGCCAACAGAAAATGTGTTGCAGAAATGAAGAGCCATTGGAATAACAAAGGAAAAAAATATTGGTTATATTTTAGTGATTTTATTTAACAAAGTTCGATGATGACTTTATAAAAATAGAAATGTCATTTTCGACAAAATGATACCAAAAATGAACCATGGACACCAAAAAAGAAGTTTTAAGGAAATGGAGATAAAAAGAATCATTATACTTAAAATCAGAAAGAGACATTTGAAATTATTTCTGAGATGCATAATGAGGATCAAATGTTAAAAATTTTTGACCATCACAAGACTGATAGGCAAGAGGGACATTTACTTAAATGGCAAGTTGCCAACCTATTGATTTTACAAATAAATGGATGGCAAGATTTGACTGAGGTGGGCTTTTTTAAGAATCCAGTTTTGTTCAAAGCTACTGTATTGATGAAATTATTAAGGCCCATCAATTTGGAATATTTTATCCATTTAAAATATTATCATAAAATTGTATCTTTTAAAATTTTTTTTTTTTATTTCTATATATAAAAGGCAGGATGTATAATCTCTATCTGTAAAAGGCTGTGTGTGTGTGTGTGTGTGTGTGTGTGTGTGTGTGTGTAACAAATGCATGGCCGCAATTTTTGATGGATTTGCACCAAAATTTACATGCACAAGCTCCAAGTTAGTAGGAAGGCCAAGACCGACTTTGCATTTCCCAACTTCCATCGATAGTGGAAATAATCGATTTTTTCATGCTTCTACAGCAGTTTTCATGTATTTTTGATTACCATTTTTCTGGAAAAGCCAGGAATATTCTAAAAGGAAGATGTGAGAGCCAACAGCTGACTGACATGAATATTAAATAGCATGCTAGCATAAAAAAAATCGATAGCTGCATTCATCACAAGTGGGAAAAATTTAAATATGCATGGCATTTTACTCCAATTGGCTCATTCACTTGCTTAAACTCAACGTTGATTCTGATTCCCTAGAACTGGGTTGGGAATGAAAAGTATTTTTGTTAACGTTTTTTTCATTCAGTTTTTCCAGTTATGTGTCCTTTTTTTAAAGCTGATCGTTTTGTGTTCATTTTGTTTAGTTCTTTTTTCGTAACAGATTTAATGTTTAGTATAGCTTAAAAAAAAATTTTGCAGTGTGAGATAGGCAAGAAGTAAGGCATGTAGCAACATCAGCACAGCAAAGGGCACTCCTTTAAAGGAAAGGAAGGGCAAAAATATTTTAAGTCAAGTCCAAAATATCTGTATGAGTCGTACGATTTTTGAATCAAGCATGGGCAACGCCAGGCCATGCTGCTAGTCCATTCATAAAATTTGTTTCTGAGATCATGCCATTTTGTTTTTTTTCTACTGGAAAAAAACATTTATCACTTTTGTTCATATCTTTAGTGTATAGGACACAAGCAGATTTTGACATCAAATTTTGGAGTACGAATAAAAAACTACATCTTACACACTGAAACAAACAATATTTATAAAGGTAGTATTGGATGAAAGAAAAGATCAACACTTGCTCAGTATATCTATATATATCGAGAAAGAGAGAGATTGAAGTAAACAGATTTAAGCAGATAAATTAAGAGATTGAACAGAGAGAAAGATAGATAGAAAAAAAGATAATGAATAAACATACTTTTCATATAATTAACTGTACACAGATGCATAATAACTAAATATATATAAAAAAGAAAAAAATTGATTTAATAAGAAATAAATCCCATTTATCCATTTTAATGGTGTAAAAAATATATTCGTACAATACAAAAAAAAGAATACATAATCTTCATTTAATACTTTGTAGAATAGCCATTATTCACTTCTACAGCAACCAACCTCTTCTTGTAGTTCTCAATTAATGATTTACAAATTTTAGTAAGTATTTTGTTCCATTCTTCTTTGCATATGGTCTTCAAATCTGGGATGTTTGTTGGAGCTCTCGAAAAAATTTGATTTGAATTTTCAAATAATGCCACAGATTCTTGATTGGGTTTAAATCTGGGGACTGAATTTGGCCATTTCAGGATATTTACATTATTTTCAGCAAGCCATTTCTTTGTAGATTTTGGAGTATGCTTAGTAGAATCATTATCATTTTGGAAGATCCAATCAGGAGGAAGTTCAAGATTTTCAACTGAAATCATTAAATTTGCTTCCAAAATATTTTGATATGCTGCGGCATTCATTCTACCATCTATTACTGATAGTACCTTTTGCAGAAAAAAACATCCCAAAAAAACCATGATGCTGCCACCACCAAAATTTCACTGTTGGAACTGTGTTCTTTTTGTTTGAAGGCATCGCCATCTTTTTCCTGCATACATGATTTCTATAATTACATCCAAACAACTCAATTTTGGTTTCGTCTATCCATAATACTCTTTCCCAATATGAGTTTTCCTTATCCTTATGTTCATGAATGAATTACAACCTGGCATCTCTGTGTATTTTGAATAGCAATGGAGTTTTCTGAGGGGAGCATGACTTTAGATTGTTTCTATGAATTTCATTGCTTATTGTCCTTTTAATGACACAGATTCCTGATGAAAGCAAATCATCCTGCAACTCTTGATGAGTAACCATTAGATTTTGTTTAATTTGATGCATTAATTTCCTCAAAGATCTTGAAGAAATCTTTCATGGAGCACCTGTTTTTTTATACCTTGCAATGAATGAATTAATGGTAGTAAATGGAATATTCAAGTTGTCTGAGATTTTCCTATAACTTTTACCTTCTTTCCAGAGTTTAACAATCAGTTCTTTTTGAATTTGTCAATTCTTTACCTCTTGCCATGCTGAAAGCCTTCTCGCACGAATATCAATTACAGAATATTCTGTTTATATTTTTAGGCTAAAAATAACTACTGATAACATTATTGGAACATTCTAGAATATTCCACTTGAATAATCTAGAGTATTAAAGCAATTTAAAATTTTTAAATCTGAAATTTGCATTGTACGAATAATTTTCACCCATTAAAATGGATAAATGGGATTTATTTCTATTAAATCAATTTTTTTCTGTTTTCTATACATATTTAGTTATTATGCATCTGTGTACAGTTAATTATATGAAAAGTATGTTTATTCATTAGTTGGAAATACAATAAATTAAAAATTTGTATGTGTAAAAATATTTTGTTCTCCCCTTTTTATATATATATATATATATAAATTATATGATATTATGTCATCTAAAAAAATTTTTAAATATTTGTCAATAATTCAATAAAATTAAATAAAACAAAAAATAATAACAATTCTTTTTTTTTTTTTGAAAATATATTAAAAAAATCTTTTTGAAATATGTTGCTTTTTCATTTTTTTTTTTACTTTCAAATATAAATTAAAAAATAAATAAAAAAAATAAATACTTTGGCTATAATAATATATAAAAATATATTTATTTAAAATTTATATATATAAAATAAATATAATTTTATTGTTTAATAAAAATATAGGCTTTAAAGATACATTTTGGATATTTTTTTTTTTTATCCAATTTTTAAAAAAAAAACAATCATATTTCTTTTTAAATTTGAAATTGAAATTATATCATAAATATCAATATTATATATATATATATATATATATATATATATATAAATTATATTTTGTATAATTCATATAAACATTTGAATTTAATATTAAGTTGAAATTTTTTTTAATTATAAAAAACCTAAGTTAAAACAATTATGCATTATAAAATTTTTATTTTAAAAAATTTTTTTTTTAAAATACAATTTTATATGAATGAAATTTAAATATATTATTTTAAAAAAAAAAAAATATAGTGAAAAATAGAATTCAATAAATGGGTCAAAAAGAAAATTTGTAAATAAATTATTTATATAAATATATATATATATATATATAAAAAAAGGAATTTTATAAATTATATTTGAATATAAACCAAAATGTGAAAAAATAAAAAAAATTTTTAAATTTAAAATTATTTTCAAAATTTTTTTAAAAGGTTTAAAAATTTAATATTTAATGAAAATAAAAAATTTTTGCAATTTTTTTCAATAATAAAAAACAAATTCAAAAATAATTATATTATTTTTTTCAAGTTCATATATAAAAAAAAAAATCAATATATGTTCCATTTTTATATATACAATAGAAAATATTCAAATGAATTTATTTTTATGGAAGAAAATGAAATTCTTAATTTTTATTGTAAACATTTTAAACATAAAAAAGGAGAAACAAATCACAAGAAAAAAATTTTTTATTAGAATTAAATTAAAAAAATAAAAAATTTTTATTGTTGTGCATTAAAATTTTAAACCTGAATATAAATTGAAAAGTATAAAATGATTTGTTCATAAAAAAATTTAATATTTTATTCCTTAAATGATTTTTAAAAAAAAAATGATTATAACATTTTTTGAATTAATAAAAAAAAGGCATTGTTAAAATTTTATATTTGCCTTTTTTTCCATATAAAATCCATATAAATGAATAGAAATATCTGTTATATAATTTTGTAAAATTTTTCAAAAAAAAAACCAAAAATATTTAAAATTCACCATTCCATTAGGGATTCACATGAATCTTGATAAAAAGTTATTTTATTTTTCCATTTTTTTTTGTTTATTTATATATAAAGTGTGTTATAAAATATATAAATCATGTGTTTTTTCATTTTTTCAAAAAACATTTTAAAATAATTTTTTTGAAAATTAAAATTAAAAATATTATGAATTTTTTGATTTTTTTGGAATTATAAATAGAAATAAAATGGAAAATGATTTGTTATCATAAATCAAAAAAAATTTAAAAATCTTTTCCAATGAATTTAATTCCAATTCAAATTTATCAAATTTGGAATTATATCTAAAAATTTTTTTGATGATTAAATTTCTTCATTTTTTTGATATAATTTTGGGCAAATATTTGAAAACTTAGAACATTTTTTGATATATAAAATATCATCAATTATATATGTTAAGGAATCTATTATTATATATGTAAAAATATATTTAATTTCGTGGAATATAGAAAATTATTTAATAAAATCTAAAATTTAGACATAAAATTTTAAAAAAATAAATTTTATGAAAAACCTCAATGTCACTTATATATATTAAAATGTTCTTTTATTTTAAATATTAAAAATAATAATTTGTTAAAAAATTAAATCTATTACATTAATTTAAAAAAAAAAAAATAATGAATTAATAAATATTGAGGTAAAAAATTTAAAAGGTTTTTTTTTTTTTTAATCCAAAAACATAAATTTTTTATATATATATATTTAGTTTATAGATTTGGGTTTAAATTTAGTTATATGCACATGATTTGATCTCAAAAAAACATAAAAATATATGTAAAAGATAGAAAAAGATTTTTCAGGTTTGATGAAAATTTAATTACAAGTGAATTTTATTTTTTTATATATAAAAAATAAAAATATTTTGTTTTCTTTTAATATTATAAAAAAAATATATGGAATCATATCATATATATATATATTAATATAACCCAAATGATAACAAATTTTACATTTATTTTTTCATAAATTTTATAATATAGAAAATGATCATAAAGTTATATTAATGTAAATAAAAATCAATATGGAGAATTATCCTTTTTATTCTTGAAACCAGGATATTTCATTTTCAAGCAACATTTTTGAATACATTTATATTTTTTTTTTGAATTTTGAATGGATTTAAAATTTATATATATATAAATATACTTATATATATATTATATTTTTAAATTTTGAAAAAATTACATAATTTACAATTTTTTTTATTATTGAATTTAAAAAATTTTTCAAAAAATTAAATTGATTCATCAAAAGGTTTATATTTATATAATATATTTATATAAGGAAAAATATATGAAATAGAAAAATATATAATTTATAAAAAAAAAATGTTATTATAAAAAAATACAAATCAAATATATTATAGGACAAAGTGTTATATGTATATAAAATGTAACTTAACAATTTTTTAAAATTATTTCCTTTTAATCAAATGTTGTTATAAACTTTGTAAAAATTTTAAACATTTCTTTAATTTTTCGAAAAAATTCCCTGTTGGAAAAAAATCATTCCTTTTTTAAAATTAACAAAATCTATAATTGAAAAAAGGTATTTATTTATGAAATTTTTGGCATAAATTTATGTTTTTGAATCATCAAAATTTTAAGATTTAAAAATGCAAAATAAAAAAAAAATTTTGAAAAAAATATTTTTATTTTTTTTGCAAACAATTTATAAAATTTTTTTATGGATTTTTTCCAATTTAAAATAGTTTAAAATTTTTATAATTTTAAACCAAAAATAAAAAAATGATTTGCAATATAAAAAAATTTTAAATTCAAAAAATTTATCATTTAATATTTAAAAATAAAAAACATAAAATATTTATTTTGTTTTAATTTTAGGAAATATATTTGATAAAAATTTTTAATATTAAATTAAATTTTAAGTTATATAAATCATAAAAATATAAAACAACATTTTTTCAAAAAGAGCTTTTTTATATTGAATTTTTAAAACCATTTGAAAATAAAAATAAAATATTTTATTCATTTTGAAATTTACTTTCTATTTTGAAAATTATGAAATTGAAAATATATATATATAATTAATATTTATATTTATAAATTTAAAGAATAAAAATTGATTATATCTTTTGAACATTAAACCACAAGGATATTAACTATTTAAATATTATAAAAATATTTTCAATTCAAAAAATTAGAATGAAATTTATGGGAAATATATTTTGCCATTTAAACTTTATTGATATATAAAAATTGAAAAAAAAATATTACAATGAAAATTTTATTGTCTGTCATTGTTCAATTTTTTAATGATATTGCCTAAATTTAATTTGCATTAAGAAATATTTATAAAAAAATATCTCATTAATGAAAAAATTAAAAAAAATGAATTTATAAGTTTAATTTTTTAAATTAATAATTGAGTTTTTTTGGTATGTTAAAAAAAAAAAATTTTTTTAAAAAATTGAAAAATTAAATAAATTGACTTTTTAAACTGATTTATAAAAATATTTAAAATACCCTGACAAAAAAAAATCAAAAAAAAAATGATAATATTCAATTTAAGGATAAAAAAGCAAAATTTTACATTTGATTTAAAATCCGTCATTTTTACATCTTTTTCTTATCAATGAGAAAGATATAAAATTTTCATTTTTTGCAAATTTTATAAAGAAAATTTTAAATAGGAATTTATATATAGATATATTTTATGAAACACTATTGAGATACATTTTTTTTAATGATTTTTTTCGAGTGGAGATATTTTGAAAAAGAATTCATGTTTACATTGAAAAGCTATATCATTTGTTTATTCCAAAAAATAATGCAACTAAAAAAAATATATTGTTTTTAATAATTTTACAAAAATTTTTAAATTTTAAAAGTCATGAATTATTACAAATATGTATATAAATATAATATAATCAAAATTTCAGATATAAATACATTTTATAAATGAAAAAAAGAATTTTTTCCTGGTAAATAAGTTATATTTATAATGCCCAAAGTGAAATAATTTGACAATATCAATAAAAACCAAATAAATATTACATATTATTTACATATTTCAATAATATAACCGTCTTACAGTTTTTACTATATAATTAACTGTATGATCAATTTATTGAAAATTTTTCAAACTCATAAACATTGTCAAACCATTTTAATATTTTATTGACAATATTAATATATATAGATATTATATAATTTTTCCTGTTACAAAAATTTAGAAATCTCAAATCTAAATGTATTACGTTTATTTGGATTACTAAAGAAAAATAAAATCAACGAGAAACATTGAATGATTTTTTTTCATCATTTAAATTAATAAATTTAAAGGAGAAAAATTTTCATGAATTAAATTTAAGTTAAACGCAAAATATCAAATATATATCGTGGAAAATAAAAACTTTTTGTAATAGAAAGAATGAAAAATGAGACAAAAAATTTGATGCGGTTTTTGGCCGTATTGAATATAAAATATATGTTATATTTTTAAATAAAATTTTATATATATTTTTATAACGGGAAGGACAAAAATCCTGAAATATGTTCAATTGTATCAATACGTTATTAAAATATCAACGGAAGATTTGGTTTAATTTTTTAAAAAAGTATTTCTTTCGACTTTTTGATATTTTAATTTTTGGAAATCATCTTCGAATAAATTTAACAACATCGCCCAAAATTTGACGACTACGTGATCATATTTAAACAGAACGCTGATCTGTATAAAATTTCAGTTATCTGTTTGAATTAGTTGGGCTTTTATGTCCATCGTCTTTTTGTGTTAAATTTTTATAAGTTATAATGTTAATTATGTTTAAATGAAAATGTCCATGAAGATGGTCTTAAATAGACCGAAACGTCCGACGTCGACTTTATTTTAACATTAATAATGCATATTCAGAATTTTGTTTTTTCTGTATTTTTCTTTCATTTAATAATTTTATATATATATATATATATATATATATATATATATATATAATATATATATATAGATAAATATATTATATATATATATATATATATTTATATATAAAAAATATATGTGAATATTTAGATATATATTTAAAAATTATATGTATTATTTATATATATTTAATCATATATTTTATTTCACTTAATATATGTTTTATATATATAAATATATATAAATATATATAAATATATATAAACATTTTATATATCGGATAGGTAATTTGAAATAGTATAAAATTTATATGAAACATGTATTTGTCACATGCTCTAATTATTTTCATTTTGAAATTTATCAATGCCAGATTAAATTTTTGACAAAATGTAATAAAAATATATCCATTTATTTAAATCCAATCTTTTGGAAAACAGAAATATGCATTGACCGATTTATATTATAATATTTATATGAATACTAATTTAATTGCATTGAGACACTTATTGTAAAAATATGAACAATTTATATTAATATACGAAACCCAACTCAAGACCATTTATAATTTAATATATTTATATATATATATATATATATATATATATATATATAGATTAGAAGATAAAAATATAAGAAAGATTGTCAACATAAAAAAAATTTTGACCTAATATCTGGTTTATGAAAACATATAACTAAAAGTGTCATCGAATCAATGAATTTCATTCATCCAAATAGATAAAATATTCTATAATAATATATATAATAATATAGATTATTTATATATATATATATATATATATTTTCATATACCAATGAAGAAAAAATATATAAAATATATATAATAACATTTCGTTAAAAGAAATAGAACAATTTGTTATCGATTTTATTTTCCATATTTAAATAAAATTTGTCAAAATATATTTAAATAAAATATATATCAATAAGAAATATATATGACATATATAAATTAAATATATATAAAAATATTGTTATATATATATATATATATATATGTATATAAATATAATATTTGTGTGTGTCATGTGTAAATATGTCTTTACATGTAAATTTATGATATCATATATAAATGTATTGAACAAAAAATGGCTGAAAATAAGGACATCAATTTAAACTAAGGAAAAATTTTTACAATAAATAAAAGAAATATGCCTTATATATGTAATAATGCAGATCTGAAACATTTGATTATATAAAAATTTTAAAAAATTCAAAAATATATATCAAACAGTTTAACAGGTTAAAATGAAAAAAAGCATGAACAAAAAACAGATTAAAAATATATAGGAAAGCATAATTAGATCAGAGATATCGTTCCAAAATATTATAAATTAAGAAATGAATTCTTGATTGGATTGGAAAAGTTCATTCTCATTTGAAACAAAACTCAAAATGATTATAAGAATTATTAAAAATTTTTCCTGGTAAAATCTTTTTGGTCCAACAGGCCGAATTTTCAAGAGATGAGAAGCATCTTCTTGACAATTAACATTATTATATTATAAATATATCTTGATAATATATATATTTATTCAATAAAATATATATAAATAATTTTTTTTTAAAAGAATATCTTGTATGACCAATTAAAATAGGGATTAAAATTCAGGAATCTATTGGATAAAGGATTACCTGATTTTAAATAAAAACTAAAATGGAAATTTACATAATGCTATTTTTTTGAATTTTTTGGAAAATTTATATTGATATATAATATAGTATTGATTCTTAATTCATAAATTCCAGGGAATTTGATTGGATTTTGAAAAAATGTTTAATGTTAGAATAAGATAGTTTCAAGTCAGTATATTACACATGAAATCAAACATGATGGGCAATTATTCAGATATGTCCATTTTGTATCCCATTTTATGGTTCCATTTTACGAGAACAGAAGAGTAGCTCATCTTCCTGGTTCAATGTAACTATTTCCTAACTCACATCAAGCTTTCAGACTGACTCTCCTTCCTTTAATTAATTATATATATATATATATATATATATGGGGAAATATATATAAATATATATTTGCATGTATGTATGCATAGATACATATATATATATATTATTTGAAAAATATATTGTTCAAGATCTATATCAAAAGGAACTGTTTAACATCAAAGATAAATAAAATTTATACATATTTATAGTGAACATTAATCTAAATTTTACACATATATATACACATATATATATATATATATATATATATATATATATATATATATATATATATATATATATATGGTATATATATATATATATATATATATATATTGTAAAATATATAGTTCGAATTCCAGTCAAATCCAGTCGAATCCATTACATCCATTTACGTGCTAATACCCTTTGGAAAGGTATGAATCCTCTTCCTCTCCCTCCAGCTATGGGTAAAATAGCAGGACAGACTGGTTCTATAGCCTTGGATGGCAACTGGTCTAGGAGAAGGACAACTCTGAATTCAAAAACCTGCGGAGGGTCGTTTGGGAACCTTGTGGTATCTAGTGCACCAGGTCTCTGTATTCGTCCCTTCAAAAGTGTGGATGGTCCTGCACGAAACCTTCACCACTATAATCAAATCTCATGTGCCGGTGTCAGTAAAAAAAAAAATCATGCAGCATTGTATTGTTGTCTGTGTGAGGAACTGTGCTTTCTTAAATATTTAATTTTTATTAACTACTTTCAATGTCATTGTTCTCTCGATTGTCGCCTCGATTCACTAAAACTCGTTTAGTCAAATGTCATTACCTAGTATTTCATTTGTCTTTCTCTATTGAGACTGCTGTTTATTATTTGAACCTTCTTCCAGAAAAGATTCTATACTTTATACTTTCTTTTTTGTACAGCTTCACCCATTTCTTGGTTATTTAACTCTCAGTCTACCAATGGGTCTGATGATCCATATTTTTTCGAAACCAATTTTTTAACCCTTATAGTTATTTTATCCAAATTATTTTCTGTGAGTTTTATTTTCTTCAACTTCAATAATCTACATAAAGGAAATACATTACAACAAAAATAAAATTTTGATGGGTGACTTTTGCTCAGATTACCAAGTAGATCCATTTGACCATTTTAGGATACTTTCTACTATTTACCCATAGCTGGGAGCAGATTGATTTATAATTTTACAATGAGTAGAGTGAGTAAGGAATGCAAAGCTTCCAAATTGAAAATTAACTTGTCTCTACGATATCTCATTTAGAGGCGCTATCCCTTACCCCATCCGAAAAAACTTATTCTCCAGCTAAAACCTCGACTTCATATTTATGTCATATATTTATTTTAAACTTTTCAAGTGTAAGATTTTTAATTTCACAGAGAAGAGATAGAATTTTACCAATTTCTATACATGTGAATAATGCATAGCAAATCTATACCAATGTTTCACAAACCAAAAGCATGTAAATTTAAATAATAATGATTAAACCTACGATGTCATTTCTTCGTCTCTTTTTATA